>MU224128.1:1498500-1509650 GCA_018584345.1 Thuja plicata | reverse complement strand
ATGGATATGGATATAAAGATATTCAGGGTCAAAATGCAGAGCAGGTTCAGACTATTTGAGAAGATAGTTGACAAATACAGGGATACAATATGCTTTATGGTAGAGATAGATTGCACATGCATGGAGGTTGTTGAGCCAAGAACTAAGTGGATTCATCCGCTAGGGTATGAAGTAGAATACCATGTGTTAGAAGGGTATGCGCAAGTCTTATTGTCAGCACCTAAAGACCCTAATGAACCTAGATGGGGTACTTACAGAGAAAAGACCGACGAAGTGGATATTGAACTACAACTTGCTATCAACAAAAGGAAAGCATCCAGAACTACATCCAACATTCTAAAAAAGCATGGAATCACACGAGAAGATTTGGATAAGGCAAAAGAAGCCAAAATTGCTTAAGTTAAACTTGAGAAGACTGATAACACTCAGAAGAAGAAGCAAAAGAAAAATGAGGAGAGTACCTCTGTGCCTACTACCACAATTGATCTAGACACATCCCCACCTTCTGTACCTAGCAAGAAACCTAGAGGAACGAAGCAAGCAGCTACAAGTCATCCATCATCAAGAGCAAAGATAAGAATATTCAAGCTCCTCCTGAGGTAGGATTTAGACCCAGTCTAAATATCTTGAAGAACAAGATTGTAAATGATGGAAGATTGGATACATTATCAAAAGTCTATGACAAGTATCAATAAATTGATAAGACTAAGATACATTCTATGGTCATATCTCATATGATCAAGTTTAAGAAATTAGTTCTTGAACTTAAGACAGTGATACCGGATCAATTATGGAACTTGTTGGAGATAATGAAAAGACATGCTATAGAAGAGGACATAAAGATTAGAGAAGAAACTTTGGATACTCTTCTCCCTATTTGTTCACATGATGAGAAGGCTATTCTGTTAGATCTGGTGAAGCCTCATCTCTGAACTAAGATAAGGACTCTACAAATTATGAACAAAGAGTATGAGTAGGTTGG
This sequence comes from Thuja plicata, assembly GCA_018584345.1. Classification (NCBI taxonomy): domain Eukaryota; kingdom Viridiplantae; phylum Streptophyta; class Pinopsida; order Cupressales; family Cupressaceae; genus Thuja; species Thuja plicata. The sequence continues at coordinate 1,508,668 of MU224128.1, read as the reverse complement.
AAAGGAGACTAAAAAAGCATTTGCACAAGTATTTATGGATAGACACATGTATCCACCAACGGCGCCTACAACAAAAGTTACTCGAGATCCTCCCAAATAGGCTACAACTCCAGTAATTCAAATTGCACCCATGAAAAGTCCACAGGCTTCAGCGCCCACAATGACAATAGCCTCTAAGACAGCTAAAGATATAGAGGATACTATAGTAATTGATGATGTAAAGATATCTATGACAGCTTCTGATAAAGATATGGATAAAGTTGATGAAGCATTTGTAAACACCGAGGAAATGAACACTAATGACACATCTCTACAACAGGATGAAGTTCCTCTCATTGATCCAATAGACTTGGATAAGGGGAAAGATACTCAAGGTAATGAGAGACCAGTGAAGGAAATTCATGTCAAAAGTGAATGTGTAGATACAAGTCAGAATACTATTTTCTCACCATCCACTCAACTATCCACCTCATTGTTGTCAAGGTTAACTCCTGACTCAGCAAGTTTAGATGCATGGGGAGAATAAGACCTAATCAAGATCAGCGTCCTTGCCATGGAAAAGGGAAAAGAGAAACAAGTGATGAGGAACCCTCTCTTCTTGGAAACAATGAACATTTTGAATGACTTAGTGCCTACTGATCAGAAAGTAGCCAAAGTACAATCAGTCAAAGATGTGGACAACATCTTATCAAACTTCAAAACACATTTCACTAGCTTAGTAGAATCAGCTACTAAGATTGCAGAAGATGAATACAAGAAGGAGAAACTAAATGAATTGGTAAAGAACTTTACCTTAGATCTAAATTCCTTAAAGATTGGGCAGGCTATATTGAAGGAATTGGCAGATAAAGGAAAGAAAGTCATAGCAAATTGTATGGATAGAGTGAAGCTCACTTCTAAGCACACTAAAAAGATAGGAGAAGAAAAAGAAATGGTGGATAACATAAGAAAATTAGTTGAAACCTTGATTCAAGACATGAACATCTGCAATAATGTCTACCAAGGACAGTTGGACAAAATTGAGAAGGCAAAACTGGAAATCAGCAAAATAAGGGTAAGGCAAACACAGTTGAGGAATGCACTTGCGCCATCTCTAGCAGTTCTCAATGATAACATCAAATAGATTGATAACACCATACAAACATATGATCAAGGTCCTTTCATGGATCTGATGAAAATTGAGAAATTGACATATGCTTTATGCGCGCATCTGCAGACAGTTGATGCAATGAAAGTCTTTTGGCAAAAAGAAATTCAATCTCTTCAAGTTGTGTACCCAGAAGTCTACATGGAGTAAGTATGTTGAAGAATTAAAATTTTTGCACACCTTTTTCATTAATTTCAAAGGGGGAGTAGTATAGAATGTGTATATGCGGAAAAGTATTTATGTATATATCATTAAGTATTATGATATACAGTCATTTTTGTATGAAGTCATTTTGAGTAACTTAGCCACATTAATTTGTTGCCATAAATGAAAAAGGGGGAGATTGTTGGCAAGTTGACTTCTTGAGGAAGCATGACTTATTTTTTGTTGTCAATCATGGCAACAAAGTCATACTTAAGTTCTATCATGAAAGGAAAATGACTAAGTGTGAAAATAGGGCAGACAGACACATACAGAGATCAGTACATCAGCTTACGTGTTAGATATCACACCAGAACATGCATGCTTAGGTATATACTCTATGGTAAATATAAATGCTAGATCCAAATGCATAGATTACGAAACATTAGTACATAAAAGTTACAGGAAGATTAGTAAACCTGCAGTCCAGGAAACAGAGCATGGAAGCCGACTACAGTTTTGATCAGCGTGAATGATTTTGTAATGTAACAGCTATGAACCTTTAGTTATGATTTTTTATTAATGTAATTAATGTTTTAGTAAACACTCTTAGGTCAACTTGTTCAGAAGCGTTGTATATTTTTGTTTTAGGGTCGACTAGTGATTTGTTTTGGGTCGCTCCTATTCGGATTTGAAGATATAAGTATGTAATGTAAAGATATGTTACAAGTGTCAATTATTGTGCAAGAAGAAGTTACAGAGGGATAGTATAATGAACTCAGTAGATGATATAGCTGTTTAAAGGAGCAAGAGAATTCGCGCATACAAGGAACTGATCAGACAGCAGTGTCATTACAGCAGTTCATTTTTTATATAGTGCATATCAACATTCAGAGGGTTGTAGCCTTCATCTTATTGGGCATTGAGCCTAGGCAGTGAGCCATACACCCCTAACAGGGTTATTGTAAAAGACTCCTAACAAGGTCAGACCTTTAACCAGGTCATTGTACTCAAATTCTAAAGACTGCTTCTAACAGAGCAAAGGAACTTTAACAGGTTCATTATACCTAGTACAATATTTGTGGGTACTAATCCCCACCAGAGTTTTCCTCTGATCAAGGTTCTCCATAATCATATCATGTCTTATGTGTTCTTGTGTTATGTTTCTTTGGATGCACATTTGATATATGTTTAATTGGCTGAAATATAATTAATAGATGAACACTGATTCACCCCCCCCCCCTCTCAGTGTTTCTAACAGTTTCCATGTTAAAAATCCATGTGTCAATGTGTTTATGAGTCATTACTTTAGTGTTTTGCATTACACATAGCTAATTTGGATTGATCGGTATACTCTAAGTAATTTACTATTTTTTGGTAAATCGAAAGGCTAATATTCGGTAAACATACAAAATAAGGTTTAACAAAGCACTCCGAGCAGTAGTAATTTGATAAGTATATTTGAAGGCATTCATCTTATAGGACTGAAAATAACTAGAGGCTTAATATTGTGGTAATAAGTTTTTTGGGTTGATTAATTGGAATATTTTTTAGGCCATTGATTCCCCCCCCCCCCCTCTCAATTATTACTAACAATGTGTGTATCTAATTATTTCAAAGGGATAATGATGGGAATCATAAAATAATTTGTATACTTTTAGACTCAGGGGAAATGACTTTGGATCTTGTAGCTATGAGAGGGATTACTATGACTCTACATAAAGATAAATAATGGAATGGCTAAGAAGAATGTAATAGGAGTGAAAGCTACTTACTATGACTCTACATAAAGACAAATAATGGAATGATCATGAAGAATGCAATAGGAATGAAATCTACAAAGAGGGTTATGTTTTGAGGCTAAATGAGAGGCTTTATGTACTTTATATTTATAACTTTAGTTTGTTTCATTGGCTCTCTATTAGTTTCTTTGTAGATTTCATTTATCACGGAGGCTAATATGATACTACAATATTGCATAATGGGGGAAATAACATATACATGATTCAATACTATGTTATGTGGTATTATATGAGTTAAATTGTAGTAAACGTTAGAGAATTGATAGTGAGGAAAAATTAGAACTCATTAGGAGAAAATGTTCATAATTCTACTTAAGTTACTTCTGATAAGTATATATATCACTTTCATGACTATCGATCTTTTACATTTGCACCTATGAATGTGGATCTAAAACTCATGTGTAGATAGAAACCCTCCCTAGGGATCCAATATTTTCTAAATCCAATTTCTAGAACATGTTTTCCTTGATGTTTATAAGTTATTTACAAAAGTGGAGGTAGATCAATACAAAATTGTTTTTGTTGGTTAATAGATTTGTCTTTGTTAAAAGAATCTTTAAAATTGACTCACAATACCCAAATTGAAAGACAAAAGGAAACCAACAGTTGAGTCTCTTGTAATGACTATTGCAAGTGCTCTTTGAATTTTGATATGAAGGTACATCTCCCTTTGTTGGATAAAATTTTTATTTTCTGTATATGCTTTTAACCAGAAAGAAACAAAGGCAACTAACATATACTCATAGCCATGACACAGATACGAACAATAGATTTATAAACAATAGGATACCAGAGTAAAAGATAGAAAGTTCTTTTTCCAAGTACCCACAACAAAGAGGGAAAATATTGAATAATTTTCTTTCATATACATATGAATGAATAAGAAATCAAAGTCTCTATGACAAACACACACATAAATTGAATGAACAAAAAACCATCATAAGAATACTTAGAATGACTCAAAGGTCAAATTATAGTCAAAACAAATACATAGAAACACAAAGATCTAAAATGTATTTCTTCCTTTCTCAGAATGCCAATAAAATGACTCAAAGATCATTTTTACTCTTGTACCATGATTATTCCCAAAAATAGAAAAAACATTCCTCTTTTCCCTGTTTGCAATAGAAAATTAGAAAAATTCCCCTCCGTGGAGTATTAGAACAAAAAAAAAATTATGTCTATGTAGAGCTAAATCCTCACCTAGTGAAAATTTTTCTTTTTAAAGACTCTACTTCCGTCCTTTTTAAACTTTTGTAACTGATTCTTGAAAATATTTTTTACATCCCCCCTTTTCAACTTTCCATTATAGGCTTAATCATTTATAATCATTATAAACATTAGACATATAATAAAGATGTTCCCTGAATATGAAAATCCTCCTTTATAAAATGACACATGTTCATATAACCAAACCAATCCTTTGGTATGCTTACTCATCACTATGGTAACCAAGGGATCCTACTATCTCTTGCGACTGCTTCATCTTATCTATCCCAAAGGAAACCTAAAGGTTTAAGATTAATAATTAGGAATCCTTAAGAATGAAGTTTTATTTTTTTAATAAATGTAAACAATTATTCTCTATGTCACATATTTAAAATACAATATCTCCTTTCCTGATATGGATATCCCGCTCCTTACAGTCTTTTTAATCCAAATTTTTCCATCTGATGACTACGAGATTCGGCCGCAAACCTATCAATTTATTTTTCTTTATGATTTAAATTAAATCCCTATAGAATTTGATAATTATACATTTCTTGATTTTTATCAAAACTCTAACACCCTACCATGTCGCCTTGAATGTTTTGATAGCTTTGTCACTTTTCGTTGCTCGAAGGGGAATACTCTATATGAGTCCCTTGCTCTTTCTGTGCACATTTATCTTAATGGAAATGGTTAAGGAACTTTCACTTGTATGGTTGAGAACATGATGCCCGATTTCCATCACAGGGGAGCATTTGTGAAGATCACCAACCATGTGACATTTGCATGACACTTTTAAAGTTTCAATAGAAAATTCTCCTTAATGTCTCGACTGGGTTCCATCATTTTTTTTAGGTAGAGTTTCTCAAACTATTATTTTTCTTATGGATCTCCAAAAAATTCTTTTAAACATCTGGCTAGTTCAGAGCATCAATGAATATATATTATTTTAATATAGTTGTCCATTCATGATTTTGAGATTCTTGGCCTCCTTGACGGTTTTGGGAATTAGAGCATTTCCAGTTGCAATGTAAACTACAACATCATTAGGGTAATCCTTCAATCATTTCGCCTACCTCATACTCGTTCTACATTGTCATGCCAAACATTTGGGCAAAAACACACCAATTTTTTTTAAAAGGACTTAAAGTTATCTACGTATGCATATGAACATGTCTCGAAGTTTGACTAACTAGGTGTCGTTTAAAGTTCCCTGCTATCTATTGACAACCCTAACTAGGTTCAAGGGGTATCATGACCAATACTGTCTTGGTCAACCTCCCTCTAGACCTAGAGTCTCCATTTTTCATCTATCATAAGTGTTTAGGGTAGACGAGTAGTTGACTGGGTTTGACTACGTTAATCCACTTAGACAGCTAAAACATATTAGTCTTTAATTTGTTCACAAAAGGACTAAGTTTAAACTAGGTTCATAGAGGAATCAATGCCAATTTTATTAATAACATTATTACTTAATTAATTGCATTTTAAATGTTCCTTTAAAATAAAATGCAATGATATAACGATTTCAATAAATCAATAACTATAATATTAAAGTCAATTAAAATTCTAATTATTAACTTTATCCAAAGGGACCTACTGAATACATTTAATAAATCGACCTTAATCAAAATTATAAAAGAGTTAATGCTAGTTAATAACTTCCCAAAAGATAATATTAAAAGTAAATTTAATGACTCATTAAATATATAAAGTAATATTAAGTTAAATTAATAACCCTTGAAAAGATATTAAATCCTAAAATGAAAAATCTTACTTAAGTCAATATTGGCAACTATATGCCAAATTTAATAATTTGTTGAGATCCATGTTAAAAAAAATATTATTAAATAATCTAAACCTAATTTAACCTAGAAAACATTATGGATTTTCAAAATAAAATTTCTATAAAAACTAACTTCATACCCTACTTTTACTTCCAGCGTCAGGCAAGGGAAGTGACACCGTGGAGGAGAGTTTATTTGAGGACGGCGCAAAGGAGGAAGAGTGGTGCCATGATTGTAGTGGGCGGGGTGGAGCAAAAGAGGGAGGAGGGCAGTGGAAGAGCGGAGGCGGAGGGTCAGTCGTTGCCCCCCTGTGACAGGCCAATGCCCTACAACCGTAGGTGGCCGCCATAGGGGTGGGGGAGGCCGGCCCTCCCCACACATCCCATACAAAAGTGAGGGGATCGTGGGGTAGGGCTTCAGCCTGCCCCCATCCCATTTAATTTTTTTATTATTTTTTTAAATATATAACATTTATTAATAAAACATTTTTTTAACTCGTGGGTTATAAAACAACGCTTGTTGTTTTAAATCTTTCTATTGAAAACAAATAGAAAATCAGTTTATTTTAAATAATCTTTTCTGATATATTGGTATGTGTAGGATCATGGTATGCCAAATCAGGCCCTTAAGTGGCAATGAAAATTCAGAAAATCAGGTTTAGGAAAGTTGACGTAAAAATTTGAACAAGTTATCAATCTTATATAAAAATGTGTAAGAAGAGAATTTGTAGCAAATTGATTTTAGTTTCTTTTCTACAAGCCATTAAAAAAAAAAAATCTATATGGTGAAATTTCAAATTTATATGCAGTAGTATGAAAATTTCAGGAAAAATATAAGAAGTAGGTGTATGTCTGACCACCTTAAACACAATAAAATGATAATAGTTTTTTACAAGATTATAGATATAAGTAGTAGACTCATTTCCGGATGTGATGCATAATTTTTTCCAATTTTTTTCGAAGTAAATAATTAATTATGATTTTTCTATGACAACTTTTTGAGAATATAAAAAATTTCTCGTCTGACCACCTTAATTTATTCTAAACTACAGCAAATTGAAAAATTTTCATTTTTTTTATTGTAGTAGGCAAAGTATAGAATGTGACTCATGTTTAGGATTTTAAAAATATTACATTGTTTGAAAGCTATAGTTATTTTTCAATCAGTCTATCAATAAGGACTAAAAAGATAAGTAGGTGTATGTCTGACAACCTTAAACACAATCGAATGATAATATTTTTTTACTAAATTATAGATATAAGTAGTAGACTAATGTCCGGATGTGACATATATTTTTTATAATTTTTTTCGAAGAAAATAATTAATTATGATTTTTCTCATAGAAATTTCTAGAATATAAAAACTCTCATGTCTGACCACCTTAACTTAGTCTAAACTTTATCAAATTGAATTTTTTTTTCTTTTTTTCTTATAATAGGTGAAGAATAGAATATGACACATGTTTCAAATTTAAAAACATGTTATACCATTTGAAATTTATAGATATTTTTCAATCAGGCTACCAATCGGGACTTCTTTTTCACATCGCCACTTTTTGGCATACCATGATCCTGCACATACCCATATATAATTATAATAATAAATATCTGTGTTCCATATATACTTATTATTATATTTATATATGTAAGATAAAATAAATTGTTTAATGGGTGGGATTTGATTGTTTTGATGTTAAAATGTATTGAGATTGAATATTCTATCTTACGAAAATGTAAAGGGGGGTGGAATTAGAGATGTGTTTATTATTCTTTGAGTTGCCTAGATTGTATTACTCTTAATTGAATTGTATTGATTAAGTATTGCAATTGTGATTAAGGAGAAGATAAGATGTTCCCTCAAATGCACAAATGGGAGATCCAAGTTGATCAACCCAAGAGAAGGGTTAATGCACAAATGAATCAACTATTTGGAAAGGATAATAACAAAGGAGATACCTTAAATTCTGTTAATTATATGTATAGAAATGATATATGAGAGTAATTGAAGAGATAGGAGAAAATCACTAACCTTGAAATATTGTAGATCAAAGAATGCTATTTTCTGAGGTCTGTAGACTATTTCTGGAAAAACTAACAGTTGATACCAAACCGAAACGCAGAGACGAACAAAACCCAGAAATCATTTTTTGTTCCAATGTCGTCTTATGAAAAAGGTCAACCTTGACCCACAAATGTCAACCCTGACCCAATAATGTTGACCCTGACCTGCACAGATCCGAAAGTGACTTTGTTCGCGGATCCTGAAAGTTTTCCAAAAAGGGTATCCAGATCTGGTCTCAAATCGACTGTTTTGTACCTGTACCTACAAGAAAAAGGAGATTGTTTGTTGGGGGGGGAGGGGTTTTCCTTAGTCAAACCCTGATTTAGGAATTAACTTTGAAATCAATAAAGTATAGAATGCTAACAAGTAGTAGAATTGAATCTAACAATGAAGCTATGATATTCAATAGATATGTAATTGAAATTCAAATGTATGCAAGTATGTAAGAATGAAAGCATGAACTCAATATGAACCATAAAACTCCATGATTGTATGCTTGAAATCCACTTTGAAGAGGTGATGAAAGATTCTTGAAGAGGCACAAAGGATCTTGAAGGAAGATCACACCACCATAATGGCTAGATCTAGGGTTTGAATGATGAATCTTGGATGTTTGCACCTAATACCTTCAAAGGCTTGAGAGATTTAATCCTTGATCTTCAATGGAGAATTTGAATGCTTGAGAGGAAGACTTGAACACCTTGAGAACTTGGGAATGGATGCTTGGAACTTCTCTTGATCACTTAATTGATAATTCGTAATGCTTAGAGAAAATGAGAGAGAAATGCTCCCTTTTATATGAAATTAGGGCACAATCTTCTAAGGAGGCCTACATAGGAGAATTAAATTCCCATTAAAGCCTTTACCCCTAGGAAAGGACCTATATTAAATATAATTTAGGAATCAATGCTTCGAAACCCGAAACAGCCAACCCGGAAGTGAGAAAACTGAATTTTTGATGAGCCCCGGCAATTGACAAGTTTCTTGATTTGAAAGGGGGACCCAGGTCAGGGTTGAGGCTGACCCTACCCCAGGGGGTCATAACCCCTAGAAAATATGCCAGGTGGGGTAGGAGGTACCCGGAGAGGCCCAATCAGGGTCCTGAACCAGCATAGAAGCATGAGATTATGCAGAAATAGGATGATGATATGGTAGAGGTCAAAAAAATCCCTTGAGGAGGGCTAAATGCTCTTAACATGGAAGTTCTTTCATTTTAAGATGATACATTAAGCCCCCACTTTAGCGGGAGTATGGAAATCGAATGTGCTCACGGTAAAGTTAGAGGAAGAGAACCCTAGTGGATTGCAACAAGATAGATTATCACTAAGTCAGGGATATAAGCCCCCAAACCAAGGATTCTAGCTCAACATACATACATAAAGATATGGAAATAAAGAGCAATCAATCATAGAAAACATACATGACTATATAAGTAAGACAAGAACAACACCATAGATAACATAGCTTCATGATCTAATTCTACTAGCATGAAAGTGAAAGAAAAAAAAGAGTTAGTGATTACCTCACATAGTAAGATGCCCACCTTACTATGAATCACCAAGGAGGGAGAGCCCCCAACAGGTTCACCCATAAACTGTGCTTGCAATTGTAAATGCTTCTTCTGATGACTTTTGCAAATATCCATAGATCAACATTCTTGTATCACTATGGAATGTAAAATGCGTGTCCATTCAAGATTTAGCAACTTTTGTGTGTTACCTTTCAAGGATTTAGTATATTTTAATAAAAAAGGGTGCGTATCTCTTCAATATTTAGCAACTTATGTGCGTTACCTTCCAAGGATTTAGCAAACATAAAAGTAAAAATGCGTGTCTCTTCAGGATTTAGCAACTTGTGTGCGTTACCTTCCAAGGATTTAGCATGTTGTAAAATGTAAATAAATGTAAATTATAGTACAAGGGAGACCCTATATATGTCCCCCTCCTTATCATGGCTACCCACTAGGCAGGATAAGGAAGAAGAAGAAAGGATACCTACTTCACAAGGTAAGGAGATATCCA
>MU224128.1:1465844-1495168 GCA_018584345.1 Thuja plicata | reverse complement strand
TATATATATATATAGACAGTATCATCTATTGAATACTTTAATTCTAGTTTCTTTCATGCAATGATAATAATAAATATTTATATATACAATAATAAATATATATATATATATACATATAATTATATATTTAAAATTATATATAAAAAGGACCCCACTAATAAATACTTACCATAAGCATATATGTATATGCGTATTTAAATGGGGTTTGAACAAATCTATTAAGGCTAAATATAAGATGATTCTTTTTTTGAATTTTCACAACCATATTTAATTGATTTATTTCTAAATCTATTGAACATATTCTTTAAAAGAATTTAAACTAGTTTTATTTCAAATACAATAACTTCATTTTCGTTATTAAATACTAGATTAACAATCAAAATTGATCCATCCTTTTCATGATAGACTTTTTAAGATAGCAATAAAATAACTAAAAAAATCATTGAACATCATTTTGCAAGAATAGGACGAAATCTTTTATTTTCATTTATTAAATATAGATATAAATAATACAATTTGCTTTTTCACTCTAATACAAGTTTACAAGCTCCATTTTAAAATAGCATGTGCTTAGAACATAAGACCACCAAGTGGTGGTTTAAACATAGCTCCACATAAGGCTCTTCTTTTCTATCCACAACTACATCCTACAAAAACATAGTAGGTTGACCGTAGAGGCTCACCTCCCAACCTAGGCCTTTACAAGGCCACCCCTTGAATTGGGGATCCAAGAATGAACAGGTGAAAATAAGCCATAATAACAACAAAACCTTAACAAGAACACCAGAAAAGTACCTATACCCAAGGTTTTACAAAGGTCTCTAAAAGACCATGCATAGTGGGGTGATTGTGGACCATATCCCCAAGAGAAGTCAAGCAAAAATTACGAACAAATGCCACACATGGGCTCAAAACCACTTCCAACATCCCTTCTCATCACAAATCAGCACCATGGCTTCAAGACAATAAATACTTCTTATGGCCCCCAAATGCCCTTAGCCCAGCTTGGCATCATGGAGACCAAAACATCCATGTTTATCCCTTCACACATGGGAGACTCTACACTACTAGGGTTGTCACTAACCTTTCACCCCTTGAAGGTTACTCTTCCCTCCCAAGGGTAAGAGTGTCTTGAAGACTCCCTTACCAAATTCATAACACAAATAAAATACAAAACTTGGAAAATAACATAAAGAGATCCCATGAACATTAATGGGGTTTTCAAAAAATGCATAAGACATCATGAAAGAACAACCATGCTTTCCATACAAATATAATGTAAATTTCACTAAGTTACACAAAGGTAAGAAGCCAACCTATAGTCCAAGATTAAGGAAAAATGAGTGAAGTTGAGAATCTTTTTCCTCTTTATGCTTCCTCCTTTCTCTCCAAGTCTCCTTCCAAAACTAGAGGTCTCTAAGAATAAAGAGTGGGTGAACAACCCTAACCCTCCTCCAAAATATCCCTAAAAAGGCTTCTACTCTACAAATATCTCATAGCCATTAATGGGGAAGTGACTCAAGTCCATCCCATCTCCCCACTTGCATTCCCCCTCATAAATGGAGTTAAAGGCTCAAATTGGAAAGAGGAGATGGCTTGACCAAATTTCCTAAACTCTAATTTTCACCACTCTTTTTTGGGATATTTTTGGAGGTTCCATAAATGAGTTATGGGCCTTATAATGACTTAAAATTTACCCCTAACCCCTATGGTACCAAGTGGGGTGGTCAAATTTGATCCTAACTACCTTTTGGAAGCTTATTTAACCCTCCTAAATCTCACTGGAAGTTAACCTACGAAATTCAACTAACTTTATTCAATCTAATGTTTCCTAACCCTAGGGTAAGCATGGGAACTCTATAGATTAACCCTCTAGTTGGTGTCATACCTATCTTAGTTACATTTACTATTCATGCCAACACATAAAACATATATGTTTCAAGTGACACAACACAATTAACACAGAAGACATGAGTCATTTCATAATTACAAATTAAATTTAAACACAATCATGCATATTACTTTTATGAATAAAACACATAACAACAAGGTTCTTGTCTCTTTATTTAGACAAAACCTTAGCTTTAAAGAATTAACATAGGTACATTCTTGATTCCTCATTTTAGAGCCATGGTCAATCTCTTGTACACTCATTACAAACATCAGTAGTCCAAAAAATCACTATATAAAACATAGCATGATAAATGATATAAATCAACATATATTCACTAACACTTTACATTTTCCAATGATTCATCATTACTTAAAAAACATCTACATTTGACCCCAATTATTCATAAAAATGAATTCTTAAATCAATTTGCATCCTGATAACATCTAACATATGTATCCATCATACTACATCATCAAAACTCATTTATAGAAGCAATCTGAATTAGCTAACATTAAGCATCGCATAAGCATATTAACATCATAATCAAAGTGCTGAATAAATATAGCATAGGATCTAACAAATCCTCAAATAATAACATATGTCTAATAATTCTAAGTATCTCAAAATCAGTATCAACTAAAGAGTATAGTAAATAAAACCAGTGTTGAGCTATTATGGGCTGGGGTAGGCCTCACATCCTCCCCCTCTAGGAATGAACATCCTCCTGGAGTTCATCAAAGAGGTGGGGGAACTGAGACCTCAATTGGGCTACTTCCTCCCATGAGGTTGTAGCCTCGCCATAACAATCCCACTAGACCCTAACCTACTCTAGCTCCCTGCCTCAAAGGGCCAACATCCATCGAGCCAATATGTGAATGGGCTCCAAATCTAGTTGTTCATCTAACTCCACTTGCAAGGAATCCCAATCTCTAACATGAGACTCATCATATATGTACTTCCTCAAAATTACCACATCAAACACATCTCAGATGTGTGACCGGCTAGGTGGCAAGGCTATATGATAAGCAACTGGTATTATCATCTCTAGGATCTCCAAAGGTCCACCAAATGAGGTGCAAGATTAACTCCCTTTCAAAAATGGTTTGGAGTCTTATGTGGCCACACTCTCAAGAAAACACTATCTCCAAAAAGTAAGCTCCATCTATCCTCTTCGCATCTACATAGTTCTTCTACCTATCCTGAACCTCTCTGGGTCACTGCCTAATCAAGGTCACTTATTGTTGCATGGTCTACCATATAGAGCCTGGTAAGGAGGCATACCCAGTGAGGTATGATGCCCGTTGTTATAGGAAAAATCAAATAGGTGTAGGTAATCCTCCCACTGGGTCTGATGATCCATCACAAATATATTTAGCATGTCTTCTAACACATGATTGACCCTTTTGGTCTTTCCATCTATCTCAAGGTCATAGGATGTACTAAAATTGAACCTAGTGCCCATAGCTACTTGTAACTCTCTCCAAAAGGATGAAGTAAATAGAGAATCTCTATCTGAGATGATCTTGTGAGGTATGCCATGAATTAGGACTATATCTCATAAGAATACTTGTGCCACTACTGGTGTAGTGAAGGTAGTATGCACAGGTGAAAAGTGAGCCACTTTGGTCAACTTGTCCACTATCACCATGATGTCATCATGGCGGCGAGATGACATAGGAAGACCAACAATAAAATATATAGAAATGGTTTCCCACTTCTACACTAGTATCTCATGAGGCTGAGGAAGACCACTTGGATGGTGGTGCTCCGCCTTTACCCTCTGACATTCTAGGCACCTAGCTACCATTTTTGCAATCTGCAATCTCATGCCTGGTTAATGATAGAGTTGTCTCAAATTAGCATGCATCTTCTTAACTTGGGATGCACTACATAAGGCTCTCTATGAGCCTCTAGCATAACAAATTCACACAATCCTCTGAAAGAAGGCACATAAATGCATCCTCTATGATGTAAGAGTCCATTAGACTCCAATGAATACTATGAATACTTCCCTTGAAGGGGTCTCTAAGATTGAATCAACTCACTAATCTCTGCATACATCTCATCTTCATGTAAGTGATGAAGAATATGATCCCTCAAATATGTAAATGTGGACATAGAAGAAAGCTCATTTTGTCTACTACTCAATGCATCTACGACTACATTTTCCTTCCCCTTGATGTAATGAACATAAAAATCATACTCACACAAGAACTCCATCCATCTCCTCTATCAGGCATTAAGGTTTGGTTGAGTGAATATATATATTGAAGACTCTAATGGTCTAAATGAATCTCAAATCGTTGTCCTAAGAGGAAATCTCACCATATTACTAAGTCATGCACCACCGCTGCAAGCTCAAGGTCATGAGTAGGGTAGTTGATTTCATGAGTGATCACTTGTTATAAAGGTTCAGAAACTAGGCATAATCCTTTAACTCGGGGATTGGACATCCAACTAAGCACTTCATCCACTTTATAAGAAACTCATTTAATATCTCAAACCCAGGGACATGTTACTTTAAATAGGCCAGCAAAATATATGCATGAAGCACTGTCTCAACCAATCATTCTATAATTGATGTAGGAAATAAATGCTGGAAAGGAACTACTCTATGGCTACAGGAAATAACTGCTTTCAAAAGGAAACTATACTATTGCTACATGAAATGAATACTCAAAGGAAAGATAAACTATTGTTGTGAAAGTAGATGCTTGAAAGTAAATTATGGAAATGAATGTTTCTATCAAGATGGAAGAGTGCACACAAATAACTATAATGCCTTAGTTACTCTGTCGCTCGGCCGCAGGAAGTGGTAGTTGTCCTGTGGCTTTGGCTGTAGGATCTATTCAGCATAGGAATTGAAAAAATAGAAATGCAGGAAAGTGAGCTAACTAGAATGAATCTAACTATGGATTCCTCACCAAGTGGGCCCCCTTTGGTGAGTACCCAGAACACTCAATTACATAGAACCAACCTAAAAAATTCATTTGCTCATTAAATTGAATAATAGAGTACAGGACTTCTCAACAACAGTAAAACAACTGAATTGAACTATATTGCAACTATAATAATAATAATACTTCCCTTCTTCTCACACAGGAGAAATTTAAAGGGAAAAACATCTAATTGCTAAACTCCACATGCCCTAAGAAAAGGTGGAGCTTTTATTACAACCAGCTAACAAAAAGGAAAACTAGAAAACAGGAAATATTATCAGTCTAGAAGAGAGGAAAGAACTGCGTAGACAATAGATCTAAATTCCCACTCTCTCCTAGATTTTATCAAGGAAATTATTGCGCTCGCCAAGTCTTTTCTCAACCATCTCCACCTGGATTAACCGGAAACATTCCACCACTGCTACACTGATGTTTCATCTGTGTGCGTCTACTGTAGGACCAAGTCAAGCATCCAACACATAGACATGCTCACCTGAACAAGATGATGGTTGCTACTTCGATGCACTCCATTAACACTGTTAGGATAAAAGCATTTAAGACAATCATTCAAAGTACATATATTATCTATTTCTCAAACAGCAAATTCATTCATAAAACATGATCATAATTTCATAGAAATAAATAGAGCATATTCATCCCAATAAAACACATTAAGTAGCATATGTCCATGGCATAGGTTCAGTGGTTGACTACCACATAATAATAGTTTTAGAGCATAAAGTCTTGGAGTAATAAAAGAAAACATAAGAAAGGACCTAGCAAAAGTTCTTCTAAGGTATCTAAAATATGCCATTAAAATGGACTATCATTTTTCTCCTATGAAGACTAGTGCCTGTCCTTAGAAACTGAGACATTCTAGATCTTGGCAAGAACCCAGAGGTCTCCTTCCTATTTTTCTCCAATAATGGAGGTTCCCACTCGCTAGTAGAACTCATTTATGTGCTCCATCTTTGCCCGTCTGCTCAATTCCTATTGTTCATCTATTTCATCATCCACACAGCTGTACAATGGCCATAAAAGTAGGGGAGGCTAGAAGGTTAATGGAAACCATCGCTCGGGCCTTGGTTGTCTTCCCTGACATATATACCAACTAACACATTTCATTGTATCCTACAAGTTAATCAAACTATGTGGCTCTGCCTTCTTAAGTGCCAGGGTGAGTCTTTCACATCTCTGCCTTAACCCTTCAGCTGCCCTGTCCCCGTCTGATAATGAAAACTTTTCAAATGCTGAGAAAAATTACTCATGGCTTTCCAAAATTCATTTCCTCGGTGGAGAATCATGAAATCCATAAATAATTTGCATCCAGTCATAGTAAAGCCATCGTGGTGACCAACTTTCAAGATGAAGGGGCAATGAAATGGACTTTTCCAAGATTCTGTAATTATGTAATTTCTCACCATAATTTATTTCAATCTGAATCCAGGAAACAAGGGAAGAAAAATGTATATCACAATTAAAAAGAAGGGGATTCCAATTAGTATTAAAAGGAACAACATAATTGTGCATGTATAAATCACATAGAAAGTTCTGAACACAATCAGGTGATGTATTGTATGCAGCCACAAATTCATGTGGGGTTTCTATGCCTGAGTTAACATCCCAAAGGACTCACATTAATTTAAATAGAAAAATTTGTTCCTTGAGGCATAGGGCATAAACCCATGGTGGTAGTCTGCATTCTATCAAATCTGGAATTATATCTGCCATGTTATTTATCTTATTCTGTAGGAATTCAATTTCTTGTTGTTTTCTTTCAAGCTCCCTTCTTAATTTGGTCTTTTCCAATTCCCACATTGATTTTTGATATTGCATTGTATTGAAATAGTCAACTGAGAGAGCATGACCAATTACCTCCTCAGGTTGCCAATGTGGGATCATCCTGGCTGCTTGTGGGTCTTCCTCTTTCTTTGGACAAACTAGCACTTTTTCTAGAGCAAGTGGCCTTTCCCCATGATTTCCTTCCTATAGAGAAGAAGATTCTCTTTCAGCTCCTTTAGGCTCTGCTACTTTTGGTATTACACACTCTACTTCTGGAATCACCTCAGCGGCTGCAGGATCCTTTTCCATCATACCCTGGAATTCTGTAATAGGACTGCTTGTTTGTGGTTGTTCTTGTAAGGTTCTCTGAGGAGACATGGGAATCATCAACTGTAATAGGGTAATCCTTGTCATCTGGTTGTGTAGTGTTCAAACAAACACTTCTACACAATGGGGTATCAGTAGAGGCTATAGGTTGCATCTGTGAAAGTTTTCTTTTCTTGGTAGGTGTGGCTGCAAGAGAAATAGTAGAAATAGGAATATCCCGACTCATATATTCTGCCATTTTTGCTTTGCCCTTGCCCTTTTTATCTTTTTGATGAGAAACTATGGGAATCTTGGTTTCTCTACTCCCTGAGGTAGGGTTTGGATGACTGGAGGGCACATTCTCCTCATTAAATCTCGAAGGATAATAATTCCTCAAGGGTTCATCTTGTTCAACAAATTCTTCTTCCTCATCAGGGTTATTTCCCTGTTCTTCTTGATTCTCAGGCTATGGCCCCTCTCCATGCAATTGAACATGAGCTGCCACAATAAATATGTCTCAGGACATGGGAGAGACATCCCTTGGTGACCTTTCCACCAATAGTTTGATTAAACCATGGTGGGTCACTGCGTTCTGTCGCCACTTCCGTACCTCTTCAGCACTTAAATTCAAAAGGGCGTAAAGAAAATTTGGAACATTTACTAAATGGTTATGCCGTAAATGGCTCAAAAATTTAAAGTGCACAACATGCAAGAAGGAAAAATGGCCCTCACAGGTAATGTACCTTATGACATGAATGACCAACTGAGGATATTCCCCTAGAAGAGATGTCCGCTTTACTCCCTGTTTACTATAATCCATTGGGGTGTCTGCTGGCAATGCAAATTCTACTCTAGCTATTCATGCATCATGCCCGTGTGGAAATGCTTCTCCTATAGATGGAAGTCTAGAGACTTTGACAATTCATACTTTTGAAGCTTCAATTCGCAACCCCTTAACATATGCAACTCCATTGTTGTATGTTCTCAAAAATTTGAGTGTCATATCTTCGTCATACCCATTTAACCTAACAAAATAGGTGAGCCACCCTACTCTATTAAAAACCTGAATTTTGTCCTAGTCCTGTAATAATACCATGTGGTTTGATGGTTCATTCCGTATAGGAGAACCACCCATTCTACTGCTTGAAATTCCAACAATGTCTGAAAAACTCAAAAATTTCCTTACTCCACTGATACTCTCTATTCTATTTTTACTGAAAATATCTCTGATGTGCCTAGAATTGGAATGAAAATTTTTTAGTGTTTCTAGGTAGAAAAGACATAACAGAAAATTTTGAAATAATGATGTGAAGTTAAGCTAAAAGTTTGAGTTTAAAACAAGGCTGGTTTCAACAGTTTACACGCAGGGGTTGCCAAATCATAATTTTTTGATATGACGGCTCAGTACAATTCTGGTAGAAAAAATAGTAATGACAAAGAATGGAAATTATGATAGCTGATTTGGAAATGATGTAAGTTTTGATTTGATGGGATATTTCATTTATTACACACAAAACCTTATTTACTACCCCCTACGAAAAAGGTGACAAGTGTCCTCACTTGCATGGAAAAGTACGGCAAGATCATGGATGAATCACTATATTAATTACAATGTGTCCTAATCATATTAAATGAAGAAAAAAAACTTTTTGAGGAAGTAAAGTAATGTGTACCTTGACTAATATACCATTAAATGCCTAAATCTAAAAAGATTTGATGATGTAGGCAGAGTAAAAATTTGAGCTAGCGCAATAATGAGGTGACGTGAATGCGTTGATGGTAGAAAAAGATGATGAAAAAGTGGACAAAATGACGTTTTTATTATTGGAAAGAGATTTTTGTGGGAAACAAAAATTTTATTATGACTACATGTGGGAAATTTCCAAAGAGACGAACGAAGAAAATAATTACTCCGGTTGGCTACAGGAATGCCCTCTGTAGGAAGAGGTCCTTTGGTTGCAAGAAAGTCTTCAGCTAGAGGAGGTTCTTTGGGTGTAGGAGGTCCTTCATTGAAAGGAAAGTCTTCAGTAGAAGGAGGAGGTTCTTCAGCTTTGGGAGGTTCTGTAGCTATAGGAGGTTCAGCGGCTGCAGGAGAAATCTCAAACTACCGCAGGAAATCGCCCTTTGTCTGTGGTTTATGGTACAAGTGAATCCTATGACCATTCACTAGTAACTTGAAACATACAGGGTTGATGGTGGATAGCTGAACTGCTTCATTAGAATAAATATGAATAATCTCATAAGGGCCAAGCCAACATGTTGTAATCTTACCTTGGTTTTCTTGGAATCTTGAGTCATACAAAAGAGCCCAATCGCCAGGAGCAAATAGATTGGAAAGGATGTGAGAATCATGCCACTTTTTATGTTGTGTCTGAACCAATTCTGTGTGTTGGAGGGTGGCTTTTCTTATCTCATCTAGCTGGTTAAGCTGCACGATCTTGTCATGTTGTGCCTCAGTGATATCAATGTTGAGCTGCAATGTTGTTTGTAAAGTCTTATGTTCAAACTCAATCGGCATCACAACTATTTTTCTATAGACCAACTCAAAAGGGCTAAACCCTATTTTGGTTTTCCATGTAGTGCGGTAGGCCCATACTGATTTTTGGAGTTGACTGCTCCAATCTTTCTTGTGCAATTGAACTGTCTTCATGAGGATAGCTTCTATCTCCCTATTAGTGATTTCTTCCTGACCATTTGCTTGTGGGTGATAGGGGCTTGATTTTTGGTGGCAAATATTATACTCATTCATCATAAAAGTAATCAATGTAGAGGTAAATTGAGATCCTTGGTCAGTGACTAACTCACAAGGTACACCATAACATGTGAATATCTCCTCATATAGAAACTATGTGACTCTGTTATCCCTGGCATGCTACATGGCTCTAACCTCCACCCACTTGGTTACATAATCAGTACATACAAGTATGTACGTATTATCATCAGATGAAGGAGTGATGGGACCAAAAAAATTGATTCCCCATTTATCAAATGGAGTTACTACAACCTGAGGAGATAGTGGAATTTCATCAGAATTAGTAGGCCGCCCCATCCTCTGGCATCGATCACACTTCCTGGTGCAATTGGTTGAATCCTTGTAGAGGGATGGCAAGTAGTAACCAGTATTAAGTACCTTCATGGCTATCCTTTTGGCAGAAAAATTTCCTCCATAGGGCTCATCATGACAAGCCTGGAGGATGTCATAAGTTTCATCCTCTCAAATGCATCTTCTGAATACTTGGTCGGGGCCAGTATAAAATAAACAATCAGCAATCCATGAAAAGTTGAATTTTTTCTCTATTAGTAGCTACTTTTCCTTTGGAGAGAAGTGTGGAGGTACCTTTTGTAAAATCAGATAGTTATCAATATCAGCATACCAAGGTGCTTTTGCTGCAATGGAGAACAGGTGGTCGTCAGGGAAACTGTCATCAATTTCCATAGGTTCATCAAAATTCTGCAAGCGTGAGAGAAAATTGTCCACCACATTTGATCCACCTGGCTTATCTATGATGGTAATTTCAAACTCTTGTAGCAGCAACAACCATCTAGCTACCCTTCCTGCTTTGGAAGTTTTGTTAGCTAAGTACTTAATAGCTGCATGTATGCACAAATATTTGGTAACCAGTGACATAATGGTCAAATTTTCTCAGATCATAGATAACAGCCAATAGGTCCTTTTTGGTAACCGTGTAGTTCAACTCAGCTCCTTAAATATTTTTGCTAATAAAATAAATAGTGTGTTCTAGTGTACCTTCCTTCTATCCAAGAACTTCTCCAATGGCATGATCAAAGGCATTTGTATGTATGTGGAATGGGAGTGCCTAATTAGGACCTCATAGGACAGGTGCTTGAGTGAGTACAGACTTCAGCTGCAGGAAAAATTCATCATAGTCTGATGTCCAGATAAAGTCAGCATCTTTAGTGAGTAGTGAATACATAGGGCTAGCCATCTTTCTGAAGTCCTTTATGAATCTTTTGTAATACCTAGCATGACCAAGAAAGCTTCTAACATCTTTTTGTTAGACTGGGGTAGGAAGATTCACAATGACTTCAATTTTGTTTGGGTCGACCTGAATGCCAAGAGTAGAAATGTAGTGACCAAGCTCTACTCATTCATGCATCATCATAAAACACTTCTCATTGTTCAAATAAGGGTTGTGTTCTTTGCATCTGGTGAGGAATTTTTCCAGATTTTCCAACACTTTCTCATAAGTTTCCCCACAAGTTGTAAATTCATCCATGTAGATCTCCATACAACCATGGGAATTATCAGAAAAAATGTTGATAACCACCTGCTGAAAAGAAGCAGGATCATTGCAGAGGCCAAATGGAAAAATTGAACAAGAAAAAGTCCCCCATGGGCAGGTGAATGTGGTCTTTTCTTGATCCTCAGGAAGAATCCAGATCTGATTATATCCATTGTACCCATCCAAGAAAGAAAAGTATTTCTTTCCTGCTAGAGAATCTAGAACCTAGTCAATGAATGGAAGAGGGAAATGGTCCTTTTTGGTGGCATTTTTAAGCTCTATGTAGTCCATACATACTCTCCACTTTCCACCTTTCTCAGGAACTATGACTAGTGGGGAAACCCACTGGCTGTCTAATATAGGATATATGAAACCGGCTTTAAGGAGTTTTTGGAGTTTGGCTTTGACTATCTCACGAAGGGAAAGGTTGACACGGAAAGAATTATATTTTTCCATTAGTATATGCAAGTAAAAACATGATCTACACCATAAATTTACACTACACCGATAGACAAGTCACAGCACTACCTGACTCCAAGGTTACCTGATATTGCCAAGTATAAAGCATCCTGACAAACACTATTCAGTTTTACCTGATGACAAAAAGGACAAGGGAACCCGAAGAGTAACCAACAGTGCAACCCAATGAAATAGAAAAGAGAGGAACCCAACAAATGAAAGGAACCTGATGATCAATTCAATAAAGGAACACCGACAGACTTTTAGTTCAACCCGACGATCAAGAACTGATAGTCAGTTACATCCCGCAAAAAGTGGATCTGACTTTCCACGTCAGATAAATCACTAAATTTTTATATTTAGCTTCTTGATTTGTTTTAAATCTATTATTTGCGGATAAATCAATGTAATTATTATTGTTTTAATCAATTTAACTATTTTAAAACATGCAAACTATAGGACCAAGGTCAAGTTGTGAACCTTGGATCAAGAGTTAACATTGCAATGTGTGATTCTAGAATAGGTCAAATACTTGTATAAATAGATGCTCAATCTATTGTGAATAGGTTTTTTAATGATTATTGTAGCCACTGAGAGCATCTAATGATCATATAAGAGAATTCATGCAGAAGGACAAAAAATGATCAATTCAGTTTCAAGAAGAGAACAAAGGCTACCGACGAGTAGGAAAAGGTATTAATCAATCACTATAGGTGATATTCATATTCTGTGAGCTTTAATGGATCTGTGATCATCAATTATAGATTGCATACATTTAGGTCAAACATATTGTAGTCATTATAACAAGTGTAGTACACTTAAGAGATTCTTTCAAGAAAGGTGGACTTAACAATCCCATTATAAATCTCTTAACCGAGTGCACACTTCATTAGTGTTTTTAAAATCTCTTAACAGAGTAGATCTTAACAGGTCTCCACTTTAATACTCCTAACATGGTAGATCATCAAAAGTGATCAATTGCAAGCCTTTATCGGCTCCCTTCCATTCTCCAGATAGTGAATTTTTGTGGGTGCCATCCCCACTGCAGTTTTTACTTCCTAACAGGAGTTTTCTGCGATATCATATCTTGTGTTATGTGTTTATTATTTTCATGAATGTTTCTATGAATGATTACATAAAATTAATTTTATGAACTAATACTACATGCATAAGAAATAACATCAGAATGGGTCGGTAATACAGTAAAGATTGTTTACTAATGATGAAAGGTGAAAAGTGTTAATAGTTTTAGAGGTACTAATTCACCTCTCCCCTCTTAGTACTACTTCCCATTAATCCCAACAACTGGTATCAAAGATAATTCTCTTCTTAGAAAGCTTAAATTCATAAGAGAAAATATCATACAATAGAGAAGTACAAACTTGATAAAAATATTGAGAACAAAAATCTTGAAATTTAGATGTTCTATGAACAATATAAAGAAGCGAAAATCAAGATGAGAGAGCTGTTGGATGAGAGAAAATGTATGGCAACTCGGAGCAATGAAAAAGATTATCTAGAAGAAGAGATTCTAGATTTCTTTGAGTCTTCAGGATCAAATACAAGTAATGCATCAAATACATCAGAAGAGAACATCACAAATCTAAACGAGATCAATCAACATCTAACAGAATAAATAAAGATGCTGCAAATCAGTCAAGAGACCCAGATGATAAGAATGATTGATGTGATGAGTTCTGCTAGACAAGATGAAATAGAAAGAACACTAGTTATTGATGATAGGAGGACGATTATAGAGAAGATACAAGAAAAGGAGTTAGAAATTCAAAGACATGTTGAGCATCACCATGAAATTAAAAATCAGATTATTCTTATGAGTCAAGAAGAAAACAGAATGAATATAGAACTCATTGAAAGAATATAGGCTATCGATGAACTAAGAGAAGAGAATGAAAAAATAAAGCATGAGGTTAGAGTTCAAAAACAACGTAATGAAATTATCAGAAAGGCTGAAGAAAGAAATAAAAGAATGTATGATTTTTTTCAAGGACAACGAAGAGTCAACAAAAACAACAACGGTCTAGGCTTTACCAAAAATAGAGAATCATCAAATCAAGCCAATCCAAAGAATGTTTATGAAAATCCAATACCAAGAAAGCTTACATGCAAACACTGTGGAAAGCAAGGCCACACATCAAATGTATGCAGAGGCAAAATGAAAGGTATTCCTAAATCTACATCTTCATTGATAGGATTCTATTATAAATGTAACAAGAAAGGACATAAATCATATGAATGTAAGCCTCAGATGGATCAACCAAAGAAGGAAACTTGCATGGACAAGTATTGTCCAACATGCAAAATGAATGGGCACACAAGCCTTGAATTCTGGAAAAAGAAAAGGCAAGCATGGAAGCCTAAAGGTCAAGAAAATCCCTATCAACCAAAGAGAATCGGTAATCAATATGTATGGGACTACAGTACTTGGACAAATTGTACAACATGTGGTAGATATGGTCACATTGCTAAATAATGCATGAGAAGATGGAACAAAAGGTCTAGAGGCTGGACAAACCCTGAAATGGCATGCTTACATTGTCATAAAGTTGGTAATCTCAAGAGAGACTGCAAAGACTAAATGACAAAGACAAACACATATCCCAATGGAAACACCATTGAAGATATCCAGAGGGCTAGAGACAAAATGTGGAGAAAATCTTCAAGCAATGATGAAGCTGGACCAAGCATTGCAAATGGTGACACCCCATCCAATAGATCTGGTGACATCACCACCCCCACTTAAGTTGAACAAGTAAGTATGGAACTACACTAAACCTATTCATATTTCGCATTAGTTCCATTATAAAAATTGATAGATAGTTAAAATCTACATAAATAAATATGCATATTATGTTACTTTTTACAAATATGAGAAAACAACCCCATCAGTAAACACATACTAAAAATCATCAATGAAGGACAAGATGAGCAGAAATCAGATTCTGAGGCCACTGAATCTGATACACCTCCACCTCTCCAAAGAAATAGAGAACAAGGAGCCAAATAGCAAAAGATACTACACCTCTAAAGAAAGGTCAAGTAAGTACCTACAAGAGGAAGCAACTAACAAAGGAGCAAACTGTGAAGGCAACACCTACAAAAATGAGGAAAAGAATGGTCAGGACTAAAGCTGACATTGAAGATTCTAAAGAGGATGAGCTTGATGTGAGTAAGAAAAGTTTTCTCACTAGAACAATTGATGAAATTGCTGAGTCAATTGCTACTACCGGTACAATGACTAATAGAAAGATCAGACAATGGGATAAAATTGAGCCTGAGGACCAAAACAAGATACAAGATGCAATAATCAGGGCAATGGTCAAGTTTAAATATGTACCAGTAGAATTTATAGGCCAAACAACCAAAGAGCTAGGTAGTAGAATTTCACAATAATGGTCATATGCTCTACATACAAAAAAGGAAGCAAGGGAGAGGGTACTTTTCACACTAATGCCTCCCAAATCAAAGATAGAAGAAATAAAAGAAATAATGAAGAAGCATTCAAGAAAATTTGTAGCTAAGATAAGAGATTAGAAAGTGCTTGAAGATAAGTTGATAGAGCTAGACAACATGACCGAGACCAAATGGAGACAACTCTTAGATCTTCTTGCAGAGTCAACAAGTCATGAGAATCAATTACTTATCACTGACACACCTCATGTAGAGGAGGAGAAAGATAGAGCAAGTCCTAAGCACATTTCTTTGGACAATGTAGATAATACTGAGCCAATTGAATTAGACAAAGTCATGGATGATCTTGACATTCAAGACATCACTCAGTTGAATCTGATAAGGATCCATAGAAGGATGATGATTTTATATTCATATCACTTAAGGATTGAATCAAGAAACAAAAATTGGAGACCCAAGGAAACAAAGACATGGGTGTTGCTGATGAAATATGGCCAGACACATCAATTATTGACATCACAGGTCTGGACCCTGCCCATCAAATACAACAAGATGAATATGTCACTGCTCAACAGGATCAAACCAATAAGCAGGATACAACAATAGATGCAGCACAAGTAAGCACGCAAACTAACATGCCAGCATTGATGAAGGCAATAAATCTGCTAGAAGGCAATAAAGAATCGAGTGTAGCAGATTTAAGCATGCCCAAAGATAAGGGTGATGCAGAGACAAAGGACACAACTGATGCAATAAAGGATACAACTACAAAACGGGATGCAACTGATGATCAGAAATATAAGTCTACTGATCTGAATAAGGAAGAGGATAAACAAGTGGTAGAGGAAAAGCATAAAGAAAAATTTGAAGAGGCAAAGACAGATGCCCAAGAGAAGAAAATAGAAGAAAAATCTACAGAGACACCCAAGGTTGATGGAGAGACGTATTCACCAAACTGACAGGTGAACCCTAAGTAGAAAACACATGAAGCATCATCTACAAAGCCTTCACTGAGCGCTTCAAAGAAGAAAAATGAACTAGCAATGGTAGTTCATACATCTGCATCCACACAAATATCAAGGAAGAAGAAGAACAAGCATAAGAATCTAGTTACTCTGGATAAAATCATTAAGATTCTAGTATGTGATCCTAGGACATTGGATCCAATTGAATTGACAAAGTATGCACGACTTTGTGAAAGAAAAGAAATGCAGGACAAGTTGCTAAAATCCACAAAGAGGCAAAGGTACTTGAAATAGCACGAGGAATACTTCAACAAATTATACCTGATGTAGATGTTGATCAAACAACCCCAATGCTTGATCAATTAGTGGTTCTCACAGATGTAATCACATCTCAGAACATAGATGCTAAGAAGGCTATGGAGGATAGACTTGAACAGAAGTATGAGTTCAAATTAGCTGGGAAGATAAGCCAAGAAGTGGCATTGCAAAAGGTAAAGCTTTCTAAACTGGTTAGCACAATAGACCCAATAACCTCAGAAGTTATTACCTTGATACAAATGTTATGCACGCTAGATCAACGCACCAAGGATTATACTGAAGAGATAGCACAAATAGATGTTTATCTTTAGACAAGTGCACAAAGTCTCACAAACAGTGAAGAGGCAATCAAATTGCACAACGAGCAGCTAAAACAAGCTCAAAAGTTGAGACAAGACATTCAGATTGCAGAGACAAAGTTTAGAGATAAGGTCAATGAGCTTCAAGTACAACTCTTACTAACACTATCACTACTGCAACAACACATGACAGAGACAAGAGCACTAATTACCACCCTAGAAATGTCTGTCCTAGATAGCAGTTATGATATACATGCACGAATAGAGCTAGAGCACATGGCACTAGAAATCCTAAAAGAAAAATGAGAGAAACTTCTCGAAGATATCAAGAACACACACTCACATATTCTCGACACATTGTAAGTTACATATTTTTGTCACATTTTTGACAACTTATAAGTTGTACATTTTTTTCACGAGTATCAAATAAAGGGGGAAATGATATGTAATGTACATTCAACAGTAAAAGGGGAAATGAAGGATGAAATGATTTGTACAGTCAATCATTTGAAAGAGAAAAGAACAAGGAATGTATAGTACAAAGGCAAGAATACATGCACATATACTTATACTATACCGATGCATACATTTAGGGGGAGTCATATAATGACAATGATATATACATGGTGTACATACTAACACTTTAGTATTATCCACATATCAGTTTTTGATACTAATGTCAAAGGGGGAGATTGAAGGCATTACATTTTGCCATTAGTATATGAAAGGAAAAACATGATCTACACCATCGGTTTACACTACACCGAAAAACAGGGCACAACACTACCCAATGCCAAGGTTACCCGATACTCCCAAGTACAAAGCATCCTGACAAACACTATTCAGTGTTACCCGATGACAAAAAGGACAAGGGAACCCGACAAGTAACCAACAGTGCAACTTGACAAAATAGAAAAGAGAGGAACCCAAAAAATGAAGGGAACCCAATGATTAGTTCAATAAAGGAACACCGATAGACTTTCTGTTCAACTTGATGATCAAGAACCGATAGTCAGTTACATCCCGCAAAAAGTGGATTTGACTTTCCACGTCAAATAAATCACTGAAGTTTTATATTTAGCTTCTTGATTTGTTTTAAATCCATTATGTGTGGAGAAAGCAATGTAATTATTATTGTTTTAATTAGTTTAACTATTTTAAAACATGCAAACTAAAGGATCAAGGTCAAGTTGTAAACCTTGGATCAAGAGTTAACATTGTAATGCGTGATTCTAGAATAGGTCAAATACTTGTATAAATAGATGCTCAATCTATTGTGAACAAGTTGTTTAATGATGATTTTAGCCACTGAGAGCATCTAAGGATCAGATAAGAGAATTCATGCAGAAGGACAGAAAAGGATCAATTCAGTTTCGAGAATAGAACACAGGCTACCAACGAGCAGGAAAAGGTATTAATCAATCACTATAGGTGATATTCATATTCTGTGAGCTTTAATGGATCTATGATCAGTATTTATAGATTGCATACAGTCAGGTCAAACATATTGTACTCATTCTAACAAATGTAGTACACTTAAGAAATCCTTTCAAGAAAGGTGGACTTAACAGTCCCATAGTAAACCTCTTAATTGAGTGCACACTTCATTAGTGTTGTTAAAAGCTCTTAACAGAGTAGATCTTAACAGGTCTCCACTTTAATACTCCCAACAGGGTAGATCATCAGAAGTGATCAGTTGTAAGCCTTTACCGGCTCCATTCGATTATGCAGATAGTGAAGTTTTGTGCATACCATCCCCACTGCAGTTTTTACTTCCTAACAGGAGTTTTCTACGATATCATATCTTGTGTTATGTGTTTATTATTTTCATCAATGTTTCTATGAATGATTACATACAATTAAGTTTATGAACTAATACTACATGCATAAGAAAGAACATCAAAAAGGGTCAATAATACAGTAAATATTGTTTACTAATGATGAAAGGTGAAAAGTGTTAAAAGTTTTAGAGGTACTGATTCACCCCTCCCCTCTCAGTACTACTTCCCATTAATCCCAATAGACACGTCTTTGAAATTTCTTTACTAGGGGTTTATCTTCCTTTAGGAAAATCCTATGAGTGCATAAATTTAGGTCCAGACCTTTCATGTCAGCATAATCCTAGGCAAAAGTTGTAGTATGGTTCTTCAATAGCCTGGTCAATGATGTTTGTTGCTGAAGAGAAAGTTTTCTATTAATGTTCAAGCAGTGTTCAAGGGAAACTTCCAGTTGCTTTGTGAGCTCAACCATAGATGCATTGGTCAATGAGGGTAATTGGATCTCAGAGGGAAGAATTTGGTGATAGAGCTGGTTGGATACAGGGGAAGATATTTGGTAATTAGAGTACAATGGCTACAGGGAGTAGTTTTGGAAGGAACTATCCAAAGGGTCCAAGTTCGATCCATACTGGTTATGCATGATGTTGGTGATTACTTTATCTTCCTCCTAAAGTTGTAGGAAGGGATCCCTTGTTAACATCATTAATTGGGAGACTGAGTTAATAACTTCATCTTCCTCTCCTACATCTGGCCATATGGGAGAGGATAATTCCATGGGAGGCTGAGCAGGAGGATAGAAGACCAAAGTTTTGGTGTGCTGGCCATTAGAAATGGTCATATCTCCTGACCGACAACCGATGTAGGTATTAGCGGTAGCCAACCAAAGATGTCCCATAATAATTGGATAGCCTCCTAGGGTAGCTTTTAGCAAGAGGATCATGAAATATGTAGGGTAGGACCAATACTCTAGGTCAACCACAATTTCCTCCACCACTCCATCAAGCTTTACAGTCAAACTATCTGCGAGCTATAGGATAGTAGGTGAATTGCGAAGGTTGGTGATACCAAGGTTTTGAATAATGTCCTTGGTCATGATATTAATGATAGCTCCAAGATCAATCAAGGCATTTTTTATAGTAGTCTCATTAATAATGACCTCGACAAAAGGGCTACCAGGGTCAGAATATTTTGGAATGGTAAGCTTCCCTAACATGATGTCTACCAGTTTGCCCAGGACATGGATAGTCTGGGGATCCTTCTTCTTGTGGCCAGGATTTTTAAAGAAAGCTTCCTTGATGGATTTTCCATATGTGGGAACATCTTTGATTTCCTAGAAAAGGGGAATTTGGACGCTGGCATTCTTTAGTTGGTCAAGGATATTGAAAGTTTCTTCATCAGTGGTCTTTGGGTTGCTCTATTGCAATCTTTGTCGGAAAGGAGGAATGGTAGATTGATTGGACTTAGCTGGTGATGTAGGGGCTACTAGATTAGATGGATTGTTAGGTTGATTAGGCTCCTCAAGAGGCATTTCAATAATTAGCTGAGGCTCAGGTGTAGGCCGAGTGGTATCGGACCGCAAGTGAATATCATCGAGGTTGATTGCATATGCAGGGTATTGCATGGGATAATGTGACTGGTTTGTAGCATACACATTTTTTTGTGGTGGAGGAGGTCAATTGTTGGGGTTCAGCTCTGGCTATGTAGGTAACTAAGTAGGCTTAAGATGCAGATTAGTAGCTGTAAGAGGTGGAAAAAGAGCTTGCTGCTTTAGAGGCTGCATAGGTGGTGGAAAAAATCCTTGTGGTTGATTTTGCCATTGCTGGACACCTCACCATTGTGGTTTTTCCTACCAATTACCTTGCAGTAGATGCCACACTCCTTGAGGTTATTGCCAACCTCCTTGAGGGTTTGGCCACTATGGATTGGGGTAATTCTACTGCTAATTATGGGAATTATTCCAGGGGGATTTTGGTAATTCATGGGGGGTTTCCATTGATTATTATAAAAAGGACCACTAAATGAAAGAGGATCCTAAGGCATACCTTGTCTTTGTACCCATGGTCATCATTGTGTGATAAAGAATAGTTGTTTGTCCTCTGGTTCAACTGGTTTGTAATTAGTTGGCATTTGTGTAGTCTCCATGTTAGCAACCAGTTTGCATCTACAGTCTCTCTTCTTCTGTCTACAATGTGGACGTAATTCTGCTAGCATGGCCTCTACTTCCTCGTGTTTATTTTTAGCCTACATGGTTTCTAGCTAGGTGGCCATGTTGTTAATGATATCTTGCTTAAAATCAGACAAGAGATTGGTTATCTCAGTCCGTGAAGCACCAACACCATTGGACTTCCCAGAGTGGATCTATATCCTCTTCCTTTCTTAACAGTAGCTCTTGATTATTTAAGGTAGATCTTCTAGATATCATCTCATGATGCTTGGGTGATATCTCCTCTAGCCATTAGGTCTAGTGCCTCTGTGCATCTGTCATGAATGCCTCGCAAAAAGAGCAACTTCTAAGATTCTTCATTGAGCTCGTGCTGAGTATTCTTCTGCAAAATGAACATGAACCTTGATACATAATCCTCAAGACTCTCATCCTCCTTCTGTGACATCTTAAAGATTTCATCCCCTTGCATATCATTCCCTTGATAGTACTCATTATATTTTAGCAAGAAATAATCCTTCATTTCATCCCAATTATGGACAAAATCATGTTCTAAGTCCATAAACCATCGCAATGCAGACTCTTTAAGTGTTTTGGGGAAGAGATTAAGCTTGTGGGAATCAGTGGTGTAGTCATAGCTCCTATAAAGGATATCAAACTCAAAGAGAAAGGTATCTGGGTCCTTTGTGACAAGGCCGTAAAATTTTGGAAGAGCAGAAGAGGGAATATTTTTGAGGTTGTTATTATCTTTCTGGTCGGAGATGGGGAAAGGAAATGTAGTAGGATTGGCCATCCTTCATTGTTGTGGAGGTGGATTTTGAGGCAGGTTTTAAGGTTGGTAGATGACTAACTGCCAAGGATTTTCTTCTCGAGGATTCTAGAGTTCTAGATTGGCAAAGGCTTCAGCAAATAGATTGGATTCTAGTTGTTCCTGGAAGAGCCCATGAAAGTCAGCCTCAGAAGATGAGGATGATGAAGGGGCTTTAGGGAGCTCAACAATAGCGTCAATGAACTAGTTTTCTTCCTCAAATAGGTTGTGGGATGTATTTGGCAAGTACCTTCCTCGGACATCTCTTTGTCTATTATGCATGCAGATAGTATGGAATGATGTGAATAGTGGTTTGCTTTGTCAAAATAAGGCTTAATCTACTTAAATCAGGAAAACAAATCCTAGGAATGGTTGAATAAGAACTAGGCTCAGCACCGTCCCCGGCAACGATGCCAAAAATAATCGCTTGTTATAAAGGTTCATAAATTAGGCATAATCCTTTAACTCAGGGATTGGACATCCAACTAAGCACTTCATCCACTTTATAAGAAACTCATTTGAAATTTCAAACCCAAGGACGTGCTACTTGAAATAGGCTAGCAAAATATATGCACCAAGAACTTTCTCAACCAATCATTCTATAATTGTTGTAGGAAATAAATGTTTGCAAGGAACTACTCTATGGATGTAGGAAATAAATGCTTTCGAAAGGAAACTATACTATTGATGCATGAAATGAATACTCAAAGGAAAGCTAAACTATTGTTGTGAAAGTAGATGCTCGAAAGTAAATGATGGAAATGAATGTTGCTAGCAGGATGGAAAGGTGCACACAAATAACTATAATGCCTTAGTTACTCTATCGCTCGGTCATAGGAAGCGGTAGCTGTCCTGTGGCTTTGGCTACAAGAGTTGTTCAGCATAGGAATTGAAATAACAGAAATGTAGGAAAGCGAGCTAACTATAATGAATCTAATTATGGATTCCTCACCAAGTGGCCCCCTTAGGTGAGTACCCAGAACACTCAATTACATAGAACTAACATCAAAACTTCATTTTCCCATTAAATTAAATAACAGAGTACAAGAATTCTCAACAACAATAAAATAACTGAATTGAACTATATTGAAACTATAATAATAATACTACTACCCTCCTTCTCATGCAGGAGCATGGCTTTATTTAAAGGGAAAAAAATCTAACTGATAAACTCAACATGCCCTAAGAAAATGCAGAGCTTTTATTACAACCAACTAACAGAAAGGAAAACTAGAAAATAGGAAATAGAATCAGTCCAGAAGAGAGGAAATAATTGTGTAGACAATAGATCTGACTTTCCACTCTCTCCTATATTTCATCAAGCAAATTACTACACTCGCCAAGTCTTCATTCAACTGTCTCCTCCTAGATTAACCGGAAACCTTCCACCATTGCTACACCGATGTTTCATCCGTATGCATCTACTGCAGGCCTAAAGTCAAGCGTCCAGAACATAGACATGCTCACTTGAACAAGATGACGGTTTCTACTTCGATGCGTTGCATTAACACTGTTAGGATAAAATCATTTATGGAAATCATTCAAAGTACATACATTATCTATTACTCAAACAGTAAATTCATTCATAAAACATGATCATAATTTCATAGCAATAAATAGAGCATATTCATCCTGATAAAGAACATTAAGTAGCATATGTCCATGGCATAGGTTCAGTGGTTGACTACCACATAATAACATTTTTACAGCATAAATTCTTGGAGTAATAAAAGAAAACATAAGAAATGACCTAGCAAAGGTTCTTCTAAGGTATCTAAAAGATGCCATTAAAATGGTCTATCAGTGAGTCTTAAGTTTCCTAGACTCATAAGCTATAGCTCACCCACCCTACATAAGAACTGCTCCTAAACCATCGAAGGAAGCATCTGTGCGAACAATGAAATCCACTGAAGGCTCTGGAATGACAAGAATGTGTGCACTAGTAAGTGCTCTCTTGAGCTCTTGAAAGGCTCTATCACACTTTTGAGTCCACTCAAACCTCTTTCCTTTTCATAGAAGAGAAGTGATGGGGTGTGCCACTCTAGATAATCCCTCAACAAACCGTCTGTAAAAATTGGCTAAACCCGTGAAACTTCTTACGTCGTTCATAGTGGTAGGTGTTGGCCAATCCATAATAGCACCTATCCTCAATGGGTCTACTGAGATCCCATCATGAGATATCAGATGTCCTAAATATTTGAGCTCTGGTCTAAAAAATGCACACTTCAACAAACTACCAAACAACTGATTATCTCTTAGACACTGCAAGACCTATCTCAGGTGCTCTTCATGCTCTCTCTCTCACCTCTAGAATAAATCAAAATATCATCGAGGAACACTACTACAAATTTTTAAAGGAAGGTAAGAAATACTCCATTCATGAGACTCATGAATAGAGTTGGAGCATTTTTAAGAGGAAATGGAACCACAGTGAACTCATAGTGGTTATATCTAGTGCGGAATGTGGTCTTGTGAATATCACTATCCATTATCCTTACATCTCATATAGCTTATATTTAAAAAAAAATTATTTTCTCCCTTTCTTCTTCTTCCTAAACCTAGTTATAACATGGTGGTGGTTTCCCCTATGTAGGTAGGGGAAGCGAAAAGCTTCCAACCATTTAAATCTCACAACTTTTCAAAATATAATCGTAATTACAAAGGTTAATATTTAGAAGAAAACCTACGTATCCTAACCGTTATAGTAGCCAAAAATAATTCATTGTTCAATGATTCTCAAAAGGGGGGAATAGAACCTATGTGCATATGGTCAAACATTTATTGAATGTCATCATGGAACCATTGAGGATCAAATCCAAATTCTTCAAACATGGCTCGCAACTCAAATTTTTCCCGCTTCTTTTCCAACTTGAACATATTGCTTTGGTACCCAATATATTTGGTAGAATGATCCCATGCTGTAGACATGAGATGATTCAGAACACCTTTTTAATATTCTTTGTCAAAATCCAAATTTGGTTGGAGAATAGGCCATGGATGCTCATTCGACGACCCCTCAGCTACTGGAAGACCCATTCTGATATCCAAAATTAGAAAGTGATCTATGTTATATGTGATGGCTTCCAAGATCACCTTTATAAGGAAGTTTTTAGTTACCAATTTCACAATGAATTTATGTCAAATAATATATCACACAAGGTGACTGCGCCTTGGATATGAAAAATAATAAATGATATCGCATTATAGTTCATACTCCATAACATTTAAATCCTTTTTTAACCTTTTCTAAATATCCGCTTTAGATTGTGTGTTGATAGACCATTAATATGCCTATGATAATCTAAATGGAATCATCATAGTCACATCACCTTAAATCCTTACTTACAATGGCTCACCATTTCACACCGCCTCACTGCCCAAATTACGATGCAATTTCGCAAAATATTTAAACCCAAGATTTATGAAATAGAGGTTTTATCGCTATTTTGCAAGTCACCATTTATGCAGTCTGCGATATAGCGATGTCGCTATTTTGCATTCCTCAACCTATCCCTTCTTGAAAATAGCGACAAGAAAAACCTCTTAGCTTGTATCATCATGCTTGATAATGCAATATTTATATATTCTTGTAAATTTTTAAAATGGTTCCAACAGGACTAACTGAGAAAGATACCATCTGCAAGAGATTGATGCAATATGAGCTTGCATGAATATTGAGAAATGATATTGTTCAATGAAATATTACAATGTACAAGAACCTTGGTATATAGAAAAGGTGAGAATATGTTGGAACAATTACCCTTGGTACAAACTTAAATGCTCAATACACAATAATAAATGTCTAAAGAAAATATTAAATGATATATATGACTAAAAGTAAATAATGATACATGCCGCCATTATAAGGAAACTTATAAAAAATTTCCCAGGATATAAGGATAAATAACACATGATCCTAAGTTTACTTAACATACGAATAGGTTCTCACTAATTATTAGATATAAAATAACCTCATTCACACTAATGTTATCTTCTATAGACATAGACTACATGGAAACTACTCATTATTTAAGTAAGTAGTATGGCTCAAAGATTAAGCTTGATAGTTGGTCTTGGAGGGAAATTGGACATCCCAAAAACAAAAAATGAGATCATTATGTGCATCCAGTACCTATTGCTTCTTCACAAAAAAGATGACAATATGTGGATACAAACACATACTACTATGTCAAGGAGTGGAATTAGTCACAATTTATTTCCCACGATTAAAAACTTAGAGGAAAGCACTTGGAAAATCAATTTTGGCAACATGAAAACATTAATATTCTATTATATAGAATCATTAAACAGGAATAACAAGACACGAGATAAAACAATATAGAATTTACGTGGGGAAAACCATTTTGCGTAAAAAAATCCCACACTCCAAAATCAGAGAGTTATTGTATTATTTAGAAACAAAATACAATTACAATACAATCTTCAAGATTTGAGCCTTTACATGGATATTTACATAATGCTCCATCTTGGAGAAAATATAGCAACACAACCACTATGAAAATCTCTCTCTCTCTCTCTCTCTCTCTCTCTCTCTATAGATCCTCTAGTAATATTTGTATTTATAGAGATTAAAATGCACATATTATAATTTTTACAGCTAGGCACCAAAGAAAGCAATATTCATATTTAACAAAGAAATAAAGATGAAGAAAGCACTTCTTTCTTGTGCATAACATTCCTTAGCTTAGCCAACAAGAAAAATCAACCAAAAACCTTCTTTATTACTTTTATTAAAAAAATCTGACTCTCATGTCTTTATAGAAAGTTATCGAATCAACTTTTTTAATCTTTTGATTTCAACCTCCTAAAAGTATGATAGATCAATATGTGCCAAATAATTAACAAAATTAATTATTAATGTGAGGACTCAAAGGTTGATACACCTTAATCGTAATAGGTCTGATATAGAAGATGGTAATGATACGTAATGAAAGTCAAAGTAAAATATATTTTGTAAAGTGAAATTCAATTACATTTATGATACCTATTGCCACTATTTTTATCTAAAATTTGAATAATCAAATGTAAAGCCAACATTTTTACCTAGTGAGATTGAAGAAACAATTTACGCAACACAAATAGAATTTTGTAAGGTGAAAGATAAGGATGACTTATTATGTAGGTTGATGAAATGTCGTTATAGAAATAGTTAACAATTTGGAATTAAATAAAATGATAATATATGTTATGTGACTTGGCTAGGTCATAGAAAAGTTAATCCATGTATGTGATTCAAATACAAAGGTGAAAATTTTGGTATCATAGTATTGTGTGTAAATGACATGTTATTAATTAGTAACAATGTAAGAATGATAAGTTTATCCGAGTATTACTTATATTTAATATTTAACATTAAATTTTTTGTTATTACAAAGTTTATTTTAGGTATGGAAATTCAAATCAATGTGCAAACAGACAACTATGGTTAAACTAAAAGAAATATGTTGAGATGATTTTGTGACGATTCAGAATGTAGGATAGTAAAGTTGTGAGTATTCCATTTCATGTTAATGCAAAACTTCTATTGAATTATTTCTAAGAAAATAAGAATAAATTGAGGAAATATGTCATGCTCACTATGCCAATGTTTTTGGCAACTTCATGTATGCAACTATTTGTACTAGACTTGATATACATGTAGTGGGAGTGGTGTATAGATATTCGTTGTAACTGGGTAAAGAATATTGAAATTGTTATGAAGAATATTTGTTGGTGTCTATGTGGCACCTTAGCTTATGAAATTTGTGACCAAGAAAAATGGATGAAATAAAAACTTGAATTTGTAGATATTTGTTTTTGATTAAAAAAGAAGCCAGAACAAGGGGGCTGACCCAAAAAAAACACAGCTAGCATGAGAAGTGCAGACTACCAGCACACCACCAAAGTCAGCAGACCCTCAACCAATCCCTTTCTAGAAAATCAAAAAACCTAAACTAGAAATAATAAGCCCCAACTTCACCATGAAGTTGGTAACCAGCCTATTAACACCAACAGACCCCAACTTCACCATGAAGTTGGTAACCAGTATGTGCAAGTTAGTAACAACAAAGTTTTAAAAACCATAAGAAAAGTAGCAAGTGTAAAGGATAAAATATGGATGTTGTTATTATTTTTAATTTGTAATGTATTTAAAGGTTTTGGGGAAAGATAAGATCCTCTTCTTAGACCCAAATTTCACAAAGGAAAAGATCCACTTTGATCAACCATATAAAAATGGTTAATGCACAAATGCATCAATCGATCAGAAATAAGAAGAAAGAAGAAAATCCTTACATTCCCAAATAATGGATGAAGAGTATGAAATATATTTTAATAGATTAAAACCTTAATTGAAATGAATTGAAGACAAGTACTAACCTCAAAATATAGCAGAT
Organism: Thuja plicata; assembly: GCA_018584345.1. Taxonomy (NCBI): domain Eukaryota; kingdom Viridiplantae; phylum Streptophyta; class Pinopsida; order Cupressales; family Cupressaceae; genus Thuja; species Thuja plicata. Next base: position 1,467,388 of record MU224128.1, on the reverse strand, counting down.
CTAGAAATTATTGTTTTCTGGTGCTTGTATTGAGTTTCGGGAAGTTCTGTAATTGGGTCTAGAACAGAAACAGAGAGATGGAAAAAACCCAGAAATATTTTCCTTTTCTGAGTTAGGTTGACCTTGACCCAAATGTGAGGGTGCAATTGTACCCCAAAATTTCAACCTTGACCTACACTGCTTCGACAGAAGATCTGTTCACGGATCCTAAAAGTTGGCCAAAAAGGGTATCCAAATATGCTCTATAATTTGCTATCTTGTACTTGTACCTGTAAGGAAAATGATATTTTTTCTGGGGGAGGGGTTTGCCTTGGTCAAATCCCAGTTTTGGAATTAACCTTAAAATATAATTGAATTTGTAGAAACAAACAAAGTAAATAAAAAAATTCACCTTGCATGTATAGAAACCCTTGTGGAGGATTCTAATCTTTGGATGCACAAGTATGTATGCTCCAAATGAATGTAGAATGTAGAAATGTAAGATATAGGATGTCTCAAATCAATTTCTTTTAGATATTCAGCATGAATCTTGAATGGATCTTGGAATAGGAAGAAGCTTGTATAGATGTGGATGGAGAAATCTTCAACAAGAGGGCTCTATAGAGCTTGAATCCTTCAATGGCTACCAATGGATCTCCTTAATGAATTGAATTCTTGAATGTTCTTGAATTATTGAATGCTTGAGAGTAGATGATTCTTCAATAGATTATCCTTCATGTGCATAAGTGATCATATTCTTTCATGTGTATGTCTTAGAGAAAATGAGAGGATAAAGCTTCCTTATATACAAATCTAGGGCACAATCTTCTAGAGAGGCCAATATAGGAGAATTAAATTCCAATTAGACCTATACCCCTAGAAGTGGACCTAAATTAAATATAATTTCAAGATTCATTACTTCAGAGACTGAAACAGCCGACCCGAAAGCGGGAATTAAATATTTCCAAAGCCTGACATCCGGAAACACCAGAAACTTAAACTTTAGCAAGAGTATGGACTCGATGCAAACTCTTGGTAAAGGAGTTCATAAAGAAAATATAATCTTATTGAAATCAAAAGGGAAAAAGGAATCCTAAAGCCCCCAGGGACTCAAGTATTTGTCAACCCCAAGATTACAATAAGAGAGACATCGCTAGTCAAAGAGAAAGAGAGAGAGGGTGTGATTACCTCACCCAATGAGAACCTATGTCTCAGTTTATATCATGTAGGGAAGGTGGGAAATGAAAGAATTGATCAAACTCAATTCTACACAACCCAAGAAGAACCTGTTAGCCAATAACCTATTACAAGAGAAGAAGAAAAATGGAGATAGAAGGAAAGTGCTCTCAAACTTTGAAAAAATGCATAAGAGATTAACGAAAAAGTACAAGACTCAACCTTATAAAGGTGAGAAAGAAACCCTAAAGGAAAGAACTATGTTGCACATTATTAATTAATAATTAATTAATAATGTACCTAAGTGAAGCTTAAGTAACTAGAGTAATATAAACTTATATAATTAAATCGATATGATTTAATTAATAAGCATAAAGTAATAATACTAT
>MU224128.1:1438061-1462420 GCA_018584345.1 Thuja plicata | reverse complement strand
ATTATTAATTAATAATTAATTAATAATGTACCTAAGTGAAGCTTAAGTAACTAGAGTAATATAAACTTATATAATTAAATCGATATGATTTAATTAATAAGCATAAAGTAATAATACTCTAACAGGAAACTCACAAGAGGGACTATATCTAACATAGTAGGAATAATAGCCAGTTCCAAACAAGGATCCTCTTGAGAATCATGATGTTCGATACTAGGTGTAATTATCAGTTGTGTGGAAAGCATATGAGGTAAATCAATATCAAGATCAATAGTCTCATATTCATCATTAGCATCAATAGGATCATCAAGAGTATCTTATTTGTCAAGATTAATTGAAATAGAATCTAAGATGCGAATAGGATCATCATAATCATTCATCTTAACATTATTATTATCATTAACTTCCTCCAACACATCAGGAATAAGCTAGTCAAAAGAAGGTAAATAATTTAAGAGAACAGAGGCACGGGACCTAGAATGAGCCCAACACTTCTTATGATGTTCAATGGTAGATTTGTTATGTTTTGTCTTGTTTGAAATATGTTCAGAACTAGGAGGAACAACAACCAGTTCCTTCACAGGGTCTATGGGAGGATTAGTAGGACTCTCAGTAGGCTGAAAAGTGACACTAGGAGCTTGATTAATAGAATTAGAAGCAATAGATAAAGGAGGTATGGAAGGTGTAGGGAAAAGACAATAGTTAAGATCTATCTGAGGCATACTTAACTCCAGAATCTTGTTATGTTTATAGGCTTGATATGAGAAAAAAGGTTTATTAGGTTGAGAAGAACATGAATTAGGTAATGAAGGCCAAAAGAAGTCAAGGGTAGCACAATCCCTAGGCCTAAAAGGTTTATATAGACTATGATTAATATTTTTCACTTCTTCATCATGAATGAACTTAATACACTTATGGACAGGAGAAGAAACGACACACATGGCAATCAACCAAGGCAAACCAAGCTTAACTTGAAATTGATCAGAAGTAGGGACAACAACAAAGGTAGTGTCCACAACTTTACCAAAAAGTTCAACAGGTAAGTTAATAGAACCAAGTGATGGATAGATAAAACCATTACAAGTTTAAATCCATACATTAGATGTATCATAATAATCACATTGTAAGTTATTCATAAAAAAAATTTCTTCAATGATGACATTGACTTAGGATGCAGGATCAACAAGACAAGCATGCGTAGGTATCTTAGCAATCCTATAATAAATGTAGAGGGGACCATCAGGAGCATTAATAGTCTCAGAATCATCAAAGGTGATCAAGATTTCCCTAGTTCTTTTATCCTTAGGTTGTTTTGAAGGTTTAAATTGAGGTTTCAATTTAGGTTGAGGTGGAACTTGAAGTTGAGGTTGAGATTGATGCTAGGGTGGAGAGATAGGTTGAGGCAAAACAACATGCTCCACATGGTTAAAAATATGATTGAGATCATCCATTTTTTAATCATAAACAATATCCACATAAGATGGCTGAACAATGGTATTAGTATTATGTGTAGGCAAAGGATTCCTATAGATTTGAAGGTTTTGATTAGGAGGAGAGACAGATTTTTTCCCACTACCATCAAAATTATCAATAGATAAAGCATTAGAATCAATTAAGTCTTGAACCTTATGTTTTAGAGAATAACACTTCTCAGTATCATGGTCATTCTGACGATGGTATTAACAAAAGGATTTGGGATCAAAGGATTTTGATGCCATCATAGTAGGAAGAATAGGTCGAAGAGGAGACAAAGTAATCATATCAGCAGTCAACAATTTACTCATAATAGAATGTAAAGATTCAGAAAGAGGATTAAAAGTATGGTTTAAATGAAAAGTATTGGATGCAGAATTGGCATTCTTGGATGCAACAACAACTTGATCAGAAACTGCATTTCTAGTTTATTGATTTTTACATAGTTGTTAGGTTTTTGAAATTTTTTGGGATTAGGAGTAGCATCACTCTTATCAACTGGAATAGGAGCCATTGGAGTGTTGCTCTCAAATTGACTCACTTGTAATTGATAATGATGAAGCATTGCACAAAGTTGTTGAAAAGAGGTAAATTCAGTAAGAAGAATCTTATCTCTAATATCCTTTTGTAAATTTGAAATAAACATATGTTGAATATCAATATCAGGAACAAGATATGAAATATGAACATACAAATGCTTAAATCTACCAATAAATTCAGTCAATTTTTCTTTAGTATTCTATTTACAATGCATCAAATCAGTTAAGGACACTTGCAAACCAGTGTTATTTTGGAACTGTTGGATAAAGGTATTAAAAATTTTTGGAAAAGAATCAATAGAATAAGAAGGCAAGGAACAATACCATTGCAAGGCCTTGTCACAAAAGGTTCTAGAAAACAACTTGGATAAAATCCTATGGTCATGAGCATAGTCACTACAAAGGATTTAAAATGTTTTAACATGAGTGAAAAGATCTCCTTTACCATTGTAATTCTCAACATGAGGCATATCATCTTGCTGAGGGACGGGAGAATGAATAATGTCTAGGGATAAAGGGATACTCATGTCACATGTAGGAATACTAAATTTAGATTGAGTTAAGGATGCAATTTATATTTGTAAAGAGGACATACTTTGACCTAGACTAATGATTGTGGAGTCATTAAAAGAAATAGGAGGCATAGAAACATTAGGAACACTAGGAAAATTGTAGGAAGCAGCGGGAATGGAAGACACAACCTATGGAATATTTGGAACCACAGTTGGAAGAGGATTGGAATAGGTAAAAGGAACACTATGGTAAGAAGGTTGTGAGATAGGTAAAGACACCGGTGGAACACTCACAGGAAGAGATAGAAGTGGAAGATTTGAAGCTAGAGGATTGGAAAATGTAAGAGATGTAGTAACTAAAGGAGGAGTGCAAGTAGGATTACTAGGTAAAGGAATAGAAGAAGGTTCTACACTAGTGACAGGAGGAGTAAATCCCAAATCTTGAGCTTCTTGAGCTAAAGATTTAACATTTAAATGCACAAGATGAGTAAAACCATGCAAGAGATTAACACCTTGATCACTATCATGAAGGAATTTCTTAAGAGCCTCTATAGCTTGAATAGAATTTTGATTATGGTTTTCTTAAATAAGCCAATTTCCCATTTTATCAAGTTCAGTTGACAGTTTTTTGACTTATTCAGGAGGAACTCTTAAAGCATCATCCTCATAATGAGATGAGTGAGAAGAGTTATGCTCTGTAGAAGGATTGGAACCATGAGTGATCAAATTATCATCCGGGATCCTAGGAAAGGAGAGGAAGACTCATGATCAAAGGAACCCATTAGTTTGCGACTTCTTCTAACTAGGATATTATAGGTAGGATTAGAGGTAGTAAAGATCGTACACCAATGAAATGTAAATGAACTAAACTAAGAAAATGTAAATGCAAGAACATAAAAGAAGGATAATATAATATGCATGCAAGATCTAATATGAAATATAAATCTAACACAAAAAAGAAAGAGTTGTCTATTGCGGGTTTACCAAAATGTAAAGGATAAAATATGGATGTTGTTGTTATTTTGAATGTGTGATGTATTTATAGGTTTTTGGGAAAGCTAAGATCCTCTTCCTAGCCCCAAATTTCTCAAACAAAAAAGATCCACTTTGATCAACCATAGAAAAATGGTTAATGCACAAATGCATCAATCGATCATAAATAAGAAGAAAGAAGAAAATCCTTACATTCCCGAACAATGGATGACAAGTATGCAATAGATTTGAATTGATTAAAACCATAATTTAAATGAATTGAAGACAAGTACTAACCTCAAAATATAGCAGATTTGGAAATTTCTATTTTCTAGTGTCTGTATTGAGTTTTGGGAAATTTTGCAACCGAATCTAGAACAGAAACACAGAGATGGACAAAACCCATAAATATTTTCCTTTTTTAATTTAGATCAACCTTGACCCACATGCGGGGGGCAATTGTACCCCAAAATTTTGACCTTGACCTGCACTGCTCCGATGGAAAATCTATTTGCGGATCCCGAAAGTTGGATAAAAAGGGTATCCAAATATTCTCTATAATTTGTTGTCTTGTACTTGTACCTACAAGGAGAATGGTTTTGTTTTTTGGGGGGAGGGGTTTTCCATGGTCAAACCCCGATTTTGGAATTAACCTTAAAATATAATTGAATTTATAGAAACAAATAAAGTAAATAAACAAATTCACCTTGCATGTATAGAAACCCTTGTGGAGGATTCGAATCTTTGGATCCACAAGTATGTATGCTCCAAATGAATGTATAATTTAGAAATTTAAGATTTAGGATGTCTCAAATCAATTTCTTTTAGATCTTCAACACCAATCTTGAATGGATCTTGGAATAGGAAGAAGCTTGCATGGGTGTGGATGGAGAAATATTCAACAAGAGGGCCCCATAGAGCTTAAATAATTCAATGGATACCAATGGATCTCCTTGATGAATTGAATGCTTGACTGTGCTTGAATAATATATTTTCCTTCATCTGCATAAGTGATCATATTCTTTCATGCGTATGTCTTAGAGAAAATGAGAGGAGAAAGCTTCCTTATATACAAATCTAGGGAACAATCTTCTAGAGAGGCCTACATAGAAGAATTAAATTATAATTAGACCCATACCCATAGAATTGGACCTATATTAAATATAATTTTAATATTCATTACTTCAGAGACCAAAATAGCCAACCCGAAAGTGAGAATTAAATCTTTTCGAAGCCTGACATCCAGAAACCCCAAAACTTGAAATTTGGACCCTGGGTCAGGGTCAAGGTCTACTCTAACCTAGGTCAGGGTTGAGGTAGACCTTGACCTAGGTTAGAGTTGAGGTCGACCTTGATCCAAAAGGTTTACCTTGACCCTCAGGTCAAGAACCTCAAATTTATAGATCAGGATACCGGAAACAGGCTGGAAAGAAGTGGAAAATGGGGCAGAACAAGGGAAAAGCCAGATCCAAGTCAAAGACCCATTCAAGGTGCTTTAAATGACCCCAAACCACTTACTCAAAGGGATAAACTAGTCCAAAATGGAAGTGCTTCCATTTTCTGATGATAAAACAAGAAACAATAATATGACCACAAGAGTTAAACAAAGTAACCAACAGGCCCAAAACGGACAACCAGCAAAACCAACTAAGAAAACCAAGCATAAAAAGGAACATAAAACTACTTGGGATTTTTACCCCCTCCATTAAGCATCATCTTTATCCAATCTTCCACAAGGAATTGGAAAAGAATCCTGTCATTTTCAACCTCCCCCAGGGTCTTCGCCTTCTCCATGTGCAGCAGCTGGAGAGTCGTTGCCGCCAAATGCATGACTTTGACCGTGAACCCAGTAATTATATTGAAACTTTCTCCCAAATTTTTAATTTCTTCCTTTACCTCTAATCTAGATCCAAATCCCAAAAATAGATCCACAATGAGTAGAACAACTTCCATAGTCATCTTAAATGTGTGGTAACACACTGCCCTAAGAACCACATCACTTGTCAGCTATATCAAAACCTCTACACACCATGGGGAGATATACAAGCCACATCAGAAGCCATACACTTGCCAACAGTCCACATCAGAAGCCATCATAACATATTTATTTACCAAACCACAAAATGATCAACACTACATCACTTGATAACATTGTTTCCAGAACACCAAGAATACTTTTTAGAACACCAAGAAGCACCATGACCAAGACCAAAAAATTTACACAACAAAAATCATATCTACACATCTTCAACTTTTTCTCCAGGGTAGAAACCTTCCAAAAAACACAACTTTAACAACTACCATCTTTAAAATGCAAATGTATATAACTGGAAGACACAACTTTATCTACTCTCATCTACAACACACAACTGAATATTAATTTTACTAAATAACTAAATTGCATACCTAATGATATAAAATTAAATCACTAACAAATAACATTCTTACATGATCTCTAGAATAATTTCCAGTGAATAATTCCAATGTGATTTCCAGGAAAACATACATGTCTTCCATACTACTATAGCGTTAACATAATTTTACTACTTCTAGACCAACATCCTTCTTCTGAACAAATTTCATTCTTCAGATATGCCTGAACAAGTCTTCAAAAAATACTTATGTACCAAATACTTTTGGACACCTATGTAGGGAAAAACACTTCTAGTCCCTCCAAAACACAATTTTTGACATCAATTACAGCAGACAATAACAATCAATCATACATTTCCAACAATCTCCTCCTTTGTCATTGATGGAAAAAGGCCAAAAAATATATTGCAAAGACATTAAAAATTTGCAAAACCACCAAAAATAGAAAAGCATGCAAATAATTTGATATTCTTATGCCAAATTTGTCTAAACCTCTTCTTTGAGCTCTCTACAGTCAACTTCCTATCATCCATAGAAGAATCAATTAGCCTGTTATGGCATTCAACTTCAATAAATTTGTTCACAAAATCATCAGAATATCTTATATTTCCTATACCTAATTCAAAATGTTTGGCACTATCATGTACCTTCATCATAAAATTAAGTTTTGTTTCAACCACTTCTTTGAAATCACAAAATTTTCTAAGATATTAATCTTTCTTTCTCTTTTTTGTATCCAACTGTAATCATAAATCATTTATTTTTTTTCTTTCTCCTCCATAAACATCTTTATAGATGTTGAACTTTAATGAAGCATTGGTTAACTAGAACTCAATCAAGTTCATCTCCTTTTTGAAACTTTTTATGGCCTTTGTCCAATTCACACCAAATCTGTACAAATCATTTTCAAAGTTGACATGTCTTCTAAATTTCCAAACATAATCTAGTTTCCAATCATTTTATTAGTCAAATTTTATTATGAAACATCTTCCTCTCCAAAGCTACAAACATCAGCGTCCATATTTTCTCTCATGACCTCAATAAGTTCCTCTGGATACACATTGGAGAGATCATTTAGCACAATTATGTTATGTTTCACATATTTTTCAACCCTTCTATAATAGCATCCTAATTAGAAAAAGGAACATTAAGGAACATATCTCTGAAAATCTTCAGTCCTTTAGACTGAATTTGCATAGCAAGAACTTTTGTAATAGACAAATATTCATCAACCAAACACAAGAGAAGCAACATGCTCCTCACCAGTAGCACATTGTACATTAGCACTTACAACTCCCTTAAACTCATTGATATCATTTTATTCTTCCTCATCACTATCATTTGAAATAGTTACTGGAGCAGATTATCTCTCCAAATGCAATATTCTAACTTCATTTTATTGTTTACCATAGGATGAAGCCTTTTTAGACATCTTCCTTGTCCTTTTACTCTTACCATTTTCTTTCTGTTTACTAGCAGCAATGGATAGATCTACCCCAGCCTCAATCATTGCAGCATTAGAATCCCTTGGAAACTTGATCAATTTTTCAATAATGCTTAATAATTATGCTTTAGTAGACTCATATGAAAACTTAGTAGCCCAAAGAGTTCTAGTATTTACCATTTCTATGTAGAAAAAATCATTATCAACATATAAAAATATATCATGTTTATTCCAATCATTGACCTTAGAAGGAATCCAATTCTTCAAACACGGACTACCCTTCAATTCATAAAAGAAGCTTATACAATTAGCAATATTTTTACCTAGGTTATGAAGATGCATCTTAATTTGAGATCCAACATACATTTCATTTGTCCAATTCACATTCTAGAGTATCAACATAGCATTCAAAAAGTAGAAAATTAGACAGATAATCAAGGAACCATACCAAAATGGATAATGTTCATTCTTTGTTAGCTTCAATTTCTCAAATAATTTCCCCCTCAGAGTCTCCCACAGATCATAATCAGCATTCTCTTTAAATATTTTGTAGGTAACATAGACTCTAGTTTCCACACACGAACCCTCTATATTTATGTAATAGAATTTGTATGATATTCCCATTGTGGCATATTTGGCCCCCAAATCTATAATTGTGTCGATTATTGGGGCCCTACCATTATATAGAATACTACTCAATTTATTTTCCTCAACATTTGTCACTAATTTGAGCACCAACACATCTCCTATAGCGCAAAGCCCTGTCACATCTCTTAGGACATCTTTTGTAATACATATGATATGACCTCTCTAGCCAAATGTACATTCTCCATGTAGTCTACTTAACCCAATCATTACAATATAATCATATTCAATCATCTGAAAATTACTCTACACATCCAAACCCTTGTGCCCTAACCCAACATAAATATCCTTAAGAAACAAACCCTTAACTAAATGATTTTCTTTGAACTTTTTTAGTTTTCCATGATCATACTCATCCAAATTTACATGAATATAATGAAAAACATCTTCCTTGTAAATAATTCTTTCGTCAATATTAGAAAAATCACCTTTAGAATCTTTTCCAAATAGAATAAACAAATTCTTATTATAAACAAGTCTGGGTTCAACATTTACACTTACCAAATTTTCCATCTGTAACTCAAAATCTCTTTTGCACTCCTTCACTCTATTTTTCCTCTCTCAAAAATACCAAATCAAAATTACAAAAATGAAAGTAATCAACCAAATAAATATTTTTGTTGGAAGCACCAAAAAGGTGATACACTATTTACCAAAACATACAGTCACCTTTCCAAACCACAAAATAAGAATCTTACCTCTAGAAATACCTTCATGTCTTACAACCATGCTAAGGAGATACTCAACATCCATCCTCGAGGGGGAAAGTAGATTCACATGAAAACTCTCCCTCAAACCTTGCAGTTTGAGTCATTTAATAGAAGAGGAAACAACACCTAGAGTGGATGTCAGACCACCTTCAGAAGCATCTTCTATTTTATGTATCAATTTTATCTTGTTCATTCTCTTTGAGTCTTTTATAGCCAACAAATTATCATTATTTTGATTCATATACTTGCAAACTCTAGCAATATGTCCTATCATATTGCAATTATAGAAAATGAAAACATCCTTTTTTATTCTTATAGATCCATTCTTTCTGACATTTTTATCTCTTTTGCATTCTACCATTTTGCTTCCATATCTATTGCAACCATATAAATATATATTGATGTTCTTAACAGTTTTATACATGTCTATTCTACCTCTGCACTAAAAATCCTTATGTCTAAACTTATTGAAATAATAAAATCTTCCATTAAAGACAACATTTCTTATGACTTCTACATTCACTAGCTTTGTGCCCTATTTTATTTCAAGAAAAAAAACTCCATTAAAAGATGAATACTTGGAGTGAATGTGAGGAGGTCTCTGACTCAATAGGCCTTTTTTGTCTTCTACCTGCATATGATCTACCGAATCATTTTTATCTTTCATATTATTCTGGTAGATTCCAAATCATTTTTGTCTTCCACTAGTTTTCCTAATTCTTTTTTTTCTTCAAATATCTTCAATAATATGGATCTCACTTTGTCCTTCTCACCTATTAATTGTCGAAGTTCCATTTTGATTCTCTCAACTTCAATTTTTAGAATTGCACACTCTTTATTTTTCTCATCAACTATTTCATTTTCATCTTGCATTTTTAACCTTTTTCAATTTTTCCTTTGGCTTCTTTTAACTCCTTTTTCATTCTAGAACATTCATCAATTTTTTTTTGTTCAACTTTTCATCAAGATCTTCTATTTCCTTCTTTGCATCTTCTAGAAGTGTTCTTTGAAATGCAATCTTATCTCTAGCCTTTTTCAAATTAAATCTGGTTCTATTTAGATTAGCCAAAGTAGCCTTTAGCTGACAATCCATATTGACATCTTCACCCCAGTCACTTTGTTCATTTATATCATTCAAATCTTCATCAAACATGGTGTTCAAAACTCCAGATCAACATCAAGCGGTTAAGCTTATTCAAGAGGAACCTTTCTCTAATACCAATTCATGAACACAAACCATATGTTCAGAAGGGGGTTGAGTCAATATAAACCAACAAATCACTTAAGTAATCAACCACCTTCAATGTTCACCATGTATAACATTAAGAAAGTAATGAATTGAAACAATAACACATAAACACCAGGATTTTTAAATGTGGAAAACCAAAGATGGGAAAAATCATGGTGAGCACTTTCCCGCAAAGATAATTCACTAATATATAGTCAGATTACAAATAAAGTAGGAGCTTACTACTCTAGATTTTCAATCAGAGGCTCATTGCTAATACAATACTGAATATAGAAAGGATCACATTTCTCTAGACTTGCAAACAGAGGCTCATTTCCAAAGTAGAAAGATACAAAAAGAGCTTGTACACCCAAGACTCACTATCCTAGGGATAAGGTACATACAATTATTCTCAAGGATAATAAAAATATCTCCTGATAATGCAACTAAACTACACAAATCTATCACACTCTATCTACCTTTGTTTGTCTATCACATACAGTGAATTATGTTCTTCCAAAACTTTGCTACTCTTACTTGTTAATTTAATATTTTTAGCCAAAGCACACATTGTCCTTATATATAAGATAGATTATTGGAGTTTACAACAAGGTCAACATGTTATAAGAATATTACAATTAAGTTACAAGTTGTCCATGACAACAACAAGTTACAATAAGGTCCCATGCCATAAGCATCTAGACCAAAACATAGATTATACATAACATGGACCCATCTAGATAAGAGGTAAAGATTAAATACATAGGTCACTCACAGCATGAAACCATCTAGATAAGAGAATCATTAAATGCAATACCCAGACCAAAAACATGAAGCATTGTCCACTCCAAGAGAACAATGGACCATGAACACATTACACAAATCCCAAAACTAGATCAAAAATTACTAGATAAACTTCTATAGCCCTCTCAAACGTGTAGTTACATACTACACTAAGAACCACATCACTTTCCAACTATCTATGTTCCTCCAAAAGACATGGTGAGATCCAAATTCCATGTCATAATCCATACACTTGCCAACAATCCATTTTAGAAGCCATCACAACATATTTTTGTACCAAACCATAAATTAATAAACACTGCATCACTTGATAACATTGTTTCCAGAACACTAGGAAACACCACAACCAAGACAAAAAAACTATACATAATACAAATCATATATACACATTTTCAACCTTGATTTCTAGAGTAGAAACCTTCTGGAAAATACAACTATAACAATTTCCATCTTTAAAAAACAACTCTATCAACTGTCATCTTCAACACACAACTGAATATTACTATTATTCAACTAGTGAATTCTAGACCTAAGGATATAACATTAAATCACTTGATAAGTAGGATATATTTTCCACAGCAAGTCAAATTATGATATTTTTATCAAGATTCAATTGTAATACTATAATGGGTTTGCAATCATAGTGTGATAAAATATGGAGGAAACTCTATAGTTAAGGCGCTCAAGCTGGAGTAGTAATGAGATGGGTGACCTCCCTAGAAGTCTCAATGCTTCACCTCTATGAGCATTAGCTAGATGAAATGAGTGTTAAGTGTTTTATTAATTCTCTTGATATAAATGATTTCATATGGACCACTACTCATGAAACATGGGTAAATGAGTTTGACTCAAAAAAATTCATAGTTGAATCTTGATAGCAATATCACAATTTCACTAGTTGTGGAAAATATATCCTACTTATCAATTGATGAGCTTAAGGGGATTTATAATGAATGGTTCATAAGGAAAATAGTTGTTGAAGTTTTTTCAAATGAGGTTGCAAGTGGAGTTGGTTTAACCATCGAGGAAAATTCGTAGTTAAGTGCGCTCGAGATGGAGTAGTACTGTGATTGATGATCTCCTGGGAAGTCTCGGTGCTTCACCTCTGTGAGCATCACCTAGATGAGATGAGTACTATGTGTTACAATCATTCTCATGAGAGATGGGTTCATGTGAACTACTACTCATGAAACATGGGTCAATGAGTTTCACTCAAAAAATTACACAATTGAATCCTGATAGCAATATCACAAGTAAAGCACTTACAAACATCATTCTTACATGATCTCTAGAATACCTTCCACTAAATACTTCTCATGTGATTTCTAAAAAACATACATGTATTCCATAGTACTATAGAATTAACACAATGTTACTACTTATGGACCAAAATCCTTCTTTTCAACAAGATTCCTTCTTCAGATATACCTAAACAAATCTTCAACAAATAGTTCGGGACCAAATACTTCTAGACACCAGTGTATGAACAAATACCTCCAGCTCCTCTGGACCACAGTGTTTGATATCAATGACAATAAAAAATGGAAATAAGACATACATTTCCAACAAGGGCATTTCTCCAGGTATCAATAAGGAACTTAAAAATATCCTTGTAGTTCTCTTCTTTGTCAACATCATTTCCTAGTACTTTCTTCTGCATTAGATACAAGAACTTGATACAAGTAATATAAGTTTCAATTGTTTTAAACAAATTGATACTTAAAATAATATTGCTAATGTATTGATAAAAAAAAATATGTATTCAAAAATTTCTAAGTGTAAGAAACCAATGAACATCATTACCCCTAATTAGCTGATAGGCATCCCTTCTGAGGTTTCTTGCAGCTGGAAGTTGTCTCAGACATGAAAACAACTACCAGTAAATGTTTTGGCTGCTAGTAAATGGTTTTGGGTGATGGTTTACAAGAAAAAATTCATGAGATTTTTTTAATATGTAAATGTAATTGGGTGTCTACATGACATGCATAATGTAGTCCCCAAGAAAAGTAAAAGTTTGCGATATAGAGAGTTTGATCATGTTCCCTTCACTATTCAACAGTCATCGCTCGTCTAGCCATATATCTTTGCATTTAAGAAATGTAATGATTACATGACCAATACTTCTAGTAGCCACAACACTTGGACCTATGCAAGAGCCATTATAATTTAATGTAATTGCAGATCATACTGTACCATTCATAAATAAAAGATAGGATAAAATGTTGGAATGATTTTTTTAAATAAGTTTTCTACCTGCCTGGAGTGAGGAGATAGCTGGTGCCAGTGATGAGGTATGGAAACCCATCCCTGAAATACAAGAAAAAGGGTACGAATCAAACTGGCAGAAATGTACACTTTCATGCCAAATAATTATCCAAAAGCCTTTTTCCCAAATTTCTGAAAAAAATATGAGATAGATCTCATTCCATGAGATGACATCTCTTTGTGGAATCTTGTCAAATAGTTAACATAAAGTGTTGTGCTACCATATTTTGCATACTTATTAACTTGATGGATGTCCATACATTGAACTCCCAAGCTCCTAGTTTATCACAATAGGGAGGATGTTGGCTAAGGTTGTTGAATATGGATTTACAGTTGTTGTTGCATTTACCTATAGTGAATCTACACTGTATTTTCAACAACACTTTATTGGAAGCTTCAAAAGATTTTTTTTTAATAAGCCTAAATGGGTGGGTATTCTACAATCATAGTGCAACTACCCATTGCATTTTCTTAAAAGTTTCTAAAGCTTTTTCAATAGTTCTATTGGGCACATATTCAACCAACTGCATTGGCATGATGGTTTGTAAAGTTTTATTTTTATTTTTAAATGAATTCATTTTGTACATATCCTCAAATTATTTTATTCCATGAGACTACATTTTACTGAGGTGTTCTACCAACTTGTTCAAGTTATATCTATTTCCTTGCTACCACATTTGGTCCTCATGCCAATGCTGGAGATACAAGAAGGATAAAGAATTATGTGAGAAGCTTGTTGATTTACCACATCTACAGTTTTTTTGAAGTGGACTATTATGAGATAATTACTTGAGAGGGCTTAAGAATAGCAGAACTAAAAGCCAAAAGTGATTTCCATAAGTTTTTTGAGTTTCTACGTGACCAATGCTTCTTCTCAATGCTTCAAAGGAGACTGATGTTTTTAGCACTATTCTTATTTTGATTGCAAATATAGGCAATGTAAATCTGGTAAAAATAGTCATAAAGAGTGTCGTAAATCTCTCTGAAAATAGATGAAGAAGAAAGAACAACAATGCATCATACAAGAGAACTAGAGGATGAATCCAGTGGATTTGAAATTGCAGAGATGCTCCTTATGCAAGATGAAATTCTTGCAAAAGTAGCTGACATGAACAAGAGGACTCCTCTACATCAAGCTATTTATTGGTGTCATGCAAAAATTTGCAAAGTCCTCCTCTAAAACAAGGAAACCATAACCTCTAAAGACAACAACGGTAGGACCCTACTTCATTTTGCATGTCAAATAACTATGTTGTTTGGGCTATCAACTCTTCTATTTAAAAATCATTAATTTAACTACCTTCTGCAAGGAAGCCTATTGAAAAAGTGCCTAGAATCTCTTTGGCCTTGAGAAACTCAAGTATACCCAGGCCCTTGTGCAATTAATAAGGTGTTTTTATTATAAAACTTTGGAAATATGGTAAAGGTAATTTGTATCATATTCTATTGTAAATCTCATTATATTTCATTGTGACAATTTGGAGAGCCACTTTAATAGGTTTTAAGTATAACCCATATCCCAAATCACTGTGTGTTTCTTTAGTAGAGCCACTTTAATAGAGAATCGTATCATACTTCACTTTTCCATAAAGGAATCCAAGGATAATATTATTAAATCTTATGGGAAGAATGTATTTGATGGTGTCTAGACAAAATTAGTGAAGTCTCAAAAAGGTTCTGAAGTGGTTGTTGGGTAATGACAAAGTTTTGAGTAAGATTAATTTTGCAAGTTTTGAGTTAATAGGAATAAATAGGTTATGAGGTAGGTTCAATTTATCAACGTTATGTATTTAATATTTATAAATATATCTAGGTAGGTGCAGCATGGAAGCCACTCACAAATTTTGTATAGATAGGTAATTTTAATTTGGCTACAACTACCCAAGAGCATTGTTTGTCCATGCTACTTTTAAACAAGTGCAGTGATAATATAGATCTCCTATTTACTTTTCTGATTTCATCTACATGGATCTCCATCTTTTACTTATCAAACAAGGTTCTCTTCTTAGAATTGTTATTTTATGCCTCATTTATTTCTCCATTTTTTTGCAAAAGTGTGGCAGTTTATTTTAGGGTAAGAATAGAATTTGATATAAAAATATATGCAAATCTAGAGGCAACAAAGAAGAAAATAATTTTGTCAATTGTGATTGAATATGGGAAAATTGTATCTAATTTTCTTCTTTTGAACATTTGATATACTTTCAAATGTATTTCCCCTCCATAAGTTTTTCCTAAAACTTGTTTCCCATATTATATAACTATGTTTCCCACTAAGGATTCTTGTCTTTTGCAAAGGTCTTAGAATCATAACCATTGTTAACTCATATACTATTGAAACTAGCTAAACTCATGGCCAATCATTAAGCTTAACTTTTTGAAACCAAAAAAACAAAAATCAAGAGATCTTTTTTCTATCTTCCTTGTGATTAGATCATTTTTGAGAACTTGAATTAACTAGCCTGAAACACTTTGTTGTTGGGAAGCTCTCATAATCATGAAAAAAATGTACGATAAACAACTTTGTTTCCTCAACACACAGAATGCTACTCTTTTTGCATATCCTTATTGTTTGTTTTAATTTTTCGTAAGTTTATATGTTCATTGGCAAGCATTATTAGCAATAGACAAAGTGATGAAATTATTCATTCAAAAGGAAACATTTTTTTCCCAAAACATGAGGTAATTCAAGAAAATTTTAAAATTTGTTGAATAACATCTATATTTAATTATATGATATGGTAGTTATTTGTACAAACTAGCATTTATATTCATATTTGTAGTCAAAATGTGTAAATATTTACAATATTATTTAACAATTTTAAATATAATATTACAATGCATATAAAATTTAAATTTTGATTTCCTATCGATGAATCTCTTGAAACTCCTACATGTTTCCCGATAGACTTCCCCTGCAAGCTTGCTCACATTCGACCTCGTTGACTTTTTGTCTCATGCCTAAAATAGGAAGGCGATAACATAGTGAGGGTTGTGTGTCCTGGTAATGCATTGAATTCTTATCTTATCTCTATCTTCCCCACCTTTATGTGTGAGTGCATATTACTATTTGATTCTCGAAGCCAATATATAGATTGCGTAAATAGGCTTTGTGGGTGGCCCTAAAACTCATAGTTAATCTGCTCTTTATATTTAGTATAGTACTATCTATTTTTCTTGTATTGAGATGACGAGAGTAATTCTATGTACCCAAGGGAGAGAACCTAGTAGTTGAGCATCTTAACATCACACTTCAAAAAATCCAATTTGGAAAATCCAAATCACTCCCAATTATTTACAACAACTTATTTGGAATGTCCCCTTCTTATTAGTAAGGTTTCAGGTCAGCACCATCACATATGATGCCATATCAGCATGCTTTTTGTTAAGGTATTCAAAATGGCCCCCAAAAAAGTTAGACTGATAGTTTTGCACTAAGTCATGTTTTATTGGTGCACTAATGTGGCATCAGATTATACATTACTTTTCAGATCTAAGGAAAAAATTTCATGTAATTATCAGTACATGATCAATACTAACAACTTTAAAGTTACAATTGCTAGTGCTATAATATTAAAAATATTGGGCATTATATTACAAATTCTATAACTACTGGAACATTCTCAACTACCAAATACTCTCCCCCAATCTATTATATCTATGCATAGTATGGAGATAATATTAGTAGTTATAGAATTTGATGACGTGTGGCATTGATCTTTAGTCAGTTTGAGTTTTAAATGTGCTTAATTAGTCTGGGTGACCTTGATGATGCTAACATGCAATGGACATCATGTGTAGTATTTCTCATATTGTGATGTACTCATATTTTGAAGGAACTATTAATCCTCCTTAAGGATATTTTCTTGTTAAAACTCTACCTAAGGTTCTTTGTGTAACTTCTAATTGTGTGAATTTCTTCTATGAATTATGTCTAAACTAGCTACAAAAATTTGTGTACTCCATGCTTGGATCGCTAACACTTTTTTTGGATGACTACCATTTTATAGTTATCGAATTTCAATCATTACAATTAAGATTTTTATAGTATCTTAGTTATGGATTAATAAGAATGATGCAATTAAATAAATATTTGGAATGAGTTGTGATGGTTTCTTGATACAAACACATGTTGTCAGTTATTAGAATGTGGTCCATCGTATTTGTCTTGACATACATACCAAATGTATGTCGCCATATGTGAAACTTTTAATCTAAGTTGGATCAATCCTAACCAGATATGTGGATATGCTCAAGAGTGTTGCAGATAGGTCCTACATAAGCTCTTAAACATTAGTTCTTGGTTCTTCGAATGACATGAATCAAATTTGAATCGGTATATATCAGCATTGATCTTGCCTCAACCGATATAGCTAAAATTTTGAATTTAAGCTCAACATAGAGAAAAATATGTTCTTGTTGTTGATATTGTGGTGACTGATCATGTAGTGGGTGTCATTTTAGAGGTTTCCCTAAAATGCATGTTATAAGCGGCTGAGATGCATAATGCATTGTAATGTTGGTGCACTATTTTGTTGGATAATAAGAAAGGTTGGATGGCTATGTAGGTGGACATAGCCCAGGTTTTGGGTGAACCACGTTAAATCTATGTGTTATCTGTGTTAAGTTTTATTCTTCTTTTATTTTTTGCATATAACCGTTTATTCTTATATTGTTCCAAATCGGTCATACCCTAACAATTGGTATCAGAGCAAGGTTTGTTGTTGTAGATTGATAGGACTTTCAGACTTGAGTGGGAGCAATGGAGGATTCCAAATTCAAGATTGAAAAATTCAATGGCCATAATTTTTAGTTATGGAAAATGCAGATGGAAGATGATCCATATCAAAAGGACCTGTGGGAGTCATTAGAAGGAAAATCCAAGAAAATGGGAACTTTGTCTATAGAGGAATAGGAGGTCTTGGATAGGAAGGCACTGGGATCTATTTGATTGTGCCTTGCACCGTCTATAACATTCAACATATCAAAGGAAAAAATGACCATAGAGTTGATGGAGACATTGGCTAAGTTATACAAGAAACCCTTTGTTTAATATGAAAATGGTTGAGGGAGGATCTGTAGCCAATCATTTAAATGAATTTAATACAGTCACCAGTCAATTTTCATCTGTACAAATTTCATTCGATGAAGAGGTTAGGGCTCTCTTAATTTTATGTTCTTTGCCAGAAAGCTGGAATAGCTTGGTTATGGTTCTAAGAAACTCTGTTTCTAGTTCAAATACTTTGAAATTTGATGAAGTTGTTGGTGTTATCCTAAGCGAGGAAATGCGACAGAAAAACACAGGTGAAACTTCAACCTCATCAGGTTCCTCTTTAAACGTGGAGAACAAAGGAAGAAAAAGTGAAAGAAGAAAAGGCCCTTTGCAAGGAAAGTCACGAGGGAAGTCAAAGAAAGGACATTCTCAATCTAAAGGAAAGAAAGATTGTTGGTACTGTGGAAAACCTGGTCACTTGAAGAAAGACTGTTGGTATCAGAAAAAAAAACAAGGAGATAGAAATGAAGATGACATTAAGGAAGCTAATGTTGCAAGTAATACTTTACAAGATGCTTTAATGTTATATTTAAATAATGTTAATGATTCTTGGGTAATTGATTCTAGGGCTTCATTCCATGCTACACCCCATAGAAAATATTTTCAAGATTATGTTCAAGGTGATTTTGGACAGGTATATTTGGGTGGTGATGAGCCCTGTCCTATTGTTGGGAAAGAGAAAATAAAGATCAAGTTGCCAAACAAAAATGACTGGGTACTGCAGGAGGTAAGGCATGTCCCTAATTTAAGAACAAATTTCATTTCTATAGGACAACTGGGTAGTGAAGGCTACATAGTCATGTTTACAGAAAATGTATGGAAGGTCACTAAAGGTTCATTAGTAGTAGCTAAAGGTTCGAAGATAGGCACATTATATCTGTGTACTGGTAACACTTATTCTACCTTAGCTGCTACTAATAATGTTAATGTAGGGAAAGCTACTATAGATGTTGCAAGAATAGATTAAAAAATGTGGCACCATAGGCTTGGGTACATGAGTGAGAAAGGGATGAAAATCCTTCACTCTAAAAATTTGTTGCCAGGATTGAAAAATATCAATTTAGAGTTCTGTGAAAATTATGTTTATGGTAAACAAGAAAAGAGTCAGATTTCTTAGAGATGGGAAAGAAAAGAAGAGTGAGAAATTATAGCTAGTGCATTCAGATGTATGGGGACCAGCTCAGGTATCATCTCTTGGTGGCTCTCATTATTATGTTATTTTTATAGATGATTCAACCAGGAAAACATGGGTTTATTTCCTGAAACAAAAATCTAATGTTTTTGAAACATTTAAGAAATAGAAAGCTCTAGTTGAGAATGAGACAGGAAAGAAGTTGAAGCATCTCAGATCTGATAATGGAGGTGGGTTTTGTAGCACGACCTTTGAAGATTACTATTCTATCAATGGAATTCAAAGGAAAAAGACAGTTCTAGGAACCCCACAAGAAAATGGTGTCAGAAAGAATGAATAGGAAAATCATGGAATATGCAAGGAGTATGAGATTTCATGTTGGACTGCCCCTTTATTTCTGGGTAGATGTTGTAAACACTGCAGTCTATTTGATAAATAGAGGACCTTCGGCCCCTTTGGATGGTGATATTCTAGAGGAAGCATGGACTGGTAAAAAGGTAAATTATTCATTTATGAAAAATTTTGGTTGTGAAGCTTTTTTCCATGTTGATAAAGAAAATAGAACCAAGCTTGATGCTAAATCTCAAAAATATACCTTCATTGGATATGGAGTAGATGACTATGGTTATCAGTTATGGGATTTTGAAAATCTTAAAATAATCAAAAGTAGAGATGTTATATTCAATGAGAAGGTCATGTATAAAGAACAGTTGCAGGAAAAGAAGCATGAACAAGTCAAACAAGATTATGTGGTGTTGGATGAGACTCTTGAAAATGAAATGTCACTAGTACCTTATGCTCAGCAACAAAAGGTTATCCCACAAACTTCTGTAAGTGTTAGACATTCTACAAGGTCAAGTAGACCTCCTGAAAGGTTTTCTCCTTCTTTGTATTCCATTTTATTGATTGATTCTGGTGAACCAGAAGAATATGAAGAAGCAATGCAGGTGGATGCCAAACAATAGTGGAAGTTGGGCATGAAAGAGGAGACAGACTCCTTGTTAAAAAATAAGACTTGGGATTTAGTCCCCTTACCTGAAGGAAAAAGAGCCTTTCCTAACAAATGGGTTTATAGGCTGAAGGAGGAAGATGGAGGAAAGAAAAGGTATAAGGCCCAACTTGTGGTAAAAGGTTTTGCATAGAAAAAGGGTATAGATTTTGATGAAATATTATCCCCTATTGTAAAAATGACTTCAATTAGAACTGTACTAAGTCTTGTGGCTGCAGATGACTTGCATCTTGAACAACTAGATGTCAAAACAACTTTTCACCATGGAGATTTGGAGGAGGAAATTTACATGCAGGAACTAGAGGGATATGAGGTCAAGGGTAAGGAGAATTTAGTGTGCAGGTTAAGGAAGAGTCTGTATGGCCTAAAGTAGACACCCTGCCAATGGTATTTAAAATTTGATAGTTTCATGGTTGAACAAGGTTACCATAGATGTCATTCTGATCACTATGTATATTTTAAGAGATTGGATAATGGGAATTACATTATCTTGTTACTCTATGTTGATGACATGCTTGTTGATGGGTCAAATATGCAACAAATAAATGAAATTAAATATAAATTAGCAAGGTCATTTTCTATGAAGGATTTGGGTGCTGCTAAGCAAATCCTTGATATGAGGATTACACGGGACAGGAAAAATAGAACCTTGAATTTGTCCCAAAGTGTGTATATAAAGAAGGTGTTGAAAAGATTTAATATGTAGGATGCAAAAGTAGTCAGTACACCTTTGGCTAGTCATTTCAAATTGACTAAGGAAATGTGCCCAAAGGCACAGGAAGAGGTAGATAAAATGTCTAACATCCTGTATTCATCAGTTGTTGGCAGTCTGATGTATGCAATGGTATGCACACAACCATATATTGCTCATGCAGTGGGAGTTGTCAGCAGGTATATGAGCAATCTGGGTATGGAACATAGGAATGTTGTCAAATGGATTCTTCGATATTTGAGAGGTACTACTACCAAGGCATTATGTTTCACAGGATCCAGTTCTGCTCTTAGTGGATTTGTTGACTCTGATCTGGCAGGAGATATTGATACAAGGAGGAATAGTAAAGGGTATGTTTTCACTGTAGGAGGTACTCCAGTCAGTTGGATTTCTAGATTGCAGAAGGTTAATGCACTTTCAACCACTGAAGCTAAGTATGTAGCTGCTATGGAAGCTAGCAAGGAGATGATTTGGTTACAATGTTTTCTAGAGGAATTGGGTCAGAAGAAGGAAGATCGCCCATTGTACAGTGATAGCCAGAGTGTCATTCATCTTGCAAAGAATTCTTCTTTTCATTCAAGGACAAAGCACATACAGCTCAAGTACCATTTTATAAGGTTTGTTTTGGAGGATGACCAATTATGGCTTGAAAAGATTCCCACAAGTGACAATCCTGCAGACATGTTCACGAATGTAGTCCCCAAGGAGAAGTCAGTTTCTTTCTCAGCTTCTATTGGGCTTCTTGACTGATGATCATGGATTTAATACACAGCAAGGTCTTTTATCTAGTGGGAGTTGCTCGTACTACATTGTCATCTAGTTTCAGTCTCCAAGTGGGAGATTGTTTGGTGTGGAGCCTGGTCAGTCTCCAAGTGGGAGATGATTGATATTGTGGCGACTGATCATGTAGTGGGTGTTGATATTGTGGCCCTACATTTTTGGAAAAAAGATTTGCTTTTTCGGGAAAAAGAAGACCGACATTGTAAAACCCTAAAATGGTCAATTTTAGAGGTTGCCCTAAAATGCATGTTATAAGCGGCTGAAATGCATAATGCATTGTAATGTTGGTGTACTATTTTGCTGGATAATAAGAAAGGTTGGACAGTTGTGCAGGTGGACGTAGCCCAGGTTTTGGGTGAACCACGTTAAATCTATGTGTTATCTGTGTTAGGTTTTATTCTTCTTTTGTTTGCTGCATATAACTATTTATTCTTATATTGTTCCAGATCTGTCAAACCCTAACACTTGTCAGACCAATATGAAATGGATCCTAGGAATCTACATCAAGGTGTTGACAATTAAGATTGAATCAATAGCTATTGTGAAACTTAACATGGTTTTGTTGAATCGGTTTGGATTCTATATCAATAATTTCTTAATTTAGAATGAATTTGTAGAACATTTTTTTAAAATTCTCGTTGAATTAGTATGGATGAACTTGAATTAAGACATGTTTTAATCAAACTGGGATCCCCTACAACAAATAGAAAACAAATCTTGTTTGAATTTGTGTTCTCTGACTATCAAGGCAATGACTAGCTTTACTTTTTGTTCTTTTTCAATAGGTACATTCAACATTATCTGAAGAAGGAAAAACAAAAGTTTGTCATACAATCATTTACCACAAACTTTCATTTGAAGCAAGTAATCTCATTGCTCTTGAAGCAAGCAATCTCATTGCTCAAAATCCTCGATTTCCGTCAAGAATTGTTGTATAGGGTCTTCTTAATCAACAAGACAAGCTCAAAAGCATGCTTGATAGCCATTACACCAAAGGCCTAATCTCCTCTCATTTCAATGATCACGTGAGGATGTATAATCCCCAACAAGAAGTTATTAGTGACACTTCCTTTTATTATGTACAACTTCATTTATGGTTTTAAATCAAACACATATCGGTGTATCCCTTGAACCTCCTTTGAGTGCAAGTGCTAGTAATTAACATTTTAAGAATGTGACCCCAATGAAAAATATCATATAAATGAAAGAATATTGAATAAATGTCGTATATTTTTCATGTTTAATAGTTAAAATAGATTTGAACTTACAACTGATAAATGACAAATAATATTAATTAAAAAAACAAATTAGAAATGAAAACAAATAAGCTTGATATCAATAGAACAATGATAAATGATGATAAACGTCCACTTAGGGATGTAGTTGAGTGCTTTCTTTAAATGTAGCTTCCGTTTCATGTAAATTTAAGTTTTCTACGTATTTTCAGTTTCATATAAATTTAAGTTTTCTACGTTTTCAACGTATTTTGCTTTCTCATCACAGCTGTAATCTGGACAAACTCTGAAAAAAATATTACTACAGATTTCAATCTTATAAACTTTTCATATTTTCAATGAAAATGACCCCAAATCAGATGCACGTTGAAATCGTCAGTGATGGAGACCAAAGTAGCTTTCCAACGTTCATGTTTTCTTCATAAGGTGGTAGTTGAGGAATCCACATTAAAACTCTAATGTCATACTTTTTGTGGACCACTTGTAATGCTGATTTTACCTGTTTTAACAATAAATAATTATCACCCCACACTTGTAATGTCTCCATATTGAAAGAATTCTGTATTTACGGGAAACAATGGGGTAGTTGGGATATTTTGACTGAACCAGCAATCTAATGGAGAACAGTATGACATGTAACCTTCCAATTATTACAATTATTGACCATGACTAGATGTTATTTTCATTGATTTAAGGATTTGGCCATGTGCATTTGTTGCTACTCTCTCTCTCATGATAGGAACTTTATTGTCTCTCTCGTTAAAATCCAAAAATAAATGTGACAACTTTCTTTCTAGGTCTAAATCAGAAAATTATAGACTATTATTTTTCTATGTCTAAGCTAGAATATTATAAGCAATTATTTTTCTACATCTAAGTTAGGATACTATTTTTGAATGTTAATATTTGTATCAATAATAATAATACTTATGTATCTTTAATTTTAGACTTGTATTTAATGAAAAGTTAATTTTGATATTTTCATTGAGAGGCTGCGTTTTTTCGCTGACTGCAATGTTAGGCGAGGATAAATTTGGCATGGTCTTCGATTCTGGAGGCAAGTTTAGCGGAAGCGATCCAACTGGCGGTAACATCTCCCATCCCAACATGGCGCATCTTAATGGCGGTCTGGACGGCTCCTCTGACAAGCAATTTACTCCGGTGACAGGTGTGTTCGTTCCACCCTCCTCTCCCTCCACTAACATTAACTCCCTTAACGCCACTGCTAACACCGTTCCCACCGCCTCTCCCTCGGCTCTGCCGAGGGAAGATATTAACAGCAAACATATTAAACAATCTCTGCACTCCTCTCCTCCTTCCGGCCGCCCTAAAACATTTTCGGAAGTTGTTGCTAATGCAGGGATCTCGCTGAACTCAGAGGCTAGGTTTACCACTAACAATGGATCCAATCCAACCGGTAAGAACCCTGGCAGCTCCGAAGTTTTCTCTGTTTCGCCCAATCCCGAGATGCTT
>MU224128.1:1414958-1429989 GCA_018584345.1 Thuja plicata | reverse complement strand
ATCACTCACTATGACTCTGACAATGATCCCAAGAAGAAAGATGATGTGATATTTATCACACTCAAGGATCAACAAAGTCATCAAGCACTAAAAATATCAGATGATAAGATAATTGATATTACAGATGGAGAAGTGAAAGACACTTCGATCATGCACTCAAAAGTGCAAGACCCTGTAGAATCCATACAGAAAGATGAAAATGTCACTGCTGACAAGGACATTACCGACAAGCAGGACATCAATATTGACAAAGCCCAAGTAGCAACACAAAGTAACATGCATGTCCTAATGAAGGCAATAAACATACTAGAGGGCAATGAAGGATCAAGTGAAAAGGAAACAAGCACACCCACAGACAAGGGTGAAGGAGAAGGAGAAGGAAAAGAAACTACAGATACACCTACAGAATAAGATGCAACCAATGATCAGAAGGAAACTGATCAGAACAGGGAAGGAACTCAAAAAGAAACAGGGGACAAGCCTTCAGAGAAAGGTGAAGAAGGAAAGAATGATGAGATTGAAAAGAAATCAGGAGCGCATTCTGTAGAAACACCTAAGGTAAATGAAGACACGTCTTCCCATAACCAACAAGTGCAAACTAAGTAGAAAACAAAAGATGCTTCATCAACAAAACCTTCACCAAGTAACTCAAAGTGTACAACTGAACTAGCTTTAGTATCTCATACATCTGCATCCCCTAAGATCTCAAAGAAGAAGAAAGGAAAGAACAAAAATCTAGTAACTCTGGATGAGATAATTGAGATACCAGTTTGTGATCCAAGAACATTGGTTCCTACAGCATTAACAAAAAATGCAAAGCTCTGTGAGAGGAAAGCCACTCAAGACAAGATGAAACAAGCGGCAAAAGAGGCCAAAGTACTTGAAGTAACAAGAGATATACTTCAACAAATTGTACCAGACACAAACATTGATCAAAAAGTTTCAATTATTGATCAACTGATAACACTCACGGATGCAATAACATCTCAGAATACTGATGCTGAGAAAACTATGGAACAGAGACTTGAGAAAAAGTATGAATTCAAGCTTGTAGAGAAGATAAGCCAAGAAGTGGGACTCAAAAAGGTCAAGCTATCTGAATTGGTAAGTGCAATTGAACCACTTTTATCAGAAGATATTACCTTAATTAAGAAATTGTGCACCTTAGATCAACTCACTAAGGAGTATACAGACAAGATAGAAAAAATAGATGTTGATCTTCAGTCCAGTGCACAAAGTCTAGCCAACACAACAAAAGCACTTAAATTGCACAAAGAGAAAATAATATAGGCTAGGAAGCAGAGACATGACATTCAATTTGCAGAGATGAAATATAGAGATGAAGTCAATGAGCTACAAGTTAAGCTCTTACCGACACTAAAACTGCTGCAACAAAATATGACATAGGCATATACACTTATTGCCACCCCTTAAATGTTTGTCCTAGAGAGCATTTTTGATATGCACGCAAAACTTGAGCTGCAACATATGGCACTCAAACAATTGAAAGAACAATGGGAGAAACTACTAGAAGATATCAAACTTACCCATTCTAATGTTTTTGAGACATTGTAAGTTATACATTTTTGTCATAATTTTTTGACATTTTGTAAGTTGTACATTTTTGTCATCAGTATAAAAGAAAGGGGGAATTTGATATGTACATCACCTCAATTAAAAGGAGGAAATAATGTATAGTGGAAGAAAAATAAAAAGGTAAAATAATGTACATACATCAATCATATAGTATACATGTACATATATATACACTATACCGATGCACATAGAAAGGGGGGGGTCATATTATGACAAGGAAATAAACATGGTGTAATAATTTAAGTATTATGCACATATCAATTTTTTGATACTAATGTCAAAGGGGGAGATTGAAGGAATTATATTTTGTCATTAGTATACTTAGAGAAAAACATGATCTGCACCATCGGTTTAGTCTAAACTGACAGACAGGGCACATCACTATCCAACACTAAGGTTACCCGACAAACACTATCAAGTGTTACCCGATGACAAAAAGATAAGGATACCCAACAAAGTATCAACAGTGCTACCCGATGAACAACAAAGAGAGGAACCTGATGAACAGTACAGTCAAGGAAGGCTGACAGACTGCAAGTTCAAACCGATAGCCAAGAACCGATAGTCAGTTACATCCCGCAAAAAATGGATTTGACTTTCCACGTCAGAAAAATCAGTGAAGTTGTATTTATAACTTCTTGATTTTCTTTTTAATCCATTATGTGCGGAGGAAGCAATGTAATATTTATTGTTTTAATTTTTTTTATTGTTTTAAAACATGCAAACTAAAGATCAGGGTCAAGTTGTAAACCTTGGATCTGAGAGTTAACATTCAAAATCATGAATTCCAAGATAGGTCAAATAACTTGTATAAATAGGTGCTCGACCCATTCAGAACAGTTGTTGTTCAATGAAGATAGTAGCCATAGAGAGCAACTAAAGACCAAACAGAGAATTCATGTAGAAGAACACAAACAGAATCAATTCAATTTTCAAGAATAGAACAGAGGCTACCGACAAGAAAAGAAAAGGTATTCATCAATCACTTAAGGTGATATCATCATTGTAAAAGCTTTAATGGATCTGTAAATCAGCAATAGTAGATTGCATACAGTTAGGTCAACATTTGTACTCATTCTAAAAAGTGTAGTACACTAATGAAATCCTTTCAAGAAAGGTGGGCTTAACCGTCCTATTGTAAATCTCATAACTGAGTGCACACTTAAATCAGTGTTGCTAAAGCTCTTAACGGAGTAGATCTTAACAAGTCTCCACCTCAATACTCTTAACAGGGTAGATCATCAGAAGTAATCAAATTGTAAGCATTAAATTGCTCCCTTCCATTCTGCAGATAGTGAAGTTTTGTGGGTGCCATCCCCACCACTATTTTTACTCCTAACATGAGTTTTCTACGATATCATATCTTGTGTTATGTGTTTGTTATTTTCATGAATGTTTCTATGGATGATTGTAAAGATTGTTAACAAACAATGTCTACATAAGAAAGAATAACAGTAATGGTTGGTAAATTAGAATTGAATGATCACTAATGATAAAATTGGATAAAGTGTTAAAAGTTTTAGAGGTACTAATTCACCCCTCCCCTCTCAGTACTACTTCCCATTAAGTCCAACATTATGGAGGTTTTGTTACGATGTGGAACCCTAACAAGATAAAATGGTATATTTTTGTGCTCTCTCATAATTTTCTTGTTGTGACCTTCACCCCGGGGGATTATGTTTGGAACCTTTGTAATGTATCCTGTAAGGCTCTCCCTAGAACTATCTTTGACCACAACCCTACCCTCTTGAACTTGCTTGACAAACCCCCATGTGGCCCCTTCTTTTTAGGTATGAAATTATATAGGCCTCAGACCCAAATTTTAGAGTTTGTATTCAGGATTGGTGGAATACCCCTATCCAAGGGTCGGCCATGTACAAAGTCTCTAATAAATTGGAGCTAATTAAAAATAAATTCAAAGGGTGGAATAAATCTACATTTTGTGACATTTTCAAATAGAAAAAAGAGATAAATTCCAAATTAGAAAATATCCAGAATCTGATGGCTACTGGTATTTTTTCCTAGGCCCTTCATGAAGAGGAGGATGATTAGAGAAGAAAGTGGAAAGACAATCTGACGGAAGAGGAGGTGTACCGAAAACATAGATTAAGGATTCATTGGCTCAAAGAAGGAGATATAAATTTTGTTTTCTTCCACAAATCAGCTAGTAGACATAGAAAGAGGAACACTATAAAGATTTTGGTGGATGACCATAATCAGGAAATTACTAATAAATATCAGATTAGAGAGTTAGTTTCTTAGTACTTTAAACAAATTTATGGTGAAATTGGTGGATTGAGATCTCAAGCTTTGGAGCATCAACTCTTGAGTTGTCTTACACATGCTCTGACAGAAGAAGATAATAACTAGGTTTTGGCTCCCATCTCTGAAGAAGAATTTCATGTCACTATCTTCTCCATGGGTGCTTACAAATCCTCTAGACTAGATGGATTTTCCCTAGCCTTCTTCTAAGAATTATGGGATATTATGAGCTATGATGTAACAATGGTTGTCAGGGACTTTTTTAGGATAGGAAAATTACCAAAGAAATTGAATAACACATGCATTACTCTTGTCCCTAAATTAGAAGAGCCTAAAGAGATGAATGACTTCGGGAATATTAGTCTATTAAATACTATATACAAAGTTTTCTCTAAGGTATTGGTGAACAATATTAAACCTTTTCTGAATATTTTTATCAGCCTCATTCAAAAAGGTTTTATCCCTGGAAGACATATTCTTGATGCGGTGATTTCTACACATGAGATTATCCACTCTATGGAGAAATTTCATATGCCAGGTATGGTTTTCAAACTTGATATTTCTAAGGATTATGATAGGGTTAGATGGAATTTTTTGTTAAAGGCTCTTGCAAGAATAGGCTTCAATGATAAGCTCATCATTCTCATAAAGGAGTGTGTCCAAACTATCTGAGTTCCAATTTTAGTGAATGGAGTGCCCAGGGGTTTCTTCAAACCTGACAGGGGTATTAGACAAGGTGGCCCCTTATCACCTTATCTTTTCATATTTCTTGTTGAAGTTCTTGGGAATATTTTTATTAATATGATCAGTTCTAGGAAGTTAAAGGGAGTCAAACCAGCTACTAACTTACTCCCCTTTATTTTGCAACATTTTTTTGTTGACACCATTCTATTTGGGCAAGCATTTGTCATGGAAGCTAGGGGATCAAATACTTTTCTTTTGGATTATGCTAAAGTTTCAGGTCAGCATATCAATTACGAGGTGTGTGTGTGTGTGTGTGTGTGTACAATACTAAGATAGATCTATAAACTAAAAATAAGAATATTATAGGTTGTCAAGGGGCTACTATACCTGGAACCTACTTGGGCCCCCTCTTACTATTAAATATGTTACTCTGGCCTATTGGAACACTATACTCGAGAGAATGCAGAAGAAATTGGCTAGATGGAAAGGAAATTTATTAAGCAATGCTAGTAAATTGCAGCTCTCGACTACCTCCTTATAGAGTATCCCTATTTACTTCCTCTCCTTATTTAAAATATCAAGTAATATGGTTGAGAATCCTGAAAGAATTTAGAGGTTATTTCTTTGGACTAGTGTGGAAGAAAATAAAAGATTGGCCTTGGTTAACTGGGACACTTTATGCAAACCAAAACATCAAGGTGGTCTTGGGTTAAGGAAATTGTCAATCCTAAATAAGGCACTAATAGCTAAAATGGGTTGGAAGCTTGCCCTCGAAAAGGTAGATTGGTTCAGATTCATGATGACTAAATACCTTAACTTTGAGAACAAATATAGAGTTCTTTCCTCAAATGATTACCCCATGGGATCAAATATTTGGAATAATATCCTCAAGGGTCATAATATCATCAAGTAGGGTCTGAAATGGAGGATTGGAAATGGGAAGAAAATCAGATTTTGGGAGGATGTCAAGTTGGGGGATAATGTTCTAGCTGAAAATTTGAATTTTAGGGGGCTGATGAAGATCTCAAAAGGATTTTTTGGATCACAAATTGAGGATTACATTACAGCTTCACAAAGGTGGAAGGAATTTACTCTGTGTTGCCACCATAATCTTGCATGGTTCAAAAAGCTATTGAACTCTAGGCAATTGTAAGTATAGTTTGACTTGCCATTTTCTAAAGAGATGATAAGTTTTTTGGGCAAAGGGTCAAAAGGGGGAATTCTCAATCAATTCTACTTAGAAATTGTCATCTAAGTTTGATAATACACCAGATTGCTAGCAAAAGGTTTAGAACCCACAATTAATCTCAACGATTGTTTTTTTTTTGGTGGACCCCAATACATAACAAAATTCTAACTTAGGATAATTTTGCTAGAAGAGGATTCCAATTTTCAAATAGACGTGTTCTTTGTAAGCAGGAGGAGGAAGATATAACCTATCTTAGATTTTTACATTGCCAATTTTCTAGGCAGATATGGAAGACTATGATGGAAACGTTTGAACTACCATGGGTTTTTTTATAATGATATCAGCCAATTTATTGAATGAAAGAGCCCAACCGGTAACCCCCTAATTAAGCAATTATGTTGTCAAGTTCTCCCACACGTCTACTAGAGTCTATGGAAAGAAAGGAACAATCAAATTTTCAAGGAGATTGCAAATCGAGTGGAAGGTGTCATTAAAGATATGACTAAAAGTACTAACAGAGAACATGTCAATTGATACTTGGAAGCTACCTAGCTCCCCCCTACTCACTAGGATAATAAAATTGCTAAGAATTGTAACCTCCCAATGACTTATCCCCACTTTGATAATTCTAAGATTTTAGATAGACAAAGGACAAAATGGAAGCCTTCTCTTGTTGGATGGTACAAGCTCAATTTTGATGGGGCTGCTAGATAGGGCAATGCTGATGGCGAGGGACTGATAAGAGACTACAAGGGTGATCTAACAACTGCTTTTACTGGGAATCTAAATGGCCACACTAGTAATCAAGCAAAATGTGTGGCCCTCCTACGGGGGATGAAAATTGCACTATCCATTGGAATAAAGAGTCTTGAGATAAAAGGTGACTCCAAAATCATAATAGAAACGACTAATGGAGATATCAATGTTAGCTAGTTCGTCGAAGGATTTATGGATGATATAAGAACTCTTCTGTTGGGTCTCAACTCTTTTCCTATAAAGCTCATCTTTAGGGAAGGTAATAGTGTGGCTAATGCCATGGCTGTTATGAGCTTTATATTGAGGGAACCAAATGCTAGAGGAAGGTTGATCACCTTCCACTCCATGTGAAGACCCTAATTTTGGGTGAGAAATTATCTAATACTTTGTAGATGAAGAATAAATCCAATATTATTTGGGGGATTTTCATAGGTATTGCTTTGTGGATTGGTAATGTTTCATTTTATAAGACTATGGACCAACATATAAATGAAGTGGTCAGAAATTTAAATATGAAGAATTTGAATAAAAGGGTGGCAAATTTGAGTCCTACATGTAAGCCACGTGGAACTTTGAAGTGACAAAATGGAGTTGGAATGCAAATTTGGAAGTATTTCGAGGTTCTCCTTGAGGGTGATGTATAGCTCTGCTACATCCCTTTGTTTATTGTAGAAAAGGATATTGGGTGAGGATGGTGATGATGAAGGAAATCACAAGGAACTTTTTAAGCTCTTCACAAAGGATTGGTCAGCGGCTCTACAGCAAGTCTCATGCAATTACAAGGCTACTCTCTAGGGACAGGGTCCCTTCTTTTGGTTTTTATGGTTTTCTATAATGGGTGCCATATAGGCACTATATGAACAATGTTTATATTTTCTTTGTTTTAAGTTGGAATAGTTGTTATTATACTTATCGAGAAAGTCATTGGTCACTTCATTATCAGACTATTAGTAGTTTAGATAGTTTATTGGATGATCGACTTTGAAATTTTAGCTCTTTTTTTAAGACTCTGAAAATTACACAGTTGTTGTTATTTTTTATATTAGTTTTGTTATTAATGTGTTGTGATTGTTAATCTATTATTTTTATGTCATTTGGATTGTTCTTAAAGAATAATAACCTCAATTTTTTGTCGCTTTTAGTATAAAAAACTATGAATATGACCTAAGGTGACAAATATATAAACATAAAATTAAAACAAAACCTTAT
The DNA here is from genome assembly GCA_018584345.1 of Thuja plicata. NCBI lineage: Eukaryota > Viridiplantae > Streptophyta > Pinopsida > Cupressales > Cupressaceae > Thuja > Thuja plicata. The sequence goes on along the minus strand of MU224128.1, from coordinate 1,422,293 downwards.
ACTATGTACATTATCAAACAAAATAAAATTTAAAACATCACTTCACCACTACTAATACATTAAAGATATTAAAAAAAAAATGATTTAAAAAATGAAAACGGAGGGTGTACAATTTTCACCTTTAAAAAAGGCAATAGACTAAAAACCTACAAATCTGGGACATACCTCTAAAAGATGCTTCCTATATTAAAATTTTGATAATCCAATCAACATTGCTGTAAGTTTTAATTAACAATTAATTTAAATTATGTTAAAATTGTACTTCCATTCATTTGGCAACACGTGGAGATTCGTTCACGACAAACTGAATTTACGATGGTCCATCCCACGGGCGTGGGCGTACGAAACAAATTAGGGATTAAATAATTCATCGGGAGGCGAGTTTTTTATTATTTAGATTTTATTTGCAAAGACGGCATCGTAACGGAGGACATAAATTTGCATAAAAACGACAAAGCTGGACGGTGGGCAGCACACGCCGATTTGAAAAGCAAGATGAAATGATTTGCTACCCTTCCTTTTCATAGAGTGACAATTACCCTCTTCTCCACATGCACATCATGAGTGTCAAGCCATTCTACTCAATGGACGTTATACATGTGTCTCATTTTGTGCATTATAACTATATCTTTAAGCATAGTAGTTTTTAATGGTTTTATTGGATGATTGATAGGTACATCCAAAAATAGTTTTGGTGATAGTGGGGAGAAGTTGTTTCCTTGAAAGACGGGTCACAAGTTCAAATATATGTACGCTTCATTCGCAGTACAATTAGGTGCCTTTTGTAGTGTCATGTAAACTGTAACTATATGTAGATGTCTAGTATCGTGGACTGTAAAAGCTTCTTTCTTAATAGAGTTTTGGCTATGGGACCACCAGAATGCACGACCTCATAGAGTATTTTAGAAGTGTTACTTGTAAAATAGCCCCATACTTATAAAATACACTATGGGGCCAATGCGTTTAGGTGGTCCCATTTATGCTTCCATCAAATAACACACATTATTTTCATAATCAAATTCATTAAGTGTAGTACTTGCCCAACATGACCATTTATATGTCTATTGACCACCCAATAACACATTTAGGTACTTTGTTTTTTGTCAAATACAAGTGGACGTGATGCATTCTTCAAATTGATTGTAAAATGTATTGTTTAAAGAACATTTGAGAATCATAGAGTGGACATTTAGCAAAACCAAGACATCTATCCCAAGACATTTATTTCTTCATTAACAAATGTTCCTCTATGTTCTTTCGGAGAATATTGATCATTCTCATTTATTTGGCCATCTTATTAGTACCTATCATGATAGATATTGTAGCATTCAAAATGCAAAAGTTTTCAATTAGTTTGTCAATAATGAAGCAATCATTTTCTTAAGTTAATTTTATCAACATAGTTTATAATTTTGTAAAAAAATATGGATTGATTGTTGAGTTCACCTTCTATTTTAGCTTTCACTTGTATTCTCCACAAATTTATTACAACCTTAACTTTTGATAGTATATTCATTTTATATTATCTTATAAGAAGAAATCTTGGAAGAGTACTATAATAGAAAACTCAAACACATTATTTAAGGTTCCATCATTCATAATTACGTTAATTATATTCTTGAGACCATGGGAATTTTTATTCAAATCATTTGTAGAAAATTTATATCTTTATTGTTCATTCCACAACATTATTGACTTAAATCATGTAGAACAATTGAATAGAGAAATAAAGAAAAATTGTACCAAACCAAAACTAATGAAACTGTTAATTGTGGAGAAAGAGTCACTCAAATATAAAAATACATTTTGAAGAATAAAAAAATTGGTGAATTGTTTAAGGATTGTTGCAACATTTATAGAAAAGGACATAAAGATCTCAATCTAATTAGATAAACAAGTTGCACTATATCCACAAAATAAGGAAAGAACATTTGAGTTGTATGTATCTATCAAATTCTACCTAGTGCTTTGATGCATTTCCATTACAAAAAAGAAAAGTAAAATATGAATTGAATGAGTATTTAAAAATTTATTCTTTAGAATTGAATTGAATAAGAATTATAGCAATGTGATAGGTTTTGATGTACAATTATCAAAGATCAAGGTGGTGCATTTATTATTTATGGTCATTGTGTGTTTGAAAGCTAATGTCAAGAAGAAAAAAAGGGTATTCAATGTTCTATTATCTAACACATTATCCTTTGATATGCATAAAAAAGATTTGAGGAAAAAATATTTGCCCTTGATTAACACCCCTCTTGCATGCACTATTATCTCCAGTGTTCTCTCCATAGTAAACTTTGTGAGCTTCTCTATCAAGATGGTATTACTCAAGCAAAACATGACTTGAGAAAGGCTAGCACATATTTTAGCTATAATATAAGTAATTTCATATCTTAACATGGCTAGTTAATATATTTTTAGAATTCATTATATAAATTTTGCATGAATTTTCAATTCATATACTAATTTGATTTAAATTCATCACACATCTTATGCTCCACTCATGAGGGCGCATATTATAGTCCACACCAGAATTCCCTAGTTTGTAGTTACATAGGAGCATTGTAAACATATAATGATTGATGTTACAACTACCAAGATTAAACCACTAATAATTTAGACAACTTTGGGTCACGTTACCTCTTTAAAGAAATTTTGTGTTCTAAATGTTGGTTTTAAATCTCTTGGAACTCAATTATTTAACAAGTCAAAAAGTGAGCCATGTTAAAGTTTTATCTTCATTCTAAAAAAATATTCCAAGCCTATCCTCACTTCATAAAAATAGTCAATATATTAAAACTTATTTCCTATTTTCTAGAAAAGGTAAAATCTTATATCAAAATATTTTTAAAATTCTTCAAATTTAGCCTTTATTTGAACCTTTTGGATAAAAATGTGCCTATTTTATTTTCTTTAATATATATATTTTTATCATTAAGTCTGGTCCATTATCATAATGATAAGAAATGTTTCATAGACTATACAGTATGGTGTGGGGATAAAAATAAAATATACACCTTTTCTAACCTTCTTGTAATCTTCTAAAAAATAGCAAGAAGATGATGTAGCAGGCGAAGATCCATTCAAAATATGTAATTAGAAAACTAAACTTTGTGAAATTTGGACCATTTTAACAAATAGAATGCCTCTAATGAAATCTTTTAAAGAAATAGACATAATGTGCCACAATCTAATATTGGAAGTCTTTATAATGCTCTTTATAAGAAAGGAATGTTGATGATATTGGTAGATATAAGAGCTTATCTAAAACACATAAATCACATTAAAGGTACGTGCAAATAATTTTTTAAAATCTTAAATAGGTTTCTATGTATTTACTCATGGAACTTGTAGAGAATGCAAAAGGAGTGAGCCTAAATCAAAATTATGTTGCTATAAGATTTGCAATAGAAATATAAAATATGCAGACAATTTTTTATAAAAAGGTAAGTTTAAATGGAGAGTTAAAGTCAATGTTATTCTCAAACGCATAACATAGTTGAGTAGACAAAAAATAAATGTAACTACATGCATTATTACTCATTCTTTTTTATATTTAAAGCAACAAAACTAGGGTGTTGTCCCTTGAGTACAACATCCCTACTAGCGTATGTCATAAAATAACATTTTCAGCACACTAACAACACAAGTTAACAATATATCAAAAACAATCAAATGATCTTCAAAACAACAAAAAGTGACTAGTATCTGTGATCACAATAACCACTACTAACGCTAAACACATCTAGAGTACTAATCAACAGAGTAAGAATAGTCTTTAAACAGGGCCACCTAGGTCCATACCAGAAAAAAAATAAACTAGCAGTATAATAGTTAACAGTCCCAACAATAAGAACAAAGTTTAAAACAAGGCCATAGTGGCCACTAACAAGGTCAAAATAAAAAACATAAGGGGACCAAGTCCCTAGGATTTCTTCTTCTTGCATGGCTTGTTGAGCATCTTCATCGCCCAATCCTCCATTTTACTCGTTGTTATATTTTATATCTTCTCTATATAAAAAGGTGGTAAAACCAAGTACCTTATCCATAATTATACAACTTTCTATTATTTCTATATGATAATGGAATTTCATGTTTATTAATGTACACCATAGTACAATTCCACACTCTATTTGGGACTTACCTTAGTGTGATTTTTCCTAGATCATTTTAAGCCTATTTGTTTCGTATTCAACTTTAAATCTTTATTGTTAATCCTACAATTTAATTATCATCAAATACTTAAATTGCAAACATATATAACATTAGAAAAAACACAATTCTCATGAATACCTTTAAAATACCCTATTTTGGTTTGACCTAGGTGCCCAACATACTAGTCTTGCCAAAATTGTCAAAATTGTAGTTAATGTAAGTGTTTACCTTCACAATTTGAAATATGGTCTCAATTTTTGTACTTGGCCATTTTATGACGATTTTTGTCAAAAATGCCTTGTGCTCCCTACATAAAGTTCATCTTATATGATTCAGAAAATTAAGTTCTTAGAGAAGCAATTGATTTCTAATGCATATCATCAAAGAGAAAATTTGATTAGGAGCAGTAGGCTACAAGTATTTAACACAATTTCATGTTTGTGATTTATGTTTATTATGTTATTGCTCTAACACTTTCCTAAGTTATCTAAATAGCATTGCATCTCCACCTTTATGTGAAACTCCATTAGAGGGTTTCATTTCTAAGGTATAATTTCGTCAGACCTCCTAACTGCATTTATACTTCATTCTATCAAGTTGGAAACCCCCAGGACTATAGCCCCTGATTAATAAGTCCAACACTTTTAGCTCCAAATTGTAGATCCAAGTTCCTTTTTTGAGTCCTTTTTTCCATATTTGAATTACTATGTTATTTTTTTATTATGCATTTAATTGTTATTGCTAAAAGTCATCACTTTACTACAATTAAACCTAGATCTTGAACACACACTTCACAATCTCAATTATGTTACAATAAATGAATGTTAAGAATAGTGTTTATCTCTCATATTAGGATTGTAGTTGAACCTTATTCATGTTTCAATGACGTTCTTTGGAGATTTTAGATCTTAGTTTGCATCCATAGGCCTAAGATCTCATTTCTTACAAATCATTTTAGTGAACCCATTGTGTCTTATACTTGCATTTTTTCTAATTTTAAAGTATAGATCATATTTACTTGCAAAATATTTCTAATTTAGATCCAATCATTTCTAAAATTTATTTCTATTGTACTTGCAATTTTTAATTAATCATAACATTGCTTCATCAAATTTCTTAAGTAACCAGTTGATTAATCATAATATTAAATATTGCTTGATTAATCATAACATTGTTATTTCATATCACTAGTTAATTAATTGTGTATTTTATAGTTTAGAAAGAAAAAATATTTCTTTGAATATATCCTTGTTTTCTTAATTAGTTGATTAACTCACTTTCATAATGAAGGCATTGCATAAATGTGATAGTTTCTTGGCTATTCTTATTTCGTTCCAAACCTCTCATGAAATACCTCCTACCCATAAGGATAATTTTTAGAAAAAGGATGATACTAGTAGAACTTTTCTTATACTCGCCCTTCTAGAGATGAAGCATCGATGGACCATGTGTGTTCCTCTCCTACAATTGGTCCTACCTTGAGGATATTTTAGTGCAAGAGGATGATATCATTAGCACTTTCCTTAATGACATTTTACCTTATATTCACTCCAATGACATCCTTTCTAGAGATGAAGAATTGATAGATCATCCTTGTCCTTATGCTGAAATATGTCCTACTCATGGGGATATTTTGGTGCAAGAGGATGATCTCACTATCACTTTTATTAACTTCTAGAGATAAAGAATTAGTGCATTAAAATCCAATTAAGGTCTAGTGAATACATTTTATATTTCCCAACCTCAAAATAAACGTATTATTAATGTTATAGGAATCCCAAATACCCAACCACAAACTAAGCCAATATTTTTTGTCAAAGGTATCAAAGACCCGCATAGACCTTTGGGTTACTATTGAAAATTTTCAAAACAACTCACTCAAACTATTAGACCTAATCTACGACAATCTCATTATTATGTAATTTCTCACACATTTAACACTCAAAAAAATGAACAAGATACACAAAATCTTCACCCTTCTCAAAATTTTCTTCCTCCACCCCTCATCTTTCAAAACATATCGGTAATGAGTATGATCTTGTTGAAAAGTTTTGTGCTACTATCACTAAGATATCCCTTTGGAATTTGGTTCAAATTTCACCTGCACGCCATGAGATGCTCCAAGAATCCTTATATAAGGTAGGTGTCTCACCTTTTTCTAGACCAAATGATGCAACAACCTTGTTTGATTGTGTGCATGCAACAAATTTAGATATTGAAATCTTGCAAAATGAATTGACTTCTTTGGAAATTAAAAATCAACATGTTCCTCTTATTATCATAGTTTTCTTCAATAAAACCAGAATAAGGAATAATTTCATTAATAATGGATCAAGCCAAGTTAATATATGTAGCATGAACATTTTATCTAAGATTGATGTGAATGGGTCCCTCAATAAACTTTCTTATCTGTTTGTTCATGACTTCTATAATATTGGTAGATAATCACTAGGTGCAATCACATTACCTACTATACTAAGACTTGAGACTACCCACACCTATCCATGTCATGCCCATTACTCTTATATACAAATTTCTGATGAACTATAACTGATTGAATGATTGAAGATGATAAGTTTAAAATCCCCGAGCTGCAGAAAGTAAATGCAAGATATTAAATCAGTTAATGCATTGTATTGTCATTGATCTGTCAACTTGATATAATATGATTGGTCATATACATATTGTCATAGAATTCAAGAAACCAAAGAGATAAAGTTTATATTATCGGTAAACATATAAATCCAGTGTACACCGAGTGACAGTAAACACCGACGGACAGTGCACACCGACGAATAGAGAACCTCGAGCAGTCACAGTGTATACTGAGCACCACAACACTGAGCAGAACTGAAGGTAATGCCAGATGAAAAGTGGATTCAATGATCGAGAAAACTAAGATTTGATCACATATTATAACTAAAGTTAGGAAATGACAAAACACTTAGCTGATAGGAGCTATAATTAGAGTTAACTAATTGAATGCTTTATTTACATCGACCAGTTGAACTAAAGATTTAAAGCTAGTTTTATTCACAGTTGTAGATGTACAAAAATATTAATATTATTATTAATATTAATTTCCCTTTTTCATCTAACTATTTAATTTAATCAATTAAATAGTTTCATAGTTGGTATTTATCAATGATTAAATACTATCCTAATGTATTTTATTTA
>MU224128.1:1403859-1414547 GCA_018584345.1 Thuja plicata | reverse complement strand
AATTAGCCATCCCTTCAAGCCTATGTGTCCCTTATGTGGCTCTCATGTGGATGCCACATAGATGCCACCTCATTCAACCCCTCCTCTTCTATCCCAAAAATCTATAAATAGAGGCCTTCTCCTCTTGAATTTTCATCTCTCATATTTGCATTGTTATCATACTAACCTAGCTCTAGATTTCATATTTGTTTTTATATGCTCTTAGTTTCATGCTTGAATCAAATAGATATTACATGATAGGATTCTTTGGTTAAAATGAATAATAGTTGTTATCTTGCATGTTTCTTATCAATTTCATAGTTTAAGATCATCTTTTGGAGAATTTGAGACTAGTTCCTCATACTAGCTCTTGAATTTCTTCATTGTTTCCAATCTTGAATTCATGAATTGCATTGCATTAGGGATCTATCTTATTTGTGTTTGAGAGAGCACATGCACAATCTATCAAAATGAGCAAATCAAACAAGTAGAATATGGTGCAATTAACTTGTTTTTAGCTCAATCTGATGTTATGATGAGGTCTTGTTTGTTTCTTTGTTCATTATATGAATTATATGTGCTAACCCACTCACTTCTCATATTTGAGCTTGCTCCCAATAGATTGAAGATTTCCTCATACACATTTTGGCACGCCTGGTGGGACCCATGTCCCTAAACTCCTAATTTTCTTGTCTTCTTTTTTTAATTTCATCAAACACGCGGATCGACGTCTATGATTTACATAGAGGCATCTACGTAAATGTCATTTCTCTCTAAAGTGTCATTCGGCATCTGCGCTACACCAGCGTCTGCGCCCTACATCGGCGTCTCCGCCTGACAGTGTTTATTTAAGATTTTCCAAGCATAGTTTTTCATTTGTCAAGATTTATTATCTTTCCCACTGCTTTTTAGTATTTAAGCATTCTATTTTTTAGTAGAGATTAATCTTACAAGCAGTTATAATGTCAAAATTTTATTAAGGGAACAAGATCTTGATAAATCATTAAAGAACACTAGATTTTAAATGTTTGGATAATCTCAAAATGGCTAAATATGATCAATTTGAAGACTAAGAAAGAAGGAAAAATAACTTTGTTTGTTATTTTTGTTGTGTTTTTTGACCTTGCAGATATAACAGCGTCTGTGTAAATGCAGGTTCCTATTTGGGTGTCTGTGCAAATGCCAGTTCAGAGAAATCATCAATCGACATTTGTGTTGCACAAATTGACATCTCCGCCTGGTATAACACTTTCTTGATTTTCTGTGTTTTCTGGCATATTTCTTGCATTCTGTCATTTTTGGAACTAAAACACAGAACCAACGTCTACGCCCTAAATCAACGTCTACGCTCTGACAGACTTTTATTGATCATTTTGCTAACAAATTTTGAGTTGTTTTTTGATAACACTTGTCAAAGGCTAAAGTTTTGAAACTACTAACTAGTTGTCTTGCAGCATTGCTGGTCAAAGAAATCAATTCAAAAACTACTCATGTTTGTCTTGCAGGTTGCCTCAAATCAACATCGACCAAATGATCGTGTTTGCTATAATCTTTTTGAGGCACCTAGAATAATTAGGAAGATCTCTTTGTCTAATCTGAAGCAAGTGTTAGGGGATTATGCTCTCTTCCCTTTTGGGAAGATAAAAAACCTAGACACATTTGCTTTATGTTAAACAAATACATCTTTGGGGAATGAACAAACTTGTCTTGCGTGTTTGTGGAAAAAATGATACTGGATAGGAGAGTATGCTCTTTTCCCCTTGTGGGAAAATCAGAAATCCAGACTCCTTTTTGTCACCAATCCAATTTTCTTTAACAAGTTAATCCTTTAGATGGGCCTGCCGGTTGAGGGAAAAATATCTCGGGAATGACCCATGTGAGAACAAGGTGTAAGCCACACCACTCTAACTCATGTTAATCAAATTTACTCCTTGGGGTTAAAGCCTCGGGAGTTGATTGGCATTTGAGCTTATACTCAGCTCTCGTCTAACTTAAGTGCGGCCTTATAGTCTCAATCACATTTACGTGACTAATTTTGTCAAGACGCTCTATGGGGCTATACACCTGAATCATGCTTGCGCGAACATAGAGGATACAATCGAATGGAGACCCTTACTAGACACTCTAAGCATAGAAGCTACCCGATTCACCTCCAAACGGTGATTTATTATAGTGAAAGGGGAGGGAAGAATCTCCCCCAAGATTCCCATCATATGTGTCCCAAGGTATTGTGTTGCGAAAGAGATCTTAATAGCATGGCAACAATACCTGGAAAAAGGCAAAAACATGGGTGCCCTTTCGAGGGTGACACTGTTGTGTGAGCTGAAGGACTACCAAGCAATGGGCCTATAATATTTCATGCAAAGCCAACTCCTTAGGTATACTTGTGCTTGAAGTGTTTGAAGAACATTAACGAACCCAAAACATGAACAAAATACCCAACAAATGAAATTTGTCACTTTTTTGTGTCTGTCAAGGTTGCTTTGTCCCTTGTCAATTTTTTTTCAGACTCATGCATGTTATTTTCTGATTTGATTGTGTTGAAATTGGTTCTTTCCACGGAACAAACCTATTGAAAATCAAAAAGAAATCAAGCCTTTGCGAGATCATCAAAACAATGTCCTTTTTCAGACTGTCATAAGATTCAAAATTTGCCAACATATTCAAACTTTGACCTTTTATGAGATATGTCCTAAGAAATCCAATTGCTCATCCAAAATCAAAACCTTTCGATATAGGACATGATCAATTCCAAGAAGCACAAGAAGGTGAAAACTCCATTGCCTCTCATATACAAAGAACAAAAGAATACAACCAGAGAGGCTACCAAGTACCAACACATATCTGATTCCATCAAGCAAGAAACTCATAATCGAGAACAATTCAAGAAAGTGATATACAACAAAAAAGTTGCTCGCTTCAAGGGCAAATATCATCTAAATGCTACTTTCGTCAGATTTGAACAATATGACTAGCTGGTCTACCGCAACAAATGAACATTTCTCCTCTTCTTAAGCTCACTTAGCTTGCATTTCTAGGACCTCCCTTAGGTTTTCATCTTTAGAAGAACATCACACACTCATCCTAGCATAATCATGCATAATACAATCCAATTCTAGTCAACCTAGCATCATCCACAACAATCTTAATCATATCCCACTTGGTATTGCATCCCCTTTTGAGTTTCTTAGAACCTACATCTTAATCAAAACCCCATCCTTAATTGTCCTTAAACCAAGCATTGTTTAGGATAATCCCCTTCGCCTTTGCAACCTCATCACCTTGATCAAAAGGTTGGTTCGCATTGACAGAGAATCCTGTCTTCCAAAGACCACAAGTCTATCTTAGGTAGACAATCACATCCACTTGATCTTACACTAGGGAAAATAACTCTTAATCCTTGCATACATCAAGTCATCCTTAGTCCATAGGAGCATATTCATCATCCTAGACGCATCCTAGTCCTAGCACCATCATCCTTAGCTTTCTAGGCACCTCTTTGCATTACATCTTGCATCTCATATCTCCTTAAGGTAGTCATTTCATGCCAACTATTACACGAGCCACTAAGAAGAGGAAGAACATGGACCCTAATCTTGCCGCTAGTTCATCTAATCCCACGATTGACAACACAAATGCCATGGTTACCTATGCGCCTCAGTCCAACAAACAAATTGAGCATATCTAAGTAGATACCAATGAGACTCCCACCACGAGTACCATAGAAACATTTATCAATCATCCAGGGCATGTCCACATGGTGAATGCCATGAGTGGACGTTACAACAGACAGGTACTCTTGGACATTCAACAACAAGGACTTCAACTCCCACCTTGGATTATACCCACACTTGTCACATGACCTATGTCACTAAGTTTTTGATCCACTTCAGCGAGCTCTACAGGTGGGAACCCTTATCGCACAAGTAGTCCAACCTTCCATCCCACCCTCCATCATGCACATGACACCTTCATCTAACTTAGAAGCCCTGCCTCTTGATCCAACATCAGTAGCACAAGCAATACCTCCTATCGCTACGCAAGCACCTGCACCTCCACAATCCACAGCCACTCTGCTTTCACAAGCATTCCCAAAATTTGTAGCACAATTCCCACCACCACCAGTCAATACCTAGCAAGCCACCATTCCACCCATCCCCACTCAACCCATTCAAAATATTCCACCTAGTTCACAACATCAAATCACCCAAATCTCCATGCCTATTCCACATTTCTTTTCCACTACGTAATCATAGTAGCAAACACACTTCACCACAGGCATGCCACCCACCAACACTTATAACCAACCCTTATTTACGCAAGTTTCCATCTTCCCCACTCCACTAGAAATGCAACCGCAATGTATGCCAACAGTTTTTCCTCAAACGCAAACCAACCCAAATCCTCCCATGCAACAACCTTCTATGAATCCCTTCATTGTACCCCAAATACCCATCCAACCAATCCAAAAATAGCAACAATCTATCCAACAACCATCCCAACAACAACAACTGCAGCATCAAATTACCAACCCATTCACATCCCAAGCACAAATCAACCCCTTTGCAGCTACACAACCCATCATCCAAACTACCCAACAGCCACAACCACAAACGCAGTGGGGAAATCCTTTTATGGCACAATCACTATAATAGTTTGCTAATCCTTTTATCCAACCCATGCAACAACATCAAATTCATTCGGCCAACTACCTAGCCATGCCATCTTTCGCTGCATCAAAAACCATTCCACCCCCACAACAATTCAGTGTTCCCAGTAACACCAATTACCTCGCTACAACCATTGGGGACATTCTATCGTAGAAAACCTATCCTCCACCCTATGCAGGTGCGTAAAAGGCTCATCCCACTTATCCAACGCCTTAGCAAATACAAGCATACTTCCAGTAGTTTCAACAACCCTATCAATCACCACCACCTCCTCCACCGTAATATTCCCCCAGCTGTAGCTCCCACCACAACAACCCATATACGCTGACCAACAACCATCATATCAAACACCACAATATCCCCCATATTCACCATTTGATCCATATCAGATTCAAGGAACCAATGCAATCGGGGTTAATAATCCTCCCCAACAAATCAATCATGAATTGGAGGAAATGAAGAACACTCTCAAAGAGCTAAAAGCAAGGGCTGAGGCTAAAAAATTCAAGTTTTAAGAGGTGTGTCCTTACCTTTTTGATTGATATATCATTGCCATACCCTTCCCCCAAGCACTTTGAGACACCCAAATTTGATAAATATCGGGGGAAGGGAGATCCTGTGAGCGAAATGAAAGAATTCTACATGGCATGCCAAGAAGTGGCCTATAGAAATAATTTCCTCATGAGACTATTTCCCAAGAGCTTAGGAGGAACCACTCTCAAGTGGTTCTACAAAATCCCTTATGGCACAGTCTCTACTTTCGCTGAACTATCTAAAAAGTTTGTTTCCCAATATGCACATAATGTTGAAAATGAACTCTCACTCCTTGATCTATGCAATTCCAAACAGAAAGGAGGAGAGAGCTTGGCCAATTACCTTCAGCGCTGGCAAGGGCTTACTACAAGGTTTTCCTATCAACCCCTAAACAACATCTTATCAAAATCTTCATTAATAATCTCCATCCTAAGCACGCCTATCACATGCACATGAATTGCATACAAAATTATCAAGACATTAGGATCAAAGGCATGGATCTTGAGCGAGGTCTCATAGAAGATGGTGCCATCAAGCACTACAAAGAATCCCAACCTGAAAAACATAATAATGATCGATCACAGTACTGGAACAAGAACAAGAATGCAGTAACTGATGGAGCCACTGACACCAAACATGTTCAGGTTGTGGTGGTCGGTCCTAATACACCCAACCAAACTTATCAGCAAGCACCGCCAGTATATCCACAACCTCCTCCCATGTATCAACAACCCACTCCTACGTATCCCCAATTGATGTACCAAAAAAACATATGCCCTCAAGGCGTGACTATCTATCCCCCTCCAGGGACATCATATCAACCTAACTACCAAGGTCCTGTGAACCAAACAAATGCTATATCAGTCCCACATTCTCAACAAAGGCCTCACCCTTAGAATGTGCCACAACACATGTTTACTCCCTTGGGTGAACCTATAGATGTCATCTTCCACAAAATGGTCCAAGCTAACCAAGTCGTGTATCCAAAAATGCAGCAATTTGACGACTCAACACCTAAGCCTACCTGGTATAAAGACAACAAGTACTGTGATTACAATCATGTTAAGGGACACACCACCCTCAAATGCATGAAGTTAAAACATTACATCCAAGATCTCATTGACTACAAAGAGATCAAAGTGGATTCTCCTACCCAACCATCGCCAAATGCGGGCCTTAAAATCTATCAAAATACATTTCCTAAACACACCTCAGGTAAAGGCCCAGGAAATCCCACTCAATCCTCCAACCAAGGGAAGGGTAAGCAAGGAGAAAATATCGACAGAAAAGATTATACAAATGCATATATCAACTACGATAATCTCATCGGCTACATATACCAAGTCCAGTTCTCCATCAATGTCATCCATGTCAAGGGTGTCGATAACCAATGTGCAGTCACCACTCGTCGAGGCAGAATAATAGTTGTAGGTTCCAGTACCGCTCCATCTACTGGTACCCAATATAACCTATTGGAACACCTAGGGAATACTCCTACCCAAATTTACATCTTGGATCTCCTTTGCACCTCACCCACCTATCAAGAGATCCTTAATAAAGCCCTACAAGAATCCCGTGTTCCTAGTGACATCAACCTCACTGAATTCCAAAACCTTGTCGGCCACTTATTTGCATCTTTTGGGGTCTCCTTTAAACCAATAGATGTACCCTCAGAATAACCCGATCATAATCTCCCACTTCATATTACTGTCATGGTTAAATATTTTTCCATCAAGTGGGTCATGATAGATAATGGTTCGGCCCTAAATCTATGTACTCTAAAATTCAGAAAATAGTTGGGTTGCACTCAAGCTGATATAACAAATGATGTCATAACAATCAAAGCATATGACAATCTAGAATGCATTTCTGAAGGCACCATTTCATTACCCATCAAAGTGGGCCCTATTATCTAGGATATAGTATGTCATGTTTTTGATCTTGACCTTCCCTTCAACATCCTCCTTGGACGCCCATGGATTCATTCTATGCAAGCCATCCCCTCCACCTACCATCAGTGCATCAAATTTCTGTATAACAACACTGAGATCACCATCCGCACATATCCCAAGTCTTTTGCATACTACAATGTGTTGGAAACCTCCTTCCCACATTCCAATCACTGTCTTAGGATCGACATTGGCACCTCTGTCACCAGTTCATATTGAACCCATTCAGACCCAAAAACAATCCTCTCTTCCACCCTTTCCACAGTCAAGATCAACAACAAAGGTTGCGGCAAGTATAGCTCATATTATGCCTTCACAGTTGGAGCATTACTAGTTGATCCACACACTCAAGGTTGCCAGCCTAATCCAAGCAAGATAGAACCAAAAATAACCAAGCCGCTACAATTGGGTCCTACCACTTTTATCTCAAATGGTATTTTGAATAGCTAGGAAATGACACCAAACATCAACCAATGGCTCTATAAGGATCCACCACCCAAGGACACAAGTCATCTCAATTACTTCAAAGGTAAGTACCCTTCAACTCACAAGCTAGTGACAAAAAAGTGGAACTACCAAGGAGGTGGCCTCGGTTATGAAGAGCAAGGAATAAAGGATCCTATTGTACCTACCCGGCGAGAAAGGCATCTAAGACAAATGGGGGCACCAACGAGAACATCTATGCCTCTTATCCTTCCCTGGGAAAAATCACTGATATCAAAGACATCCTAGAGGATAAAATTGTGAGAGCCTATGACAATTTTTTTGATGATGAAATCTTCCTGGGCAATTCTTTCCTACGCCAGCTTTCCATTTTCTTCATTGACCTTCCCCTCTGCCATCCCAAACTCATAGATTGTGACTAACCAAGTGTCGTACATGTTGACAAGTTCCAAAGCGAGGATGCACTCCTAAGACTTATGGGAGCAATTAAACAGAGCAATGACTGGGGGAAAGATTAGACATATTTCTACAAGCTGGATCCAAAGGCATACTTTGGGGAAGAGGAGAACTTCATCCGCAAAAATGAAGTAGAAAATGAAAAAGAGAAAAATCAATCCCCTAGCAAAAACCCCTCTGGGGCACTATCTGATCACAAAATAGTAAAAACAAAGGGCGTATCCGCTGGTGAAAACCTCTTTGAGGTGCCAGAGGATGAAGACTCTCTTCTTCCTCTAATCCATGATTACAATCCTGAACAGTCATCTATTCTCATCGAAGAAACAAAACCTATCAACTTGGGCACCAAAGAAAATCCCGCCATCACATACATAGTAGCATCTTTGACTGAAGCAGAAGAACAATATCTTGTCACTCTCTTGAAAGAATCCATAAATAATTTTGCATGGTCTTACTCCCACATGTCGGGATTAGACCCCAACTTAGTGGTTCACGATCTAGTAGTGGACCCAAACATCAAACCCATCAAAAAAAAGCTCGGAAAGATGCACCCTAAAGTGGCACTACTTGTCAAAGTAGAGCTAGAGAAGTTACTCCAAGCCAAGATCATCCATGCCATTGACTACTTTGACTAGGTTTCTAACATGGTACCAGTGTCTAAACTTGATAAATCAATCAGGATATGTACAGACTTCTGAGATCTCAAAAGGCATGTCCCAAGGATGATTTCCCACTGCCAAACATAGACATGATAATAGATCTAGTCACAACAGGACATGAGATGTTGTCACTCATGGATGACTTTTTTGGATATAATCAGATCTGTATTGCAAAAGAAGATTAACACAAGACAACATTCACAACTCACTGGGGAACCTTCTACTATAATATGATGCCATTCGGCTTGAAGAACACTGGGGCAACCTATCAGAGGGCTATGATAGTCATTTTTCATGACATGATTCACAAGATCCTTGAAGACTATGTAGATGATATCTTGGAAAAATTAGTTAAAAGGGAAGATCACCTAGATGTTTTTGAATGCGTCTTTGACAGGATTGGACACTACTGCCTAATGCTCAACCGTAAGAAGTGTGTCTTTGGGGTCACATCAAGAAAACTCCTTGGGTTCATCGTATCTAGAAGAGGCATTGAAATAGATCCAAAGAAGGTGCACACTATCATAGAAATGCCTCCATAAAAAACACTCTGAAAACTGAGCAGCCTCCAAGGAAAGCTACAATCTGTGCATCATTTTATATCTCAATTAGCAGACAAGTGCCAACCATTCACTCATCTCCTGCGAAAAGGTAACACTTTCAAATGGGATCCTCAGTGTCAGAAGAGTTTTGACAAGATCAAAGAATATTTGGCTAATCCACCCATCTTGGTACCACCTGTACCTGGCCAACCACTCATCTTGTATATTTCTACTACTTCAACAGCACTGAGGGCACTCCTTGCTCACTTGGATGATGAAGGTAAAGAAAGAGTTATTTATTACATCAGTCAAACCTTAGTGGGTTATGTTCTCAATTATTCCCCTATGGAAAAAGCATGTCTAGCAGTGGTCTTCGACACTAAAAAAATTTTCCACTATATGCTTAGTCATACAACCAAGCTCATTTCAAAAATGGACCCTCTCAAATACCTACTCTCCAAGACTACTCTCACAGGACGAATGGAAAAATGGGTTATATTGTTAAGAGAGTTTGATATTCAATATGTGGATAGAAAAGCCATTAAAGGGCAGGTCATCATAGATCAGCTAGTAGAGGTGCCATTGGTGGACGCATATCCTTTAATCACAAAATTTCTAGATGAGCATTTGTGCATGATAGAAGAGAAACCTACTTGGCAACTCTACTTTGATGGATCCTACACAGCTCATGGTGCAGGGGTAGGAATACTTTTCGTCACACCTCAAGGTGACTACATCCCTATGTCATTCAAATTGGGATTTCCCTGCATAAACAATATTGCAGAATATGAGGTACTAATCGTAGGGCTTCGCATGACTATAGAATGGAACATCACAGATATACATGTGTATAGTTAGAAAATGGAAGCACTTCCATTGTGGACATGTTTAACCTTCCAAGTAAGTGGTTTGGGGTCATGAAAAGTGCCTTGAATGGCTTCCTGATCTTGACATGGCTTCCCCCCTGTTCTGTCCCTCTTTCCACTCCTGTTTAGCCTGATTTCTACATTCTGAACTGCAGACTGGTGATTCTGGGCTTCAAGGTTAGGGTCAACCTTTTAGTTTTATGTCAACCTCAACCCTAACCTAGGTCAGGGTTGAACTTGACCCTGACCTAGGTCAAGGTCGACCTCGACCCTTACACAAGGTTCAGATCCTGGGGTCTCACATTTTTTGGAGGTCGGCCTTTGCCAAAAGTATTTCTCACTTTCGGATCGACTGTTTTAGGTTCCAAAGTATTGATTCCTAAATTATATTTAATATAGGTCCTCTCCTAGGGGTAAAGGCTTTAATGGGAATTTAATCCTCTAATGTAGGCCTCCTTAGAAGATTGTGCCCTAACTTCATATAAAAGGGAAGCTTTCTCTCTCATTTTCTGTAAGTGATACTAAGTCCTCTATTGAAGCCTATGCATCCTTGAGCAATTGAGAAACATCATCAAGCAAGCAATCAAGA
>MU224128.1:1382459-1399533 GCA_018584345.1 Thuja plicata | reverse complement strand
GCGAGTTTCCCACCTACCCTAAATAACATAAACCAAGATGGGGAGGGTTGACAACATGCTTGATTGGCTCATCCTTTATGGTAGCCCTTTTTGTGTTGTATGTTGTATTGTGCTTCCCCCGTAATGTATTTGCTAAATGTTTGTTAGACTCTTTTATATGACCCTTGTTACTTTGTTGGTGCAAGGTGATAAAGGACTCAAACCTCTTGTACAAATTCCTCTATGTGTATCTTCATTCTTCTATATGTTGTTTCATGTTATGTTGTAATTATGCTATTATTTGTAACTATTTTCCTTGTACAATCTGATTGGATCTGTGACATGGTAGCACTAATTCTTTTTGGTCTCCATGTTGTGGTCCGAAAATATTCATCTTCATAATTCTTAAGTTTCTTTCCTCCTTTGTGATTGTAGTTCTACTTTCTTTGGGGAATGATGTCAATTCATTTGCAATAATATTATATTTCTATGTATATGTTATCTTATGATCATACTGACCCCACATTAGGTAGATCCCTCTTGTGTTCTTATTTATGTTTATGTTTTTATTTCCCTCGATTTGTCTTCCTTTGGGGGCATCTCGCAGTGGAAACGTAATCCGTAGAGTTGTTGATGTTTCTGTTAAAACCATTGCTCCTGTTAAAGTGTTAGCAATGACTTTAACGTGGGGGCATACACTCTACTCACTTTTTGCACACGCACACGTTCAAAATAGTTTCCAAGATTTAAAACTTTTCCCTTTATGGATTAAAAGAAACTAATCCTTAAAGCATGGTCATTTTTACTTTTTAGGATCTCTTGATCCTTGCAGTTTAAATTTACACGGATCTCTTGATCCCGCCATTTTTCAATTTACAATAATTTGATCCCTTTAAGAACAGATCTCCCTGATGGGTTGACTAGTGAGTAGCCACATTCACTAGGCAGTTCAATTCCATCTTTCCAATTATGCCTTTTGTGTGGTTCACAATGAGACATAAGTTCTCATTGGGAAAGATAATCACACCTTTCTTTCTCTCTCCTTAACTAAGTGATGTCTCTCTTATCATGATCTTAGGGTGGATAAAGACTTAAGTCCCTTGGGGGCTTGAGGGTTTCTTTATCCCTTTTTGGTTCCGATAAAAATTTTCTTTTCTGTATATTCTCCTTTACCAAGAGTTTGTGTTGAGCTCATACTCTTGCTAAAGTCGAGGCTAAATGTATAGTCAAAAAATGGAAGCACTTCCATTATGGATGTGTTTAGCCTTCTGAGTAAGTGGTTTGGGGTCATGAAAGTGCCTTGAATGGCTTCCTGATCTTGACATGGCTTCCCCCCTGTTCTGTCCCTCTTTCCACTCTTGTTTAGCCTGATTTCTACATTCTGAACTGCAGACAGGTGATTCTGGGCTTCAGGGTCAGGGTTGACCTTTTAGGTCTATGTCAACCTTGACCTTGACCTAGGTTAGGTTCAACCTCGACCTTGACCTAGGGTTTAGATCTCGAGGACTCACAGTTTTTGGAGGTCGGCCTTTGCAAAAAGTATTTCCCACTTCCGGGTCAGCTGTTTCAGGTTTCAAAGCATTGATTCCTAAATTATATTTAATATAGGTCCTCTCCTAGGGGTAAAGGATTTAATGGGAATTTAATCCTCCTACGTAGGCCTCCTTAGATGATTGTGCCCTAACTTCATATAAAAGGGAAGCTTTCTCTCTCATTTTCTGTAAGTGATACTAAGTCCTCTATTGAAGCCTATGCATCCTTGAGCAATTGAGAAACATCATCAAGCAAGCAATCAAGAAAGATTTCAAAGAAAGAATTCATTCATTCAAGTATCCATTTTCATGAAGGAGATCCATTGGAGGCCATTGAAGGATTGAAGCTACATAGTGCCCTTTTGGTGATCTCTCTTTCCACCTTCTTCCAAGCCTATTTCAAATTCAAGAACCCATTCAAGACTTGGTGTTGGAGACCTACAAGCAAGAGATTGAAGACATCCTAGCTTTCTACATTCCATATTTTGAGGCATACTTGTGGATTCAAGGATTCAAATCCGCCACAAGGACTTTTTCAAGCAAGGTGAATTTATGCATTTACTTTGTCCATTTCTACAATTTCAATTACATATATTTGAGGTTATTTCCAAAACTGGGGTTTGACCAAGGCAAACCCCTCCCCCACAACAAAAAATCCCCTTTTTCTTGCAAGTATAGGTTTTGAACATTTGATTTGAGACCAGATCTGGATACCCTTTTCGGCTTTCTTTCAGACGGTGTGAACATATTTTCTGTTGGACCTGTGCAGGTCAGGGTCGACATTATTGGGTCAGGGTTGACATTTGTGGGTCAAGGTTGACCTTTTTCATAAGATGACATTGGAATGGAAAACAATTTTTGGGTTTTGTTCGTCTCTGCGTTCTAGTTTGGGATCAACTATCAATTTTTCTAGAAATAGTCCACAGACCTTAGAAAACAACATTCTTTGATCTGCAATATTTCAAGATTAGTGCATTTCTCCCATTCCTTCAATCACTATCATATATCATTTCTATACATATAATTAATAGAATTTAAGGTATCTCCTTTGTTATTCTCCTTTCCAAATAGTTGATTCATTTGTGCATTAGCCCTTCCTTGGGGTTGATCAACTTGGATCTCCCATTTGTGCATTTGAGGATAAAAAGGAGCAACTTATCTTCTCCGTAATCACAATTGCAATACACAATCAATACAATTTAATGAAATATAAAGTAAAGTAAAGGAAATCAACAGTTAACAATCAAACTACATCACTCCATGATTCCATCCTTTACATTTTGGTAACACATCTCAATATATATACGTTACAACATGTCTTTGGTGATTCCCAACTCATCATCAAATAGGTCCTGGATGAGTATCAAACCAAAGACGACAAATTGATGCCATATAAGCAGATGGTGGACAAGATGAAAGAGCATTTCCTCCACTTGTAGATAACACAAGTACCATGCTTGCAAAACAAGTTTGCCGATGCAATGGCCACAATTGGATCCCTCTTAGAGATTCCTCATGAGTCTACGCAATATGAATTCTTAGTTGAGCAACTTCATGCCCCCGCTTAAGAGAATGATGAATCAAATTGCGTATGTGTCTTGGTTGGTCCCCAATCCCCGTGGTACCATGATATCTAGGCTTATTTACAAATTGGTATCATATCCCCTCATCTCACCTCAATCCAATGCCAAAACTTCATTCACAGAGCTTCCCGCTACACCCTTGTACCCAACACCCTTTATTGTCAAGGCTATCACAATGTGCTCTCTAGAAATTTAGATGAAAATGAAGCCGCCCAGGCTCTACAAGAGGTACATGCTAGAATCTACAGTGCCCACAAGAGTGGCATGGTCCTAGCCAAGCAACTTTTACGTACAGGGTACTATTGGCCTACAATGGAACATGATGCTTGTGAGTTAATCAAGAAGTGTCTAACTTGCGAACAACATGCTAATCTCATCCATGCTCCTACACAAGACCTCAGACCTATTGCACCCCCTTGGCCCTTCTCTTGTTGGGGTTTTGACCTTTTTGGTAAGATTACCCCCCTCTCTTCTAAAGGCCACAAATACATAATCATAGCAACATAGTACTTTACAAAGTGGGTTGAAGCAATTCCACTCACACTCACTATAGGTGTCCATATATCCAAATTCATCCTCTACCACATTGTCTTCCGCTTTAGCATACCATCCAATATCTTCATGGATCACGAAACACCATTTGAAAATCAACACATCAGTGATCTATGTGCTCGCCTCCATATCCATCACCATTTCTCTACTCCATATTTTCCTCAAGGTAACGGCCACGGTGAGGCAACTAACAAGACCCTTCTCAAAATCCTCAAGAAAGTTGTCAATGATACTGGTCATGAATGACATCTCCAAATCAACCCCACCCTCTGGGCATATCACACTTCCTACCGTACTACTACAGGCACTACTTCATATTCCCTAGTCTACAGTGCTGAAGTTGTCTTACCAATTGAGGTCGAACTACCATCCCTCTGAGTATCACTGAGAGGCTTGATTGATGATGAAGATTACCGAGTAGCACGACTCACATAGCTTGAACAACTAGATGAAAAGTGACAGCAAGCCTATGATCACCTGATTTTCTATCAAAATAGACTCAAGAAGAACTATAACAAGAAAGTCCACCCACACCAGTTTCAGGTAGGGGACCTTGTGCTAAATGAAAATCAGAAAGTGGGTACTGATCAAGAAAAGAAAGGTAAGTTCGAAGTCACTTGGCAAGGTCCCTATGTTGTCACTACATGCTTCGATTCTGGGGCATATCAACTCTCCACTCCTGAAGGAGAACCCTTAAATGATCCCATCAACATCATTCATCTCAGGCGCTTCTATGCCTAACGACTGGTTATTAATTCTAGTTATCTAAAAAAATCTATAAAAATTATAAAAAAGTCCTGAAAAAAATCTCAAAAAAAGTAGAAAATGAAGCTGAAAAAATGGTTGTCCCGGCGAAAACCTGGTAAATAGGTGCTTGGACAACATAAAAAAATCAAAAAAATCAAAAAAATCAAAAAAATCAAAAAAATCAAAAAAATCAAAAAAATCAAAAAAATCAAAAACAAAAGAAGAGAAAAGAGAAAAATTTCATCCAATGGTGAAAATTTGGCAATCAGGCGCTTTGGACAAGTACAGGTGATGAAAACTTGGCAATAGGTGTCACACGTAATGGGCTATCCCATTATCTATCAAAATCTTGCTCCCCTCCATCGCCATCACTACATCTTCACAAACCTCAGAATTTCCTGTATTCCCTCGGTGTCCCAACACTATCACACGCATCAAACAACACAATCCAGTCAAGTCTTGGCAGCAACCTTTTGTACATAATCGCTTGTAATTACTCGCTTGGTTTTTTTCCTTGTATATTCATGATGTGTCCAGTCCTCTCACCATCATGCTAACACTCTGAGCTGTTGTCATGCTAACCTTCCTTGCCTGGTCCTTCATAGTCTTCCTGGCTAGTTCATCAGTTGGTTGTGACACACACAAAAAACATGAGTCCCATTGCATCCATTGCATCAGCTCCAACCTGCATTTTCATATCATCCCTGCATTTTCATTAGGATCATTGCATTTACATACATAACATCATAAACATATTAAGTATATCCATTGCATTACATCACAAATACTAAAATATCCTTCAAATGCATAAACATACATCTAGGTACATGCATCTAAACATATCATCCTATATATACATAATCATAAAACATACTATCCTACAAGCATCAATGCCAATACTCATATAAGCATATGCATCATAGTATCATATAAATCAAAGCATGAGAATCATACATCATAGAGTCATAAGAGCCATCAATCGATCATCATCATATATATAGAATCATGAGTACAGTGTTTTTCATCAATAAATACATCCTCGTGCACCTAGGTGCTGATATACATGTACATCTCAAAATACAAAAATGTGTGTCATAAAAAAATCCTCTGATTGAATCATGCTGGTGGCTGTGACCCCCCTCCTTGCCCTGGTGGTCCATGTGGTGGCTACCCCCACTGATCCCTGCGAAGCTGATTCCTGACCTGTGGTTTGTGATTGAGACCTCTCTAAGTATACCTATCTCTGGCCCTCAGGAACTAGCTGATGGTACAAGGCCCGATAGCGAGTTGCCTCTCTGCTTGCTCTGGCTGCATCTCTGTGAGCTGTGAAAGCCTCTGCCACCACCTGGCCTAACCTATTAGAAATAGGAAATGCCCTATTCTCCCAAGAACACTTGCATGCAAACCTGTCACAAAGTAGAAGAAAAGACAAAAGAGAGAAGGAAGCTATGGCGGCCAAAAAGCCAGAGACATGATATCCATGTTGAAAGAATAAACTTCTATTATCAATAATAATGAATACAAAATAATCTCCTTCATGAAATGCAAAGAAGTGAATCTTTATAAAAGGAATCACGAAACCCTAAAAGGGAAACCCTAAGGTTAGCTAAAGAAAACTAGAGTGAATAGGTGAGTTAGTAATTAGATCATAATGATTTAATTAATAACCCGATAGACTATTACTCTAACACCCCCCTGAAGATAAGCTTAGGGAGAAGCAAAAACCTAGGAAACTACTGCAGAAAGCAGGAAAGATGGGTCCCGACAACAAGGCCTGATCAGGTACCCAAGTACAAGAAATAAACTAGATGAAGGAAACTGAGCCTTCAATCTAGGGAAAAGTCCCAAAGAGAGGAACAAGAAAGAGCAAGAAGCATCTCCGAAGCATGAAGCTGTAAACTTTGTCAGAAGAGACTGCTGGAACTCCCACTGAAGTGCATGACCAGGTAGAGAAGACAATGTCTGAAGAGCTGATCAATCGAACCAAGGAAGCAATAGAACCAACAAGTGAACCCCCCATAATGCTAAACAGGGAGAGGTGATAGGAACACTGAAATGCAATGCCAGAAACATCTACAAAAAGAAGAACCAGGAACACCAACAGTACAAACGAAGTACAAACACAGGATAAAGGGTGGTGTCACCGACACACAGCATGGGCTAATGTCATGGAAGGTACACTCACTTGACAAAGGTGGATGAGCCTAAAATGACATAACATCATAACCCCCCATAGCACTTTATAACAGAGTGCAAGTACAAAAACAATACAAGGTGCTCGAAATCCTATAAATGCAGAAGTAGACACTTTATCACAGTGCATTTATAGAAAAAAGATGCAATAATGGAGAAGCATACAAGCTCAGAATTTAGAAAGAAGAGTGAGCCAGAAGAATAGTAGAAGAGATCCCAAGACCTGTAAACCCAAGCAATCTACCAGAGTACAGAAACTACCAAACTCAGAGGAGAGATAACCTAGAGCATAATCTAGAAAAAATACCCCTGCAACTAAATAGCTCATTGAACCAGCTTTTCGACGATATCTGGTTTGCCAAAAAAGGATTCCGGATGAGTAAGATATGGCTCCCGAAAGGCAAAAATAAACATCAGACTTCAATAGAAAAAAATACTGTCAAAACAGTAGAACCCAAAACCCTAACCACCATCATCGGAAAGTGCTCAGAAAGAGCTTTCTGATGATATATGGAAGTTAGAAAAAGAGCCTCAGATGCTCAAGATAGAGCGAAAACAGTCCAAGAGGGTCAGAAAGGCCCCAAAAATAGGCTTTAAGCCCTTGGGGCTGAAAAAATAGGCCCCTGGGCGCATGGCGTGCGCAAGGGCTGGGGCCGAGCCCCCGGTCATCCATATGACCGCCCGTTGTTAGAAAGGGGCCCGCGGGGGCTAAACAGTCCCCTGGGCGGTGCGAGGGTGGCGGAGCCGGGGTGGAGCGGCATAGACTGGTGGCAGGGACCGCAGCGGTGGTGGGCGGGCGACGGTGGCCGCAGAGTGGTAGGGGCCGTGGAGTGGCAGAGGCTGGAGGAGCTGGAGGGCAGCGGTGGCCGCAGGGGCGGTGTGGGCCGGTGGCAGGGAGGCTGCGGGTGGCGCGCAGGCGGCGCGCCCCCAAAAAACATAGACTGCGCCAAAATTCTTTTAAAAAATGATTTTTTAAAAAAAAAATTTCTCAAAAACCATGCCTGTACGACCCTAAAAGGCCAAAAATTTTCTCCCAGATGCTCCGGTGTCCAAATCAGACGTGCCTTATATGGATTCTAGGGTTTTTGGGCCTTCTAGACGCAACCGTGAGGTCGATTTTGGTCTAAAGTGCCCCAAAAAACAAAGACCCCCCAGAACCAATAAAAAATGCTAGAAAAGACTGGGGAACTTCAAACCCTCGCTTGCTTCAACAAAAAATGAACAGCCAGCTGCAGGGTGGCTCTGATACCATGTTAGAAATAGGAAATACCCTATTCTGCCAAGAACACCTGCATGCAAACCTGTCACAAAGTAGAAGCAAAGACATAAGAGAGAAGGAAGCTATGGTGGCCAAAAAGCCAGAGACATGATATCTATGTTGAAAGAATAAACTTCTATTATCAACAATAATGAATACAAAATAATCTCCTTCATTAAATGCAAAGAAGTGAATCCTTATAAAAGGAATCATGAAACCCTAAAAGGGAAACCTTAAGGTTAGCTAAAGAAAACTAGAGTAAATAGGTGAGTTAGTAATTAGATCATAATGATTTAATTAATAACCTGATAGACTATTACTCTAACATGACCCACCTGCATTGGCCGCCTGTCTAGAAATATCTCGCTTTGTCCTATAGGCCTCGGCCTACCTCTGTGCTGCATCCCTCTCTGAGGTCAATGTTATGATCTGCTCCGTCACCCAATCAATCTACTTAGTAAGGGTACCCAACTGACCTGTCAGCATCCCTATCTCTATCTATAACTCAGCTACATCCTGAGTCAGGTCCACCATTGAAAACTCCCTTGAGTCCACTCTACCCTACAGGGTGTCAAGTGCAGCCTCGGCCCTGTCTGCCTGTACTATCTCTGCAACTAGTAAACCCTATACACATGTCATCTCGGTCTATAGGCTGGCCTCTAATACCTCTGTCATCCCTAACAATCCCTGTAGCCACACACACTCTGTCTGTAGACTGTCTCACTCTTCAATGACAGTGTCATGTGTCTCCTACAGCACATATCCTGTCGGTAGCCCCTATGGCCCCTATGGTGCCTGTACCTGTGCTGGCACCTGCGGTCCCTGAGCCTGTCCCTAAATGGGCACCTGAGGTGCTTGGTCATGACCATCCCCTAGTGGCCCCTGATCCTGTCCACCCTCTGCCCGTGCTTCTATCCGGGGCTAGACCTGTCTCTGTTGTGGTCTCCTCCTCAGCCCTGCTGCTGAGGTCTTAGGAGCATCTCCTACAACTGTCCCATCATCAACCTCCATATCATCTGTCGGCTGCTCATGGGCCGCTACCTAAACTGGGTCTGTAAGCTGTAAGGGTGTGTGCGCGGCCCACCATGTTGCATAATCTAAGTCATCCATGCATCTACGACATCTGGCATGGCCACAAATTCTTTCCTCACCATCGTCCTCCAGGCCAACCTCACTGTGAGAACATCAATGTACCTGCCCCTCACACCCACCTCCCTGGTGACATGAGGATGTAAATCATCTTCTGCCACCACCCCCTGCTGTAGTCTGAACTGTCTCATGACCCTATATGGCTTGTACCTCTCTATCTGGTGGATGGTCCTCCCCAGCAGAAACCAATATGTCTGTACATAGGACATGTATAAAAAATCCTTGAAGCCATCCTCTACTCCCGCCTCCCAGTCCATGGCTCCCCATGGCTTGCATAGTCTATATGGAGTCCAGTAGAAAACCTGGATCTCATCTAGTAGCCATCGCCAGTATCCAGTCTGACCAACAAAAGTGTATCTCAATGGCAGCCTATATCTACATTCATAGGGCTCTCCCAGCTGCTGCGCCTCCCATACTCGCATCAGTCAGAACACTGCAATGTGCTCTCAAGCCCATACTAATAGCAGAGTCACCCCAGTCCCTATGTTGCACACCTCGCAGTATGCAGCCATGTGTAGGTCATGATATAATTGTCCCAAGATAACATATCCCTAGCAGTAGGTCGTCCCCTCCTCCAACATCCCTACCAAGGCCCGAGACCATCCCATCCCAAACCCATGTTTGGTAAAATCTGCCAGCATCCAACCACCAATCAGTCCAGCCAAAAACAACGTCAGCCTCCTAAGTCTCCCGTCAACCACTGGCTGCCAAGGCATCCATGTCCTGTATGTGGGTATCCTCCTCATCGACCTCCTGAATGCTATCTCCATGTAGTGATCACTATCCTCCAACCTCTACTGCGGCACCGACCCTCAGATCGATATTTGTAGGATCCTCCACACATCTTCAAGAGTAATAGTGGCCTCCCCAGTCGGCAGATGAAATGTAGTGGTGTCACTGTGCCACCATTTGATCAAGGCATCCATCAGTCCATTGTGTGCTTGTAGCCTAGGCCATCAGGGCACATAGTCTAATCCAACTAGTACTAATAACCCCCAGTCCACATCCGTCAGTTAGGCCTCCAGCTCCATAGTCGGCGGCTAGTGCTCCCGTGATCCCAATGGTGGGAACTGCTCCTACAAAATCCAAAATCCATCATGTCAACCCATATTTATTCTATTCCTAGCCTAACCCTTCCCAAAATGGGGCATCCCATCCCTAGGTCTATTTCTGACCCATCCCCAACCTCCGTTGGGTCCCTCCTTTTCCTCCCCCTCAGCGTCTGCCCCTTTTGGCGCAAATGTTGGTTCACGCGGAGATGTTGATTCTTCAACCAGCGTCTCTGCGTGTTTCTCACCTAGACTGTCATCTTTGAAGACGTAGATTCAGATCTGACATCTTTGAACACACCGGTTCAGAACTGATGTCCTCAAAGATTCGGGTTCGAGAACCGGCGTCTGTGAAGACGTCGATCCGGGGATCGGTGTCTTCACAGATGCCGGTTCGAGAATCGGCGTCTCCGGTCCGTCGACCTTTCTACCCTCATTAATTACCCCCTAAACCACTCAAAAGTGTTCAAAAAACTTAGAAAATAGTAAAGTAAGGTATCGGTTGAGTTACTCATCAGTACTGGCCGCTCTACAGGTCTCCCGTGGGTTCGAACGCGCTCTCTCAACTACCCTTTCATCCTCTCGTCAAGCATGTTTTCTCTCCAAATCTCTTTTCACGTCCAATCACTATTCACAATGACCTTCTTTAAGCCCTCCCACCCCTCTTATAGCCCCCATTTCNTTTCCGCCAGAAATTCCCCCCCCATTTTCTTCCCTCGCCTGTACATTTTTATATTATTAGTCCTGTTGTACAGTTTAAATGCTCAGAAAATCCAAAAAACATTTAAAAATTGCCAAAAATCCAAAAAAATTCACAAATCGCAACAACATTCAAAAAAATCAAAACATCATAAAAAATCTTGCAATAAAAATTTGTTTCTTTCTGCATCGTTCAGTTTTTCCCTTTTCAGTGACATTTTGACTCCTGCAACTGTGATCATGTTTTTCACCAAATTAGTTTTGCGATCGAATATCCTTGCTTCTCAATCCGTTCACGTCTTTTGTCCGTGAATATCTTTTACAATCAAATCCAATCTTTGCCCGTCAGGATGCATCCTTCCGGCGTCGGCTTATCAAATTCTTCATCACATCACTCCTATTCATGGCAAGAACTTTGGACTGAATGATTGCTTGGTCATGAGGCCTTCTTTATTGATTTTATCTTTTTGTGTCAGTTTAAACCTACTCACCACTACCTTGATCTACTATATCTTGGTGCGTTCTAACCGGTGGCTACTGATACATGTATCTTTTGCAGTGTGCTTTTGTTTGAGCATCTGGTCCACGGAAAGGAATCTTGTCATCTGTGTTTTCTAAAACCTGATGCATACCTCCTTTTGCAATATCAAAATTGGATGTGCTCTCCATATTTTTCACACAAATGGATCCCCAAGGCTCATTAGTTGTATTTAATTTCCTTATTTCATTTTTATTATTAGTTGCATTCATATTTGCATTTCAAAAGGCTTCTATTTATTCTCTCCTTTCCCTTCTTCATTCCCGTTACGTCCTTTTTTGAGAAAATTTTACAACATTTTCTTTGTTGTGTTATTTTCTCTAGGGGGCACAACCTTATACCGTCTTCACTTTGGCATGACTCCTAGAAACCCTCTTCCTCTGGGGCAACTTATTTTCTTGTCTTTGACGCAACATCACTTGCAATGCCACGTCAAAAAGGGGCAAAATGTAGATGTCCAAAAATATTAATAATATTAATAATATTAATTTCCCTTTTTCATCTAACTATTTAATTTAATCAATTAAATAGTTTCATAGTTGGTATTTATCAATGATCAAATACTATCCTAATGTATTTTATTTAAATACACTTGCCTCACAAAATCCCCTTTTTAATAAATTTATATTTATTAAAATTCCTCCATATCCCCAATTCTTCTAAACTATGATTTATTCAAATCTAATTTGAATTATAATCTAAACCCTAGCTAGAAACCTATTAATCCAATCTAGAGACCTACCCTATTCCTACTCTACTCCCATTACCTCATTTCCTAAGCATACTTCCCTACCTAATCACCCTCTGATCATACTTAAAGAGGTGATTCCTAACCCTTTTAAGGCTAATGGAATGCTCACCCATGTGTGATAATTCTCTCCAAAATGGGCAACCATTCCTCTTTAAGGCTCTTTACTCCTTTGTCCCCCACTTGGAATTCTTGAGCCACTCAATATTTATTGCTATATTTGACTTCAAATTAGCCATCCCTTCAAGCCTATGTGTCCCTTATGTGGCTCTCATGTGGATGCCACATAGATGCCACCTCATTCAACCTCTCCTCTTCTATCCCAAAAATCTATAAATAGAGGTCTTCTCCTCTTGCATTTTCACCTCTCATATTTGCATTGTTATCATGCTAACATAGCTCTAGATTTCATATTTGTTTTTATATTCTCTTAGTTTCATGCTTGAATCACATAGATATTGCATGCTAGGCTTCTTTGGTTAAAATGAATCATAGTTGTTATCTTGCATGTTTCATATCAATTTCATAGTTTAAGATAATCTTTTGGAGAATTTGAGACTAGTTCCTCATACTAGCTCTTGAATTTCTTCATTGTTTCCAATATTGCATTGCATTGGGGATCTATCTCATTTATGTTTGAGAGAGCACATGCACAATATATCAAAAAGAGAAAATCAAACAAGTAGACTAGGGTACAATTAACTTATTTTTAGCTCAATCTTATGTTATGATGAGTTCTTGTTGGTTTCTTTGTTCATTCTATGAATTATATGTGCTAACCCACTAACTTATCATGTTTGAGCTTGCTCCCAACAGATTCAAGATTTCCACATACACAACAGTTGTCAAGGAGAAATCTATGGCATAAAACTAAAGAAAATCTTTAAAGTTTAAAGAAATGCATGGCGAGATTTGTGGATCAAGAAAGCTATCTACGTCAAGAACAAGAAAGACAAGGATAGTAAATGGTGAAATCATGTCTATATAAAGAGACAAGTAATTCATTATGAAGAGAGGAATGCTAAGAATAATTCTGGTGAAGATAGAAGTCTCCATGCAGATCTGATCATATAGGATGAAGAACAGAGCCAAGAATTTTGCAGACACCGAGCAACAAAGAAGCAACAACATTCACCGAGTAGAAAGAAGAAAAAGGGGAGCAAAGGAACAGAAGAGCATATTGATCATAGAGCTATTATGGACTTACAATATATTTTAAAATCTGCAATTCAAAGTTGTATTATTGAATAGATCATTTACTGTTTCAGTTTAACCATTGATTTAGAAAATCTCTTAACCGAGTGGGATTTAACAGTCCTTATTGTATTGATATACTCAAGAGTATCAAAAGGTTTTTCTTGTTGACAACATAGTGAATGCCTAAGGTCAAAATACTAACCAATGGTTTTAAATCCTCTAACAAGGTCGCACTTAACAATGTGTTTGTAACCTTTAACAGGTTTGGCTCTTCACCGAGCTCACTTCAGAAGAGTGAAAATTTTGGGTTACCGGTCCCAAGTGGTTTTTCCCTTAACAGGGTTTCCACATTAAAAATTGATGTGTCAAATGTGTATATGGTTCATTGCTTTGATGTTTTTCTTTACACATTACTAAACAAGGATTGGTCAGTAAACACTAAGTTTATTTACTGCTATTCGGTAAAGGCTAGGAAAAGATAAACTGCTATTCGATAAAGACTAGAAAAGGATAAACATTATAATCACCGAGTAGTACACATTTGATAAGATTACTTAAAGGCATACATCTTGTAGGATTGAAGATAACTAGAGGATATATTTGTGATATAAATTTTGGGTTGGATTATTGGATTATTTTTTAAGGCCACTGATTCACCCCCCCCCTCTCAGTTATTCTAACACTTTCTTCTAGCTAAACGGTAGATTATTGCTATGAAATTAAGTTCATGTCCACTTTCATTGCACAGTAAAATTCATACATGGAAATAAATTTTACACGATGGTATTTGATAAAAAATCGTATAGTATTTTCCAAAAAGAAATAGGATTTATGACTTTCATAAACACTGTGATTCTATCTATAAAAAAAGAAGACACACCATCTCCTATTTCTGATGCTTTATCAAATGATGATTGAGGTCCATTAGACTTTAAAACCTCCTTTTTTGGAGAGTACAAAGTCCCTAAATTTATATCCAAATCCTTGAAGGATATTTGTGTTTCATTTGTCCAAGCTACTTCTAAACCTTTTATAATTACTTATTTTGCATCATCTAACACATTTCTTGATGATGATTATGACTCTTTAGACTTAAACCCTCATGGAATAATTGAATCTAAGAGTAAACCTTCTCATTCTAACATCTCAGAACCCAACAAGTATCCACATTCATCTAAAGAATGGATTCTTCTTCTACTAGTTCTACATCTGATTTAGAGACACATTATGTGATTGGTTTTAAAAGTGTTTCTAAACTAGGATATAGTGGAACCATTTTTGGATGTAAAGAAAAAAGCATTGAGGCTCATCTAAAATATATATCATACTATTATAAATATGGTTTAGGATTCCAACTTCATCCTTTTTCTACATACCCTCATCAATTATCTAGTGTTTCCATGTATTGTTCTTATGGATGCTTAAACCACTCTTCATAGGATAAATGATTACTACTTTCTCCCTAGCTTCCTTCTAAACAAGAAATTTTTTTTGATGCTTCTTAAATCAATCTTGCTTACTTTTCCTCCTAAAAATGAAATAAAATTCATAGATATAATAAAAAATATTTCCTTTTGTTCATATCGTCAAGTTCAACAACTTATAAAATTAAGTATTATTCAAGTAAGAAGTGATAATGATTTGCACCTTTGTATTGTCCCTTCTAAATAAAAATTATACAAAGTGGATAATATTAGGGAAGAGAGAAAAGAAAACAAAGTGTAAGGCTATTTTTGGTTTTAGAGGTGATCTTCGCTACTTGAGCCTAGTGTGTGAATCTTACATTATACAAAGTGGAAAACAATAGGGAAGAGAGAATAGAAACTAGGATGAGAATCAAATTCATAATTAGTTTGTAACACATCATCATATATGGCATCATGTGTGTGTGTGTGTGTGTGTGTGTGTGACAGAGAGAGAGAGAGAGAGAGAGAGAGAGAGAGAGAGAGAGAGAGAGAGAGAGATTTTGTGCCAANGTGTGTGTGTGTGTGTGTGTGTGAGAGAGAGAGAGAGAGAGAGAGAGAGAGAGAGAGAGAGAGAGAGAGAGAGAGAGATTTTGTGCCAATAATGGTCCAGAGCATGGTTTTAGACAAATGTAGGTTCTCTAGTGAAGCTATTTTTAACAAGTTTTTTGCTACTCCTTGTCTAGATTACTAGATCCCTATTGCCAACTAAGTATCAAATTACCTTGGAGTTGTATAGTCCTTTCTAGGAGTCTTTGAGGTCATCATTTTTTTTCGTATTTATTCTTATATAATTTTTATGCTATTATAGAATCTCCATAAACCCAACCTAAATTGTAGGGTGGAAAAATGATATTATGCTCACTACATCACTCAATCCCTTATTAGAATTCAAGATACGATGAATATTTCTTGTTTAGGCAAGGGTTATGTGTAGAATAATGGATGATATAAATTTATAAAACCAAAAGGGATAAATGTTATAGGTATTATGTAAAAGAGATTGGGTCACGCGCACAAAGGTGGTGATCACAAAAGGACATTGTAGAGTTTTGAACATAGTGAGAACAACTATGGATCCTACAAAAGAATAATAATGGAATGAATATAGGGAATTTGAATGGAGAAATGCTACAAAAATCTCATGCTTTGGTGATATTCTACAGGAGCTTCAAATCTCTAAAATTAATCTTTCCCTTATCTATCTGCTAGCTACATTGTAGGTAATGTGTGTGGTAAAGGTTTGTATGATAATATAATGATCAATAAATGAAGGGGAAACTACATTTTATATGGGTGAACAATACTTTTTACAATATTCTATGAGTGAAAGCATAGTAAAAGTTAGAGATCCAATAATCATGAAAAATATAGCTTATTAGGAGACAAGGTTGATAACATGTAACTAATTGAATGTTTGATAATGTTAAGTTGAAGATAATGCAAAGCATTAAATCAGTTAATGGTTTGTATTATCATTGATGTCAACTTGATATCATCTATACGGTCATGTACATAATGCCAAAGACTTCAGTGAATCAATGGAACAAAGGTTATGCTTTCAGCAATGCATAAATGTCAAGTATTCACTAAGTGACAAATAACACTGACGGAGTGCACACCATCGGTAAAGGTAAAGGAGAAAAGTCATAGTGATACCTGACAAGCAAAAGATAGTGTTTCCCAACAAAAAAAAACCATAGGATGCCCGACGAGCTAAAAACAGAGTTGCTCGACAAGTAAAAATCCAATGATTCCTGACGTACGGAGATCCCGAAGCTAACTGGAGTCAAGCCGACAGAACTGTCAGTTGTCACTGACAACTAACTGAAGAGTTGACCGACGGAACAGAGAGCTCATAAAATGAAAAAATATCTAGCTGAAAAGAGCTAAAGATAGACTTAACTGGTTGTTTTCTTTGTTTTATTTGACCAAAGTTAAGTAAATAATTTAAAGAAGATTTGTACAGTTGGCAAGAAGATAACTACGAGATAAATCAGGAGTTATGCTTTAAATCAAATTGGATGGATTATTTTTCATGCCAAGAATTAAGAATCAATAAACATTGAATATCATGTCTATATAAGAGACAAGCTTAATTCATTTGTGTATTACATCACATTAGAGTAGAAAGTGTGGAGCACAAAGAATTGAATTGATACATTGATCAAAGAGGTAATGTACTTGAATAGATCTGAAAATCTACAATTCAAAGTTGCATTAGAAATAGGTCATAGTGTTTCAGTTTAACCATTGAAGAATCAAGTCTCTTAATAGAGTAGGACTTAATAGTCTTCTATATATTGAGGTACATCCCAAGGAGTGCCAAAAAGGTTGATTCATGAAAGTAGCATTGGACTTGCCCGATACCTATTGACAGTCTAAGA
>MU224128.1:1351087-1369486 GCA_018584345.1 Thuja plicata | reverse complement strand
TATATATATATATATATATGTCATTTCTTCCCACAATTCCAACAATTACTACACTCTTCCTTGGGATTTCTGCTATTGTTTTGATTTGGATATGTTTTTCTTCTTATCCTCCTCACACTCTCCTCTTTTTTAGTAGGGCCTTCAAAAACCTTATATGGGAAAAAAAATCTGAGGAGGATATTCTTTTAACATCCTGTTATTAATGAATGCTAAAACTCGTACCAATCCTCTTATTTTGAACATTAGAAGAGATAAAACTCAAAAATATGTTTAAAGTGACAGGCTTAGAATGAATAGTTATAGCCAAACGGAAACACCAGATCTTATGCTTGGAAGGTTTACATTGATAACATGCACTGAGTTCATGTTTAGAGAGAACATGTTTAGTGTATCTCACATGGGTTGTCTACTATCTCCTTTAAAATCTTGAAGAGATTCACTTTTTTATATAATTTCGTTTGGGGTAGAGCCAAGGAATTTTTTTTTCATTCAATACACATAATAGAGCCTAAAGAGGAGGGTATTAGTGTCAAAACATTCTAGAGCATGACAAGGGTAAATAAATAAATCCTCCTAAATAGTAGCACATAGACCTTTTTCATGAGAGATAAAATCTCTAGTCAAAGGTAGGAAAACAAGCAAGGAAGGGAAAACTAGGTATCGTGTTTTAGAATAGCTTCAACATGGTTGGTTTCAAGAAAATTAAAAGGAAAAAATCTTTAGGAATTTTTCGTGTGGCATCAAGGAAAATACCATGTACCTGACTTAAGTCTTGATGAATTGTTCTTTAAGCATGTTTTTGTTAGGATTCAAGAAGACCTGACTTATACAAATATCAACTATAACGAAGAATAAAATACAAAAATAATAATAATTCCCAACAAACAAAAAATTAATGTGGTTCACCCAATATGGGTTACACCAAAAAGAAGCAGATGTGTAGCTTTATATTATTATCTAGCATAAAGTCATGCATTACTTTCTTTTATTATCTAGCATAAATATGTATTACAATCTTTTGAACTTTCACATTCCACAACTTGATATTTATTAGGTTCTTTTTGTGGATTACAAAGGTGAATTTACACACCAAACTAACAACCAATCACTTTATTAAATAATGGGATACCAAAGTCGTCAAAATTTGAGACTACAACATGATCAATTCAGACATACTAATAGTTTTTATGGGGGTCCTTCCCATAGAATATCTAGGTAGTAGAGTAAAATTCTCTAATCAATGACATACATTACCAAAATCTTAAATATGGAGAAACACATTTGAGGGTGATTTAGTTGACATACCGCATTGAGAATAAATTTTCTTAATGTCTTATGGAAAGTTGTCATTCTCATGCACATTATTGAACCTCAACTCTAGAAATAATTACATAATTGTAGAAGGTTGATCCCATTTAAAGGGTTAGGAGAAACCCATAGTTGTGGTAGATTGAAAGGTATTAGAAAAAATAGAAAAATAAGGTAACTACATCAAAATAAGTAGAATGACATCAAAAAGATGCTAATTAAAGTGCCCTACAACTACTAAAGACAATTTAGAAACACTTTAAGTTAATTTTTTTTCTTTCTACATTTCTTATAGATTATACAATTTTAAATTTTTATGTCAAAATATTGAATGACAAATATACAACGATAAATTTCCACATAAATATATTTTAACCATATGTTTCCAAAGTTGAATAATGACACCAAGTATTACAAGTTGTCAAACACATATCCAATTTTGTATCTACCTATTTTAGTTTAATACCTATCAATTATTCTCTATTATTTCAATTTTAGAAATTTAGATATATTAAAAAATGTAAACAATGTGCACTAGGTTTTATTTATTATCTCTAAAGAGGGTAGAAAATTATAGAATATTTTATGAAAATTAGGAATATATGTGCATAAATATACCTCTTGTGATGATATTTGCATTAAAGATAAACTAATCGAGGGTGTCCATATTAAAGGGAAAAAATACAAGTTATGCAATTATTACCTTTGAAAATAGAAATATATCAAAAGTTTTTTATGATGGTTATGTAAACTAAAGAGCTTTTTATTTTTTATTTTTTTTTCAAATATATATGAACATAATATAATTAATAATTATAAGTTTATAATTGTTTATACTATTAAAATTTTAAATATTATAAATTATATTTAAAAATATAACTACAAATAGTTCAAATTTATTAAATTAACATTTAAAATAGTGAAATTAATATATTTTAATATAATTGATAAACACATAAACCAACTCACGCCTTATCCAAATTCATTTGAAGAAAGGTGCATTCTAGAGATATAACTCCATTACAAATAAAGTAGCCAAATATTTTGACCATGCAACATGTTGAAAGCCCTTCTTACTTTCAAGAAAGCTTTACTAACACACAACCATGTAAAGATTTTAAAAGCAACTTAACCAAAATTTATTAAAAGGTATAAACAAATTTATCTAACTCATGTTTTATCGTTGAAATCACTTGAAGGAAGGTATAATCTAGAGATATAGCTCCACTAGGAAAAAAATAATACATTTAAACATGCAACATGTTGAAAGCTCTTTCTACCTCCTCTTTCATTGGCACTAATCGAAAATCTACGTGTCAAAACCAATCTGAAGATTCATATATCAACTAAAAGCTGTCACACACAGTCACGGGAAAAAAATAATACATTTGAACAAGCAACATGTTGAAAGCTGCAACACATAACTCTCCACATAATTTATTAAACCACATAAACAAATTAGTCCAACTTATGTCTTATTGTCTATAATCATTTGTAATCTAGAGATATACCTCCACTAGAAAATTTTAAAACAAAGAGTTGAACATGCAACATATTCATTCTCTCTTAAAGGACAAAAGTGAAATAAGCATTTTTCATGAGTTATTTTTAAATTATATAGATATACCTCGACTACAAATTAGTCCAACTTATGTCTTATTGTCTATAATCATTTGTAATCTAGAAATATACCTCCACTAGAAAATTTTAAAACAACGGAGTTGAACATTCAACATATTCATTCTCTCTTAAATTAGATTATATTTAATCTATAATTAAAACTAAATTATTAGCTAACAAACATAGAATAATTTGTTTTTAAATTTTGCTAAGAACAAGGTAGCTATTTACTATTAGATCATTGGAGAATGATATTTAAGTGACATATTATTTATATTAAATTATATAGTGCAATTAAAAATAAATATAAAAAATTGCACTGATTAACAAAAATATTAATATAAGACAAAATAGTCATTTAATAATATCATTCTAGGAGGCACACTAAACCATTCATGATTATCTTCATACATTAAAAAAGATTATACGTAGAGCAGATTATAAAATTGAGTAATCTACTATAGCTAAAAGATAATATTTCCTGGGATAAAGAAAACAGTGGATATGTCAGATGGGTGATCACAATCACTGCATTTTCTGCCATGTTCAAAAACACCATGTGCTCGCCACTTCATCAACTGATATGATATCAGGAAAACGATAGATACTCACTGAACACTGCAACAACAAGACGTCAAAAAGACGAACAGTGGGCAGATATACAATGTATATATATGCAGCAACACGACGTCAAAAGGCAAACAGTGGGCAGATATACAATGTATATATGCAGCGGCCACGTAGATGATTCCAAAGGACAAAGCCTGTGACTGTGAGTGGCAGCTTTTAGTTGATCTCTGAATCTTCAGATTGGTTTTGACACGTAGATTTGCGATGGGCATCTGCAACCAACATGCCAGACAAAATGCAACTCTCCTTTACTTTTGATGTCACTTTGATTGGCCACTCAAGAAACCAAAGCAAAAGCATACTTTGTATGCTAATGAAGCAAAAACATACTTTGTATGCTAGGGCAAATGTTCATTGGTTAAATTGGTTTTCGTTCTCTTAATTGATTTAATAGGTTGAAACGTGTATGGGTAATGCCAATCATCAATCCATTAGGGAATCCCATATTTTGTTCTTCATTTCTATCTTGTCAAAGAAATCCACATATGTAATGATAAGGACGGAGTTTCATTTTAAAGAAATCCACATATCTAATGATAAGGATGGAGTTTCATTTTAAAGAAATCTACATATGTAACAATGTATAAGGATGGAGTTTCATTTTGTTTTGGCATTGGAGGGATCCGATTTCTATTTATCAAAGTTGAGGTTCAAATTTATAGTTATATTGGATCAATGAAGGCATAAGTCAATGGTCGTAATAGTTTTAACAGAGGTTTTAATCTTGGTAGTCACAACAACAAACAACCGTCACTTAACTAACAATTTATACAAAGAACCCCACACTAGTTCTATTCTAGTCTTCTATGACGTTGAATTACAATTTTTTTAAGCATCTTTCACAATCTTTGCTTGTTAAATTTACTCTATTCTATTCTAATTCTATTTATATCAATCAATGGAAATAATCTATCTAATGGATCATAAGGTTTCATTAGGTTCAGTCTAGATTAATTCATATATACTTAGATAAGTATAATTAATCTAGATTATTAATTGAAGAGTAGTGATTATGAATTAAAAATATTAGATTAATACAATATATTTCATTTGTGAGATGTAAAAGCTAACTTTTTTCTTATTCTTAGGATGAGAATGAAATGGATTTAGGTGTTGATATATTAGTTAAAATTAAATTTGTCTCTCAAGAGTGAGATGTCTAATATGATACCATGATATAATGTTAGTAAGTGCAACTTCTAAAAAAACTCAAAGATGGATCCATTGACTATGTTCGAGAGTTCTATTGAATGTCAAATTGCGGCTAGGGAGGTGCATTGAATGTCAAACTATGACTAGAGAGTTGAGGATGCTGAAGACTGAGTTGAGGATGATGAAGACCCAAGTGCTCAATTTGGAAATAAGATGGTCAACCTCTCCAAGTTTAGCATTCGTGTGATGCACAACTCTGCTACTTCATTGTGCATGATGCAAAAAAGGTAATGGGAAAGGATGCCAAGGATGAAGGAAACTACAAGAAACTATTTAAGTTCCTCATGGAGGATTGAAGCCATGTGCTCCATCAATCTGGTTGTGATATCAAAGCTCCTTGTCACACTTAGTTTACTTTGGTTTTTATTGTTGATAATGTAGACACTAAAAATTATCCTCTCACCTACGCACGACAATTTTACTAATGTTCACCTTAATTAATTAAATAATCTTTATTATTTCATTAATTTGTGTCATTCTTCCTAATTCAATTTTTAAATTCATTATTTCCTTCCAATTCCAATAATTGAATAATTTTAATTAATTAATTAATTAATTATTTAGTTTCTATTTAATATTTTGTCAAAATATCTTAATTATTCTTCTAAAAATTAAGTAAATAGTTTTTATTATTTAATTAATCTCTTTTATTTAATTTAATTAAATAAGTACATTATTTAATAAAAAATACACTTCATTGTTGTTATCGCCATAATTAAGTGCTAATTTCAATTACTTAGCTATGTCTTCTAAAATTAAATAAATCAATAATTTATTTAATTTTACACTTCCCCAATATGAACTTATTCTTATGAAAATAAATAAAATAATTTTTTAAATTTATTTTCCCTTATGCACAATTGAATAAATTTTGGAATTTATTTAATGATAATTATTATGCGAGTTTCACCTCTTTAACTGTCACTGACTAACAATTCTTCTTTTCATTCAACCAGTTTGGCTAATCAATTAATTTCATCTTCTTAGTCATGCAATCAGTCTTCTGATCAATCTATTCAATCCACTCTCAATCAACCAACTTAACTATCCAATCAACTCTATTATGCAACCACTTAACTATCGATTAGTCTCATTCTTATGTACAATCAAACTTAGTCATCTATTCAATCAATCCCAGTTATCTGTCCAATCAACTTGACTCTGATTTAAGTCCAAATTCTATGTAATGAGACTTAATTGTCATAATTCAACAACTACGATCTTTGAATTTTTATGTTCTCATAATAGGAGAAAAATATGAGAGCCAACATTGCATGGAAAGGAGAAGGACCAGGGAGAGCATTTTAGTTTGAATGTTTGCATTTGGTTTTGATTTGATATTATTACTATTGCTTTGGATTCATTTGTTTATTTCTCTCATGAGTAGGAAGTAGGATTTGCAATAATTTATATCTTTTATGGTTGCATCTTACCATTGTTATTATAGGTTTACGGATATATCCAAAATTTTATCCCCACAACATTTGGTGAACCCAACATAAACTGCTCTATTTTCTGGTTTTGGAGTTAATTGTTAATTTTGTGTGCAGGAAGATGATCATTCGACACAATCATGGTTTAATCGTCAGATTTGAATGTTTAAAAGACACAACTGTTATTTTCATACAATATAATCAATCTATTTTTAGCTTACAATATTCTATTTTTTGTGTTTTCTATGTGTAGGATTCATTTGACGCAATTGATAATTAAACAATGCATCTGCAGGAAAGAATGACACAATTGCTAAATACAAAGTCGCATTTTCTTGATACAGAGCCACATCTACCAATAAAGAGAAGCAATTGTCTAACAGATGCAAAAAATAGAAAAGCCAAGGAAAGTCAAATTGTATCATCCACCTATATACATAAGAAGAAAAGAGCATAACCAGATCAACAAGAATGCGATGTTAGAGTAATAGTCTCTTGGGTTATTAATTAAATCATTATGATCTAATTACTAACTCACCTATTCACTCTAGTTGCTTAAGCTAACCTTAGGCTTTCCCTTTTAGGGTTTCGTGATTCCTTTTATAAGGATTCACCTCTTTGTTTTTCAAAAAAAGAGTTTTTGATCATCACATTGTAATCTAGAAACATATCATTAATATATTGTTTTCTTGAGCACATGATGTCTCCTCTGGCTTTTTGGCCGCCATAGCTTTCTTCTGTCTTCTATCTTTGCTTCTTCCATGTGACAGGTTTGCATGCAAGTGTTCTTGGGAGAATAGGTGTCTACTTATTCTAACATGGTATTAGAGCCATCCTGCAGCTGGCTATTTGAGTTATGTTGAAGCAAGCTCTTCGCGGTACTAGAGTTTGAAGCTTTCAATTTTTCTTTGGTATTTGTTATTGGATTTGGGGGGTCTCTATTTTTTGGAGCACTTTGGACCAAAACCAACCTCACGGTTGCGTCCGAAAGGCCCAAAAACTTTAAAATCCATATAAAATACGTCTAATTTGGACACCGAAGCGTCTGGGAGAATTTTTTTGGCCCTCTAGGGCCGTACGGGCACGGTTTTCAAAAAAAAATAAAAAAAACATATTTTTAAATTTTTTTTAAGCGTTTAAAAATGCAGGCAATGTATTTTCAAACTGACTGCCGCCGCGCCACTGCCGGGCCACCGACGCTCCACCACCGCCAGTCGGTGCCCAGCCCGCCACCCTGCGCACTCCGCGGCCCCCGTCGCCCTGCCGGCACCCGCCGCCTACTGGCCCCCGCCTCCGGCGCCCACCACTCCCCGGCCCCGCCGCCCCTCTACTCCGTTCACTGGCTTCACCACCGCTTGGGCCGCCCGACAGGTGTTTAGCCCCACGGGCTTATTTACGCCCAGCGGCAGGTCACATGGCGACCAGGGGCCCCGCGGGCTCTTCTATGCCCGACGGCGGTCATATGGCACCCAGGGGCTTAATTTTTATTTTTGAGGCCTTTTTTTACCCTCCCGGACTATTTTCGCTCTATCTTGAGCATACGGGGGTATTTTTCTGACTTCCATATACCATCGGAAAGCTCTTTTCGAGCTCTTTCCGATGATGGAGGTTGGAGTTTTGGGTTCTACCATTTTAATAGTGTTTTTTTATATCAAAGTCAGATGTCTATTTTCTGCCTTTTGGGAGCCATATCTTGCTCATCCGGACTCTGTTTTTAGTAAACCAGATATCGTCAGAAAGCTGGTTCAGTGAACTATTCCGTTGTAGGGGTTTTTTTTCCAGATTCTACTCCAGTTTCTCTCTCCTCTGATTTTTTCTCTTTTGCACTCTGGCGGATTACTTGGGTTCTACAGGTCCTAGGATCTCTTCTTCTGATCTTCTAGATCACTCTCCTTTCTAACTTCTAAGCTTGTATGCTTCTCTTCTGTAGCATTCCTTATTCTATAAACGCACTAAGATAAAGTGCCTACCTCTACATATCTGGAATTTCGAGCACCTTGTGTGTTTTTTGTACTCACACTCAGTTATAAAGTGCCATGGGGGGTTATGATGTTATGCCATTTTGTGCTCATCCACCTTTGTCAAGTGAGTGTACCTTCCATGACATTAGCCCATGTTGTGTGTCGGTGACACCGCCCTTTATCCTGTGCTTGTACTTCTATTGCACTGTTGGTGTTCCTGATTCTTCTTTCTGCAAATGTTTCTGGCATTGCATTTCAGTGTTCTCGTCACCTTTCCCTGTTCAGCATTATGGGAGGGTTTACCTGTTGGTTCTATTGCTTCCTTGGTTTGATTGATCAGCTCTTCAGACTTTGACTTCTCTACCTGGTCATGCACGTCAGTGGGGTTTCCAGCAGTTATTTCTGACAGTGTTTACAGCCTCTTGCTTCGGAGATGCTTCTTGCTCATTCTTGTTTCTTTCTTTGGAGCTTTCCCTAGATTGGAGGCTTAGTTTCCTTCATCTATTTTATTTCTTGTATTGGGTACCTGATCAGGCCTTGTTATCGGGACCCTTCTTTCCTACTTTCTACAGTAGTCTCCTAGGTTTTGCTTCTCCCTAAGCTTATCTTAAGGGGGGGTGTTAGAGTAATAGTCTCTTGGGTTATTAATTAAATAATTATGATCTAATTACTAACTCACCTATTCACTCTAGTTGCTTAAGCTAACCTTAGGTTTTCCCTTTTAGGGTTTCGTGATTCCTTTTATAAGGATTCACCTCTTTGTTTTTCAAAAAAGGAGTTTTTGATCATCACATTGTAATCTAGAAACATATCATTAATATATTGTTTTCTTGAGCACATGATGTCTCCTCTGGCTTTTTGGCCGCCATAGCTTTCTTCTATCTTCTGTCTTTGGTTCTTCCATGTGACAGGTTTGCATGCAGGTGTTCTTGGGAGAATAGGTGTCTACCTATTCTAACATGCGAGATGTATGATTAAAGTTGAAGAAGATCACAAAGAAATATCAGAGCTTGAATTCATCAACAGGTGGGTAAGTGCACAAAGATGGGGGACCAAAAAGGGGGTATAAGATGCCACTTTTATTATGAAATCAACAAACTCTGAAATTCGATGAGAAATTGAAGATAGTTAGACTCAAAATTTCAAGATGCGACAAGAACAAGAGTTGTAGTACTCTAAAAATGGCGAAGTCTAAGGCCCTCAAAAAGGGGAGCACAAAAATTGATCTTTTTTTTTGTGAAAAAACATAACATAGTGTTTGTCGTGCTCCCCCTAAAATGTGGACTTTTTTTAGAACTTTTTTAATCGCTCTAGTGAGAAGCTATCTAAAACCACTTAGCTTATCCCCAATTTTCTGCTAATTTTATTTATGAATATATGATTTTTTATGAATTTTGTAAATGGACACATCCTAAAAATGTGAAATTTATGTGTGCT
Source organism: Thuja plicata (assembly GCA_018584345.1). NCBI lineage: Eukaryota > Viridiplantae > Streptophyta > Pinopsida > Cupressales > Cupressaceae > Thuja > Thuja plicata. The sequence goes on along the minus strand of MU224128.1, from coordinate 1,359,885 downwards.
CCCCCTACAAATCATTGAAAACTAATCAAAAATCAAAACTTATTTTTTTTAAGTGTGTAGGATTGAGTCTAGTTTCTAAAAAAGTAACTTGTTTCAATTCTACGAACAAACCAAAATCTAAGCCCAAAATACTGCACGTTCTTTTTTTACAAAAATTAGACATACATACAAAATAAATTAGAGATGAAAAACTTAACATAATGAGAATTCAAAATAAATTATATTGTTATATGGCTAACAAAGAGATCTACAATATCATGTTGTCTAATTTTATTGTTGTTGAACCAAGCGTAAACCTAACGGGGAGCACACAAGAAAAAATGTGAATTTTGTGTATGTTTGCTAGAAAACACATCTCAGACCTATTTGAATCCTCCAAACCTTTGGGTTGGATCTCCAAGGAAAATATGAGCCTTAGGCTTGGTGGAATCCAAAGCAGTTCAAAGCGTGTATGCAAAATAGTTGTACACAAAATAGCATGTACATCCTATAGGGCGTACACACTATGTAGATAAAAAACTTGAAAAAGTTACATTTTGTGCAATATCAAATTTGCAGTGTTTTACATAGGGAGTACACCCTATAGCGCATACACATTATAGTTGACTATTAAGTGTAACCTTAATCCCTTGAATTGTGCATGATCATTTTGAGATCGTTTCTCATTGTATTGTTTATTCTATGGTTAGTTTAATAATTAACATGCATGTTTAACCAAGTTAGGAGAGAGAGAGAGAGAGAGAGAGAGGTTGTAAGGGGTCATATAACACATTAGGACCTCTTAGGACACATTAATGTGTCCTACGATTCCTTAGACCCCTTACGAACCCTTAGGAGACCTTACTATACACTAATGAATCGTAAGGGATCCTAAGGGGTAGTTAGTTGTCTTATGGCGTCCTAACACACATTACTATTTTGTAGGACCCATTAAGACCCATTATAACCCTTTACCATACACTAATGTATGGTAAGTGGTCCTAAGGGGTTGTAAGGGGTCTCATGGGGTCCTACAACACATTAATTTGTCCTAGGACCCCTTATGACCCCTTATGATCCTTTGTCACCCCTAAGATGTAGGGTAAGGGGTCCTAAGGGGTCATAAGGGGTCGTAAGAGCTCCTAGGACACATTAATGTTCCCTAGCACCCCTAATGACCCTTTAGTACCCTTTAGGAATCCTCTCTCTACATATTAGGCATTATAACCTGTTGTTAACGTGAACTAGAACACATCACTGTGTTCTGGGACCACTTAAGACCCCTTAGGACCCCTTACTATACAATAATGTATGGTAAGAGATCATATGGGGTCTAAAGGTGTTATAGGACACATTAATGTTTCCTATAACCTCTTATGACCCCTTTGGACCTTTTAAGATCCCTGTGATATATGGTAAGGGGTCGTAAGGTGTCCGAAGGCGTCATAAGGGGTTTAGGACCCATTTTTGTGTCCTAGGACCCCTTATGACCCCTTAGGACCCTTAAAGATCGCCCTCTCTACATCCTAGGGGTCATAAGGGTTGTTAAAGTTTCCTAAGAGACATTAATGTGCCCTATAACCCCTTAGAGCCCTTAGGATCCCTTATCATATACTAATGAATGCTAAGGGGTCCTAAGAGGTCATAAGTCGTCTTTAGGGATCCTAGGACACATTAATGTGTCCTAGGACCCCTTATACCCCCTTATGAGCCTTTAAGACCCCTGAGATGCATGGTAAGGGTTTCTAAGGTGTCCTAAGGGTCAAAAGGGGTCCTAGGACACATTAGTGTATCCTAGGACCCCTTATGACCCTTTAGGACCCTTGAAGACCCCTATCTCTACATCTTAAGGGTCACAAGGGTTGTGAACATGACCTATGACACATTAATGTGTCCTAGAACTCCTTCAACCTCTTATAACCCCTTATGAAACCTTTATATACAATAATGAATGGTAATGTGTCCTAAGGGGTCTTAAGACACATTAATGTGTCATAGGACTCCTTATGACTCAATACAACCTTTTAGGACCTTTAAGATGTATGGTAATTGGTCCTAAGGGGTCATAAGGGGTCTTAGAACACATTAATGTGTCTTAGGACCCCTTATGACCCCTTAGGACCCTTTAGAACCCTAATATGTAGGGTAAGGGGTCATAAGGGGTCCTAGCACATTAATTTTTCCTAGGACCCCTAATGACCCTTTAGTGCCTTTTGTGACTCCTCTCCCTACATCATAGGTGTCATAAGGGATGTTAACATGACCTGGAACACATCACTGTGTTCTAGGACCCCTTAAGACCCCTTAGGACAACTTACCATACACTAATGTATGATAAGAGGTCGTAAGGGGTCTTAAGGTGTTCTACGATACATTAATGTGTTCGAGAACCCCTCATGACCCCTTATGACCCTTTAAGATCCCTAAGATGTATAGTAAGGGGTCGTAAGGTGTCCTAAGGGGTTTTAGAACAAATTAGTGTGTCATAGGACCCCTTATGACCCCTTAGGACCTTTGAAGACCCCTCTCTCTATATCTTAGGGGTCGTAAGGGCTGTTAAGGGGTCCTAAGACACATTAATGTGCCCTATAACCCCTTAAACCCCTTACGAACCCTTACTGTACACTAATGAATGGTAAGGGGTCCTCAAAGGTTGTAAGTGGTCTTAAGGAATCCTAAAACACATTAATGTGTCCTTTAACCCCTTATGACCCCTTAGGAGCCTTTACAACCCCTAAGATGTATGGTAAGGTGTCCTAATGTGTCCTAGGATCCCTTATGACCTTTGAAGACCCTTCTCCCTAGATCTTAATGGTTGTAAGGGGCCTAAGGTGTCCTATGCCACGTTAATGTGTCCTAGGACCCCTTAGACCCATTACAACCCCTTAGGAGGTCTTACCAAGCACTAATGAATGGTAATATTTCCTAAGGGGTGATCGGTTCTATTAAAGGAATAAAAAACTAGGCTCTCACCAGGACTCAGGGATTGGACATCCTACCGAGCAACTATCCTCCTCATAAAAAATCATTTAATTTATCAACCCAGGGACGTAGTACTTGAAATGGGTTAGCAAGATATATGCACCAAGGATTTAACTCAAACCATGCTATGGAAGTAGGAAACAAATTGCTTGAAAGGGAAACTAGTCTATAGCTGTAGGAAACAAATTGCTTTGAAAGGAAACTAGTCTATAGCTGCAAGAAACAAATACAGGAAAGGAAATGCGGAAGTAAAGATGTTGAATGAATACAAAGACTTGAAAACACAACTATAATGTCTCAATGGTTCTGCCGCTTTGGCTAGAGGAAGTAATAGATTACCTTGCGGCTTTGTCTGTAGGAATTGTGTTAACACCAGAATTATGATAACAAGATGCAAGAAAATGAAACTACATGCAAATGATTCTAACTAATATGAATTCCTCACCAAGTGGGCCCCCTTGAGTGAGTATCCAAACTCAATTATACTAAACTAAATATCAACACTTCATTTGCTATTGATTGAAAAGGAAAGTACAAGATTCATGTAAAAACTATAAAAAAACAAAATGAAACTATATTATGATAACTGATAAAACCCTCCTTTCTCACATAGGAGTGGGGCCCATTTAAAGAAAAAACATCTAACTATACTAATTGTTCACGCTATACAAAAGGTGGAGTCATTTATTTGGAAAGATGGAAAACTGGAAAGCGGGAAAATAGAAGACATCAATGAAGAAGGAAAGATCTATTATGATAGAGGAATAAAAGATATAGCTTCCCACTTATTCCTGGATTTTCTCAAAAGAACTCATAACTCTGTGACCTGGTCTTCGCTCAGCTGTTGCCACCTTGGTACTATTGGAACTACCACTTCAAGTTGCATTTACTTCACCAACGACCGAGTTGGCTACAAGAATGGGTTGGGGTATCTAGTGTATGATGCATTCACATGGTCAACCCTTCTCTTTCTATTCATGCTCTGCATCTTAAATTTTAGATTCAAGACATTCAAGGAAATATTCTATCAAAAACACATACATTCATGCATGTTAAAACAACAATTACTTATAAGAACATAACCATAAATCTTGCATAAGTAATATAGTACTAATTCCACATGTTTGTATGTTTAAGAGCTTTAAACGATAGCAAATGTCTAGTGGTTGTATGTCATATAACAACATAAAGAGTCTAAATTTTTAGAAAATATAATAGGAAAGCATAAGCATGGACTGATAAAAACTCATCCTAGGGTCTCTAAAAATAGGGCTTATAAATGTCTCATCAAGGGGTCATAAGGGGTGTTAAGACACATTAATGTGTCATATGACCCATTATGCACCCTCATGACCGTTTAGGACCCTTAAGTTGTATGGTAATTGGTCATAAGGGGTCATAATGGGTCCTAAAACACATTAATATGTATTAGGACCCTTTATCACCCCTAAGATGTAGGTTAAGGGGTCCTAAGACACTTTAATATGTCATAGGTTCACTTATGACCCCTTAGTACCCTTTAGGACCCCTCTCTCTACATCTTAGGTGTTTTAAGGTTTGTTAACGGGTCCTAGGATACATTAGGACACCCTAACACCCCTTAGGAGCCCTTACCATATGATAATGAATGGTAATGGGTCATAAGGGGTCTTAAGGGGTCATAGGACACATTAATGTGTCCTATAACCCCTTATGACCCCTTAGGACCCTTTAATACCCCTAAACAATTGTGGTAAGGTGTCGTAAGGTATCCTAAGGGGTCATAAGGGGTCCTAGGACACATTAATGCATCCTAGGGACCCTTATGACCCTTTAAGACCCCTCTCTCTACATATTAGGGGTGCTAAGGGTTTTTAAAGGGGTCATAAGACACATTAATGTGTCCTAGGACCTTTTAGACCCCTTACGACCGCTTAGGACCCATTACGATATACTAACAAATGTTAAGGGGTCCTAAAATGGGTTTTAAGGGGTCTTGAGACATATTAATGTGTCCTAGGACCCCTTATGGATCCTTACAACCCTTTAGGACCCCTAAGATGTTTGGTAAGGGGTCCTAAGGGGTCCCAGGAATAATAATGTGTCCTAAAACCCGTTATCACCCCTTAGGACCCTTAAAGACCCCTCTCTCTACATCTTAGGGGTCATAAGGGTTGTTAAGGGGTCATAGGACACATTAATGTGTCCTAGGACCCCTAAGAACCCCTACGACCACTTAGGACGCCTTACTATACACTAATGAATTGTAAGGAGTCCTAATGGCTTGTAAGTGGTCTTAAGGGGTCATAAGACACATTAACGTGTCCTAGAACCCCTTAAGACCCCTTAGGACCCTTTACAAAACCTAAGATCTATGCTAAGGGGTCCTAAGGTGTCCTAAGGGGTCATAAGTGGTCCTAGAACACATTAATATGTCCTAGGATGCCTTATGACCACTTAGGATCATTGAATACCCTTCTCTACATTGTAGGGGTTGTAAGGGGTATTAAGGGGTCCTAAGACACATTAATGTGTCCTAGGAGCCCTTATTACTCATTATGACCCTTTAGGACCCCTACGCTATATGGTAAGGGGTCTTAAGGGGTCATAAGCAGTCCTAGGACATGTTAATATGTCCTAGGACCCCTTATGATACTTTAGGACCCTCTCAGACCCCTCTCTCTAAATCTTATGGGTTATAAGGGTTGTTAATGGGTCCTAAAGGGTTGTAAGTGGTCTTAAGGGGTCATCGTACATATTAAAATTTCCTAGAACCTCTTATGACTGCTTAGGACCCTTTACAACCTCTAAAATTTATGATAAGGGGTCCTAAGGTCTCCTAATTGGTCATAAGGAGTCCTAAGACAATAACATGTCCTAGGACCCCTTATGACTCCTTAGGGCCCTTGAAGAACCCTCTCTACATCTTATTGGTTGTAAGGGTTGTTAAGGGGTCCTAGAACACATTAATGTGTCCTAGGACCCCTTAGACCCCTTAGACCCCTTACCATAGACTAATGAATGGTAAGGGGTCGTATGGGTTTGTTGGTGGTCTTGAGGGGTCATAGTACACATTAACATGTCCTGGAACACCATATGACCCCTTAGGAGCCTTTACGACCCCTAATATGTATGGTAAGGGGTCCTAAGGTCTCTCTCTCTCTCTCTCTCTCTCTCTCTGTCTTAACATGGTTAAACATACATGTTAATTACCAAACTAACAATAGCATAAAAAATAAAATGAGAAACGATCCTTAAATGATCATGCACAAGTCAAGGGTTTAAGGTTATAATCAATAGTACACTAAGAATCATGATGAAGACAATGTCCTGATTCCTAAAATTTCACTAAGTCTAAAATTTCCTAAATATCCTCAAAAATCCATAATCTTTAGGTTAACTCCTATGAAGGTGAAACCACTCTCAAATATCCTGAATGTATATACATAAAATGTAACTTAAGTTTTAGAAAAGAAGAGTACTTATACTTAAATGTTACATTTTATGTATTGTCTTGGTGCTGAAATTTGTCTGACAGGGCCTCTTGGATTTTAATTGTCTATTTCAAAGGTTTTAGAAGGTTTAATTTCCTATAGGGTGCATGCACTATAGCGCGCACATGTTATAGGGTGCACATGCTATAGGGCGCAACCCTATGGCTTAGATTTCCCAAGCCTTAGGCTTGAGCAATCCAATCCATAGGGGGTGCGCACTATAGGGCGTACACCCTATTACTTTTGGGGGACCAAAACAAAATTGGTAGCTTTTTGGTCCCCCATCTTCATGCATATACCCAAGTATTTGATGACATGTAACTGATTGAATGTTTGATAATGTTAAGTTGAAGATGATACAAGACATTAAATCAGTTAATGGTTTGTATTGTCATTGATGTCAACTTGATATCATCTGTGAGGTCATACACATAATGCCAAAGACTTCAGAGAATCAATGAAAAAATGATTATGCTTTCAGCAATGCATAAAAGTCAAGTATTCACTAAGTGACAGACAACACCGACGGAGTGTACACCACCAGTAAAGATAGAGATAAAGTCACAGTGATGCCCGACGAGCAGAAGACAGTGTTTCCCGATGAAGCAGAATCAAAGGATGCCCGATGAGTAAGATCCAATGATACCCAACGAACAGAGATTCCAAAGCTAATTGAAGTTACACCACCAGAATTGGCAGTTGTCACCGGTGACAAACTGCAGAATTGACCGACAGAACAGAGAGATCAGAAAATGACAAAATATCTAGCTGGAAGAGCTTAAGGATAGCCTTAACTGGTTGTTTTATTTGTTTTATTTGACCACAGTTAAAGAAATTGATTTATACAATTGGCAAGAAGATAACTACGAGATAAATCAGGAGTTAAAGCCGTAAATCAAATTGGCTATATTGTTTTTCACGCCAAGAATCAAGAATCAAGAATCAAAGAAAATCATCTCTATATAAGAGACAAACATAATTCATTTGCGTAAGCACTTAGAAACATAGGGGAGTGAATTGATAGAAGATACTGAAGAGAAACTAGTGAAGGATAAACTTCATACAGTCCTGATCAATCAAGCTAAGGGAGAGCTAAAGAATTATGTAGACACCAACGAACAATGAAGCACAACATCACAGAGCAGAAAGTGTGAAGTACAAAGGAATCGAATTGATACATTGATCAGAGAGGTATTGTACATAAATAGATCTGAATATCTACAATTCAAAGTTTCATTAGAAATAGGTCATTGTGTTTCAATTTAACCATTGAAGCATCAAGTCTCTTAACAGAGTAGGACTTAACCATCTTCTATAATTGAGGTATATCCTAACAGATTGCCAAAAAGATTGATACATGATAGTAGCATCGGTCTTACCTAAAGCCTATTGACAGTCTAAGAAGGAGGCTAATTCAAGGATGGTAGTAAGATTAGTATAAAGCCTATTAACATGCTAAAGGCTAATTCAAGGATGGTAGCATAGATGCCAGATACTTAGTGACAATCTATGTATAAAAATCCTCTAACAAGGTCACACTTAACAGTGTGTTTGTAACCTTTAACACGGTTGGCTCCTAACAGGGCTCACTTCAGAAGAGTGAAAATTTGGGGCACCGGTCCCAGTGGTTTTTCCCTTAACAAGGTTTCCATGTTAAAATCCATGTGTTATGTGTGTATGGTTTATTACTTTACTATTTTACAATTCACATATGCATTTCTGGATTGATTGGTATACTCTGCATATTTACTGAGTATTGCTAAATAAGTTTTACTCCTTATTGGTAATCAAGGAGAATAAGGACAAACAAGGTAAACTGATAGATAGTTAATTATTTCAAGTATTTCAAGGCATACATCTTGTAGGGACTTAATAATCTGAGGTGTATTAATTGGTGGATTAAATTTTAAAGGATAAAAATTTGAGGCCACTGATTCACCCCCCCCCTCTCAGTTATTACAAATAATTGGTATCAGATCTTGTGTGCTTAGAAGGAAGGTTTCAAGACCTAAGTAAAGATCACAAGATGAATAGACGAGATGTGCCCAAGTTGAACAAAGACAACTTTGCTTCATGGCAAAGCAGAATAAAAATCCACTTATCAAGTATTGGCAATGATATTACTCAATACTTAGATACTGAATATGTGTTTCCTACAGGACCATTGATGGTAGATCAATTGAGAGTAAAGCATGAACATAACTACATGGTTATAGAGCTTTCAGTCTCACTCTCTAATGCTGAATTTGAGGATGTCAAAGATTGCAAAAATGCAAAGACAATGTGGGATAAGCTAAAGCTTGTACATGGAGGTGATAAAAATGTTTTGAGAGCCAAGGCAGAAAGCCTTAGAGGAAAGTTTGA
>MU224128.1:1332192-1342858 GCA_018584345.1 Thuja plicata | reverse complement strand
AGGTTTTAATCTTGGTAGTCACAACAACAAACAACCGTCACTTAACTAACAATTTATACAAAGAACCCCACACTAGTTCTATTCTAGTCTTCTATGACGTTGAATTACAATTTTTTTAAGCATCTTTCACAATCTTTGCTTGTTAAATTTACTCTATTCTATTCTAATTCTATTTATATCAATCAATGGAAATAATCTATCTAATGGATCATAAGGTTTCATTAGGTTCAGTCTAGATTAATTCATATATACTTAGATAAGTATAATTAATCTAGATTATTAATTGAAGAGTAGTGATTATGAATTAAAAATATTAGATTAATACAATATATTTCATTTGTGAGATGTAAAAGCTAACTTTTTTCTTATTCTTAGGATGAGAATGAAATGGATTTAGGTGTTGATATATTAGTTAAAATTAAATTTGTCTCTCAAGAGTGAGATGTCTAATATGATACCATGATATAATGTTAGTAAGTGCAACTTCTAAAAAAACTCAAAGATGGATCCATTGACTATGTTCGAGAGTTCTATTGAATGTCAAATTGCGGCTAGGGAGGTGCATTGAATGTCAAACTATGACTAGAGAGTTGAGGATGCTGAAGACTGAGTTGAGGATGATGAAGACCCAAGTGCTCAATTTGGAAATAAGATGGTCAACCTCTCCAAGTTTAGCATTCGTGTGATGCACAACTCTGCTACTTCATTGTGCATGATGCAAAAAAGGTAATGGGAAAGGATGCCAAGGATGAAGGAAACTACAAGAAACTATTTAAGTTCCTCATGGAGGATTGAAGCCATGTGCTCCATCAATCTGGTTGTGATATCAAAGCTCCTTGTCACACTTAGTTTACTTTGGTTTTTATTGTTGATAATGTAGACACTAAAAATTATCCTCTCACCTACGCACGACAATTTTACTAATGTTCACCTTAATTAATTAAATAATCTTTATTATTTCATTAATTTGTGTCATTCTTCCTAATTCAATTTTTAAATTCATTATTTCCTTCCAATTCCAATAATTGAATAATTTTAATTAATTAATTAATTAATTATTTAGTTTCTATTTAATATTTTGTCAAAATATCTTAATTATTCTTCTAAAAATTAAGTAAATAGTTTTTATTATTTAATTAATCTCTTTTATTTAATTTAATTAAATAAGTACATTATTTAATAAAAAATACACTTCATTGTTGTTATCGCCATAATTAAGTGCTAATTTCAATTACTTAGCTATGTCTTCTAAAATTAAATAAATCAATAATTTATTTAATTTTACACTTCCCCAATATGAACTTATTCTTATGAAAATAAATAAAATAATTTTTTAATTTATTTTGCCTTATGCACAATTGAATAAATTTTGGAATTTATTTAATGATAATTATTCTGCGAGTTTCACCTCTTTAACTGTCACTGACTAACAATTCTTCTTTTTATTCAATTAGTCTGACTAATCATTTAATTTCATCTTCTTAGTCATGCAATCAATCTTCTGATCAATCTATTCAATCCACTCTCAATCAACCAACTTAATTATCTAATCAACTTTGTTATGCAACCACTTAACTATCGATTAGTCTCATTCTTATGTTCAATCAAACTTAGTCATCTATTCAACCAATCCCAATTATCTATTCAATCAACCCAACTCTGGTTTAAGTCCAAATTCTATATAATGAGACTTAATTGTCATAATTCAACTACTACTATCTTTGAATTTTTATGTTCTCATAATAGGAGAAAAATATGAGAGCCAACATTGCATGGAAAGGAGAAGGACCAAGGAGAGCATTTTAGTTTGAATGTTTGCATTTGGTTTTGAGTTGATATTATTACTATTATTTTGGATTCATTTGTTTATTTCTCTCTTGAGTAGGAAGTAGGATTTGCAATAATTTAGATCTTTTGTGGTTGGATCTTACCATTGTTATTATAGGTTTACGAATATATCCAAAATTTTATCCTTACAACATTTGGTGAACCCGACATGAAATGCTTTATTTTATGGTTTTGGAGTTAATTGTTTATTATGTGTGTAGGAAGACAATCATTAGACACAATCATGGTTTAATCATCAGATTTGAATGTTTAAAAGACACAACTATTATTTTCATACAATATAATCAATCTATTTTTAGCTGACAATATTCTATTTTTTGTGTTTTCTATGTGTGGGATTCATTTGACACAACTGATAATTAAACAATGCATTTGCAAGAAAGAATGACACAATTGCTAAATACAGAGTCACATTCGCTTGATATAGAGCCACATCTACCAATAAAGGGAAGCAATTGCCTAACAGATGCAAAAAAATAGAAAATCCAAGGAAAGAAATTGAATCATCCACCTATATACATAAGAAGAAAAGAGCATAACCAGATCAAAAAGAATGTGAGATGTATGATTAAAGTTGAAGAAGATCACAAAGAAATATCAGAGCTTGAATTCATCAACAGGTGGGTAAGTGCACAAAGATGGGGGAACAAAAATGGGGTATAAGATGCCACTTTTATTATGAAATCAGAAAACTCTGAACTCCGATGAGAAATTGAAGATAGTTAGACTCAAAATTTCAAGATGCAACAAGAACAAGAGTTGTAGTACTCTGAAAATGGTGGAGTCTAAGGCCCTCAAAAAGGGGGAGCACAAAAATTGGTCTTGTTTTTTGTGAAAAAACATAACATAGTGTTTGTTGTGCTCCCCCTAAAATGTGGACTTTTTAAAGAACTTTTTTAATCGCTCTAGTGAGAAGCTAGCTAAAACCACTTAGTTTATCCCCAATTTTCTACTAATTTTATTTATGAATATATGATTTTTTATGAATTTTGTAAGTGGACACATCCTAAAAATGTGAAATTTGTGTACTCCCCCTAGAAATCATTGAAAACTAATAAAAAATAAAAAATTATTTTTTTAAAGTGTGTAGGATGGAGTCTAGTTTTAAAAAGTAACTTGTTTCAATTCGACGAACGAACCAAAATCTAAGCCCAAAATACCACACGTTTTTTTGGTACAAAAATTAGACATACATACAAAATAAATTAGAGACGAAAAAATTAACATAATGAGAATTCAAAATAAATTATATTGTTAGATAGCTAACAAAGAGATCTGCAATATCATGCTGTCTAATTTTATTGTTGTTGAACCACGTGTAAACCTGACAGGGAGCACACAAGAAAAAATGTGAATTTTGTGTATGTTTTCTAGAAAACACATCTTAGACTTGTTTGAATCCTCCAAACCTTTGGGTTGGATCTCCAAGGAAAATCTGAGCCTTGGGCTTGGTGGAATCCAAAGCAGTTCAAAGCGTGTATGCAAAATAGTTGTACGCAAAATAACATGTACATCCTATAGGGCGCACACGCTATGTAGATAAAAATCTTAAAAAAGTTATATTTTGTGCAATATCAAATTTGTAGTGTTTTACATAGGGAGTACACCCTATAGCGCATACGCATTATAGTAGACTATTAAGTGTAACCTTAATCCCTTGAATTGTGTGTGATCATTTTGAGATTGTTTCTCATTGTATTTTTTATGCTATGGTTAGTTTAATAATTAACATGTATGTTTAACCAAGTTAGGAGAGAGAGAGAGAGAGGTTGTAAGGGGTTTTATAACACATTAGGACCTCTTAGGACACATTAATGTGTCCTAGGATGCCTCAGACCCCTTACGAACCCTTAGGAGACCTTACCATACACTAATGAATCATAAGGGGTCCTAAGGGGTCGTCAGCTGTCTTATGGGGTCCTAAGACACATTACTATTTTGTAGGACCCATTAAGACCCATTATAACCATTTACCATACACTAATGTATGGTAAGAAGTCCTAAGGGGTTGTAAGGGGTCTCAGGGGGTCCTACAACACATTAATTTGTCCTATGACCCCTTATGACCCCTTAGGATCCTTTGTCACCCCTAAGATGTAGGGTAAGGGGTCATAAGGGGTCGTAAGGGCTCCTAGGATACATTAATGTGCACTAGAACCCCTAATGACCCTTTAGTACCCTTCAGGAATCCTCTCTCTACATCTTAGGTGTTATAACTTATTGTTAACGTGAACTAGAACACATCACTATGTTTTAGGACCACTTAAGACCCCTTAGGACCCCTTACTGTACAATAATGCATGGTAAGAGATCGTATGGGGTCTTAAGTTGTTATAGGACACATTAATGTGTCTTAGAACCTCTTATGACCCCTTTGGACCCTTTAAGATCCTAGTGATATATGGTAAGGGGATGTAAGGTGTCCTAAGGCATCATAAGGGGTTTAGGACACATTTTTGTGTCCTAGGACACCTTATGACCCCTTAGGACCCTTGAAGATTGCCCTCTCTACATCCTAGGGGTCATAAGGGTTGTTAAGGTGTCCCAAGAGACATTAATGTGCCCTATAACCCCTTAGAGCCCTTAGGACCCCTTATCTTATACTAATGAATGGTAAGGGGTCCTAAGAGGTCATAAGTGGTCTTTAGGGATCCTATAACCCCTTATGCCCCCTTATGAGCCTTTACGACCCCTAAGATGCATGGTAAGGGATCCTAAGGTGTCCTAAGGGTCAAAAGGGGTCCTAGGACACATTAATGTATCCTAGGACCCCTTATGACCCTTTAGGACCCTTGAAGACCCCTATCTCTACATATTAAGGGTTATAAGGGTTGTGAAGGTGACCTATGACACATTAATGTGTCCTAGAACTCCTTCGAGCCCTTATAACCCCTTACGATACCTTTCTATACAATAATGAATGGTATTGTGTCCTAACGGGTCGTAAGGGGACTTAAGACACATTAATGTGTCATAGGACTCCTTATGACCCATTACAACCTTTTAGGACCTTTAAGATGTATGGTAATGGCCCTAAGGGGTCATAAGGGGTCCTAGAACACATTAATGTGCCTTAGGACCCCTTATGACCCCTTAGGACCCTTTAGAACCCTAAGATGTAGGGTAAGGGGTCATAAGGGGTCCTAGAACACATTAATTTTTCCTAGGACCCCTAATGACCCTTTAGTGCCTTTTGTGACTCCTCTCCCTACATCACAGGTGTCATAAGGGATGTTAACATGACCTGGAACACATCATTGTGTTCTAGGACCCCTTAAGACCCCTTAGGACCACTTATCATACACTAATGTATGATAAGAGGTCGTAAGGGGTCTTAAGGTGTTCTACGATACATTAATGTGTTTGAGAACCCCTTATAACCCCTTATGACCCTTTAAGATCCCTAAGATGTATAGTAAGGGGTCGTAAGGTGTCCTAAGGGGTTTTAGAACAAATTAATGTGGCATAGGACCCCTTAGGACCCTTGAAGACCCCTCTCTCTACATCTTAGGGGTCGTAAGGGCTATTAAGGGGTCCTAAGACACATTAATGTGCCCTATAACCCCTTAAACCCCTTACGACCCCTTACCATACACTAATGAATGGTAAGGGGTCCTCAGAGGTTGTAAGTGGTCTTAAGGGATGCTAAGACACATTAATGTGTCCTATAACCCCTTATGACCCCTTAAGAGCCTTTACAACCCCTAAGATGTATGGTAAGGGGTCCTAAGGGTCAAAAGGGGTCCTAGGACACATTAATGTGTCCTAGGACCCCTTATGACCTTTGAAGACCCTTCTCCCTAGATCTTAATGGTTGTAAGGGGCCTAAGGTGTCCTATGCCACATTAATGTATCCCAGGACCCCTTAGACCCATTACAACCCCTTAGGAGGTCTTACCAAGCACTAATGAATGGTAATGTTTCCTAAGGGGTGATCGGTTCTATTAAACGAATAAAAAACTAGGCTCTCACTAGGACTCAGGGATTGGACATCCTACCGAACAACTATCCTCCTCATAAAAAATCATTTAATTTATCAACCCAGAGACGTATTACTTGAAACAGGTCAGCAAGATATATACACCAAGCATTTTACTCAAACCATGCTATGGCTGCAGGAAACAAATTGCTTGAAAGGGAAACTAGTCTATAGCTATAGGAAACAAAATTGCTTTGAAAGGAAACTAGTCTATAGCTGCAGGAAACAAATATTGGAAAGGAAATGTGGAAGTAAAGATGCTAAATGAATACAAAGACTTGAAAACACAACTATAATGTCTCAATGGTTTTGCCACTTTGGCTACAGGAAGTAATAGATTACCTTGTGGCCTTGGCTACAGGAATTGTGTTAACACCAGAATTACGATAACAAGATGCAAGAAAATGAAACTACATCCAAATGATTCTAACTAATATGCATTCTTCACCAAGTGGGCCCCCTTGAATGAGTATCCAAACTCAATTATACTGAACTAAATATCAACACTTCATTTTCTATTGATTGAAAAGGAAAGTACAAGATTCATGTAAAAACTATAAAAAAATAGAATGAAACTATATTATGATAACCGATAACGCCCTCCTTTCTCACGTAGGAGTGGGGCCTATTTAAATAAAAACATCTAACTATAATAATTGCTCACTCTATACAAAATGTGGAGTCATTTATTTGGAAAGCGGGAAAATAGAAGACATCCATGAAGAAAGAAAGATATGTTACAATAGAGGAATAAAAGATATAGCTTCCCACTTATTCCTGGATTTTCTCAAAATAAATCATAACTTTGTGACTCGGTCTTTGCTCAGCTATTTCCACCTTGGTACTATTGGAACTACCACTTCAAGTTGCATTTACTTCACCAACAACCGCGTTGGCTACAAGAACAGGTCAAGGTACCCAGAGTATGATGCATTCACCTGGTCAACCTTTCTCTTTCTATTCATATTGTGCATCTTAAATTTTAGATTCAAGACATTCAAGGAAATATTCTATCAAAAACGCATACATTCATGCACGTTAAAACAATAATTACTTATAAGAACATAACCATAAATCCTGCATACGTAATATAGTACTAATTCCACGTGTTTTTATGTTGAAGAGCTTTAAACCATAGTAAATGTCTAGTGGTTTTATGTCATATAACAACATAAAGAGTCTAGAGTTTCAGCAAATATAATAGGAAAGCATAAGCAGGGACTGATAAAAATTCATCCTAGGGTCTCTAAAAATAGGGCATATAAATGTCTCATCAAGGGTTATAAGGGGTCTTAAGACACATTAATGTGTCATATGACCCATTATGAACCCTCATGGCCATTTAGGACCCTCATGACCATTTAGGACCCTTAAGATGTATGGTAATTGGTCATAAGGGGTCATAATGGTCCTAAAACACATTAATATGTCTCAGGACCCTTTAGCACCCCTAAGATGTAGGTTAAGGGGTCCTAAGACACTTTAATATGTCATAGGTCCCCTTATGACCCCTTAGTACCCTTTAGGACCCCTCTCTCTACATCTTAAATGTTTTAAGGTTTGTTAATGGGTCCTAGGACACATTAGGACTCCCTAATACCCCTTAGGAGCCCTTACCATACGCTAATGTATGGTAATGGGTTATAAGGGGTCTTAAGGGGTCCTAGGACACATTAATGTGTCCTATAACCCCTTATGACCCCTTAGGACCCTTTAATACCCCTAAAAATTTATGGTAAGGTTTACTAAGGGGTCATAAGGGGTCCTAGGACCCTTATGACCCTTTAAAACCCCTCTTTCTACATATTAGGGGTGCTAAGGGTTTTTAAAGGGGTCATAAGACACATTAATGTGTCCTAGGACCCCTTAGACCCCTTACAACCGCTTAGGACCCCTTACCGTATACTAACAAATGTTAAGGGGTCCTAAAAGGGGTTTTAAGGGGTCCTAAGACATATTAATGTGTCCTAGGACCCCTTATGAATCCTTACAACCCTTTAAGACCCCTAAGATGTTTGGTAAGGGGTCCTAAGGGGTCCTAGGATACATTAATGTGTCCTAAAACCCCTAAGGACCCTTAAAGACCCCTCTCTCTACATCCTAGGGTTCATAAGGGTTATTAAGGGGTCGTAGGACACAATAATGTGTCCTATGACCCCTGAGAACCCCTACGACCGCTTAGGACCCCTTCCCATACACTAATGAATTGTAAGGAGTCCTAATGGCTCATAAGTAGTCTTAAGGGGTCATATGACACATTAACATGTCCTAGAACCCCTTAAGGCCCCTTAGGACCCTTTACAAAACCTAAGATCTATGCTAAGGGGCTCTGAGGTGTCCTAAGGGGTCATAAGTGGTCCTAGAACACATTAATGTGTCATAGGGTGCCTTATGACCACTTAGGATCATTGAATACCCCTCTCTACATTGTAGGGGTTGTAAGGGGTATTAAGGGGTCCTAAGACACATTAATGTGTCCTAGGACCCCTTATGACTCATTGTGACCCTTTAGGACCCCTACGCTATATGGTAAGGGGTCCTAAGGGGTCATAAGCGGTCCTAAGACATTTTAATATGTCCTACGACCCCTTATGACTCCTTAGGACCCTCTCATACCCCTCTCTCTACATCTTAGGGGTTATAAGGGTTGTTAACGGGTCCTAAAGGGTTGTAAGTGGTCTTAAGGGGTCATCATACATATTAACATTTCCTAGAACCTCTTATGACTGCTTAGGACCCTTTACAACCTCTAAAATTTATGATAAGGGGTCCTAATCTCTCCTAATTGGTCATAAGGAGTCCTAAGACAATAATATGTCATAGGATCTCTTATGACTCCTTAGGGCCCTTGAAGAACCCTCTCTCTACATTTTAGTGGTTGTAAGGGTTGTTAAGGGGTCCTAGAACACATTAATGTGTCCTAGGACCCCTTAGACCCCTTACTATACACTAATGAATGGTAAGGGGTCATATGGGTTTGTTGGTGGTCTTGAGGGGTCATAGCACACATTAACATGTCCATGAACACCATATGACCCCTTAGGAGCCTTTACGACCTCTAATATGTATGGTAAGGGGTCCTAAGGTCTCTCTCTTTCTCTCTCTCCTAACATGGTTAAACATACATGTTAATTACCAAACTAACTATAGCATAAAAAATAAAATGAGAAACGATCCTTAAATGATCATGCACAAGTCAAGGGTTTAAGGTTATAATCAATAGTCCACTAAGAATCATGATGAAGACAATGTCCTGATTTCTGAAATTTCACTAAGTCTAAAATTTCCTAAAAATCCTTAAAATCCTCAAAATCCATAATCTTTAGCTTAACTCCTATGAAGGTGAAACCACTCTCAAATATCCTCAAAGTATATACATAAAATGTAATTTAAGTTTTAGAAAAGAAGAGTACTTATACTTAAATGTTACATTTTATGTATCGTCTTGGTGCTGAAATTTGTCTGATAGGGCCTCTTGGATTTTAATTGCCTAATTATAAGGTTTTAGAAGGTTTAATTTCCTATAGGGTGCACGCACTATAGTGTGCACACGTTACAGGGTGCACACGCTATAGGGCGCAACCCTATGGCTTAGATTGCCCAAGCCTTAGGCTTGAGCAATCCAAGCCATAAGGCATGTGCACTATAGGGCATACGCCCTATTACTTTTCGGGGATGAAAACAAATTTGGTACCTTTTTGGTCCCCCATCTTCATGCATATACCCAGGTATTATAACCGTGTGTTTGCTTGTTGTGAAAAATATAAGTTTGTGATTAATCTTAGTAATATTTATTCGGATGTTCTCTGATTCTTAGATCTAGCCTTTTTTTGTTACTGAATTTGGATTTGCAGCATGTAGCATGGAAACAGGTCTTGCTTAAAAATAAATCACACTTCATTTTAGGACCTAAAATGAAAATTTTCTTTTCTATCCTTTTTTAGAATAAATAACACTTCAATTTGAACTTAATAATTGAACATTCTATTTGACATGTCTGGTGCACTTGCACATTATGTTGTAGTTCATTTTAATTTGTTTGGTAGAGAGGCCTGCCTAGTTATTTCATCACCTCAAGGAATGACCTCAAAGAAATAAATCCCTCTAGCCGCTATATAAATAAGACTCTAGGTATATTCTAGTTTTACACCTAACTTCTTAGGCTTGATGTGTCAGTGATAGCTCATACCAGATGAACATGCCTAAGGATGTAATGCCCTACCGAGGAACTCTTGGAACAAGGATAATATTCTCAATAGAATCATGTGATTTTTAAAAAATAAAATAAAATAATGATACATTAAACTAAGAAACTCTACATAATAATTTTTTTATATCAATATAGAAAATGAGAGGATAAAGATCATACCTATTGTCATATTTAAATAACAATTCTTAACATTGCATACATGAGTTGTACTTTCTTGATGCTTCATAAAGCTCCATTCCCTGTACCTATACACATGTCTTCACAACTAGATGTGCATCAAAACATTAAACTTACATGATCATAATATAGTATCTCCTAATGACCTATATCTTATAACAAAGGAAATTCGTAAGGGGTCATATCTGTAGGATTTGATAACCATCAAATCTTCCCAAGAAACCTGCATGCAAACACTGCTACAAGAAAGAAGACAGAAGAGAGAAACAGAAGAGAATCAGCTATGGCGGCCAATAGGCCAGATACAGGAAAATCATCTTAACAAAAAATAAGCTTCTATTAACAGAATGAAATTACAATACAATCTCCTTAAGAATTACAAAGCGGTGATTCCTTATAAAGGATACCGAAACCCTAAAAGGGAAACTACTAGAAAATAGAAACTTCCTAAG
>MU224128.1:1304797-1319982 GCA_018584345.1 Thuja plicata | reverse complement strand
TTTTGATACTCCTTGGGATGTATCTCAATATAGAAAGGATCTTTAAATCCTGCTCGGTTAAGAGACTTTCTGAATCAATGGTTAAACTGAAATAGTATGATCTGTTCACATATACAACTTATACTTGAATATTTTTAGATCTATTATAAGCTCATAAAAATAATCTGATCAATATATCTTTTCAATACCTTTGCTCCACTTTTGTTGTGCTCAGTGATGCTATGCTCTATTGCTCAGTGTCCACATAAAATTTATCTCTTTCCTCATCTTGATTGATCAGGACTGTATGAAGTTGTTCTTCATCAATTTCTCTTCAACATCCTCTTTTTCATTCACTCCCCTTAATTCGTAATGAAATAAGTTGTCTCTTTATCGACATGATATCACTATTGTTAGGTTCTTGATTTTCTTGATCTTGGCGTGATCCACAATCTTAGCCAATTTGTTTTAAAGAAAAAATCCCTTTTTATCTCCCAGAGACCTTCTTTCCAACTGGAAAAAACAACTTTAAATCCTTTACTTATCTCTGGATTTATCTTATAGATGAAAACAATCATAGCTACTATTTAACTCTATATTTAGCTCTACCAGTGAAATATTTTGTCATTTCTGAAGTCCAGATAATTTTGGTATTTTAACTCTTGTTGGCTTCGGTTAACACTCTAGTCCTCCTTGAGCTTCTCCGTCAAGGTTGTCTATCCGTCAGGGTTGTCTATTATTTGGGTTACACTATGATTCTGGCTGTCGGGTATGCTTGTGATTCTACTCATCGGTAATGCTCGTCGGTGTTCTTGCGCGGGCATCACTATGACCTGACTTTCAGTGATCTCTATCTGTCGGGTTCCACTAGCCGTTGGTGTTTGAAGTCACATAATGAATGCTTGTATTTTATGCATTACTGAAAGCATAATCTTTATCTTTTCGATTCTCTGAAGTCTTTGACACTTTGATTATAATCAATTAGATTATATCAAGTTGACATCATTGACAATACAATCCATTAACTGATTTAATGTCATTCATTATCTTTCTTCATTTCAGTGATCAACTTAACATCTTCAAACATTCAATCAGTTACATGTCATCAATCTCTCCCTTTGGAATTGATAGCAACACACTACATTATCATACTATAGTATCACTAATACAATATAAAATATAATAGTTTCATCAATCTTTCTGATTGTAACTATTACAAATGTCTGGATTTCGGTAAGCTCAAAAATAGCTTTGATTTGTTTCTTGTAGAGTTGTCATCTTCAATCTTCAATCCCTTCACTGGATAGATGTAGCATCTTCTTTCTCTGTTATGATATATTCTATGCCTTAACTGATCCTCTTCTTGATAATCTCTTTTTCCTTTGATAGAAATCTCTCTCTTTGTATGAACTCTCTCCCTTTGTTACTTCTTTCCCTTAGATGGATATTTCATATATAATCAATATCGCTCCCTTTGAATATTGATTAACTCTTTCGTTTGATTCTCAGGAACTTCATTTTATGGATAATGATATAATCTTTTCTGATCAATGAGATAATCTCTCCCTTTGACAATAATGCCAAACAAAAATCCTTCTCCTTTTTTTATATAATCTTTCATCCCTTTTTTTATAATATATTCCTTGAATTTCCCTATCCATAAACAATACAATGTCTCTGGTATTCAGTGCAGATCTGTACCTTGTTGTGTACAGGTGTGTCTTTTTCTATTCATCTTGGTGTTTACATCAACATGGATGATCTTGAGATTATGTCTGGGCTGATGCATCCTCCTAGTCAGTTTACTGACCGATAGACAAGGGTTGGACCCCTAGTCTCTGTCTCAGGTACTCAAATGTATCCTTCGGTAATGGCTTGGTGAATATATCAGCTAATTGATCTTTTGATTGAACATATTCTGGGATCACCTCCTTTTCTTGCATTTGTTCT
This sequence comes from Thuja plicata, assembly GCA_018584345.1. Lineage (NCBI taxonomy): Eukaryota > Viridiplantae > Streptophyta > Pinopsida > Cupressales > Cupressaceae > Thuja > Thuja plicata. Next base: position 1,318,053 of record MU224128.1, on the reverse strand, counting down.
CCTAGATAGTGATACTTGATAGAAATATGCTTAGTCTTAGCATGCATGACTGGATTTTTTGAAATGTTAATTGCACTGGTATTATCACAGTAGATAATTATTGGTTCAAGAATCTTAATATTCATACCTTCTAGTAACTATTTGATCCATGCAATATTTGAGCAATTTGTAGTAGTAGCCACATACTCTGCTTCTGCAGTAGACTGAGAGATGCATCCTTGCTTCTTTCTGATTCATGTTACAAGTCTTTCACCCATGAATAATTCTCCTCCAATTGTGCTCTTTCGGTCATCAATGTTTCCAGACCAATCAGAATCTATATAGACTCATAGCTCAAATTTTTCTTCTCTTTTATAACATAAGCCATAGTCCTCGGTGTTCTTCAGATATCTCAGAATTCTCTTGACAATAGTCATATGTGATTCTTTGGGATTAGCAGATAATCGTGCATCTATTCCAACTGTATGTGCTATATCTGGTCTAGTATGAACAACATACATTAGTTTTCCAATCATTGATCTATAGAAGGTTTGATTTACCTCATTATATTTGTCTTCTTTTGTCAGCTTACATCCAATAGCCATAGGTGTTCCAACTGGTTTGGAATCTTACATCTTGAATATCTTCAACACTTCCTTGATGTATTTGGACTGAGTGATATATATGTCTGCATCTTGTTGAAGAATCTATAGACCAAGAAATAATTTGATCTCCCCAAACATAGACATTTCAAATTCTTTGCTCATTTCATTAGCAAAGGATTTGCATAACAATTCATTTCCCCCAAAAATGATATCATTAACAAAAATTTTAGCAATCATAATATTACCATCAGTATCTTCTTTTAAGTACAGATTTCTATTTTCACTTGTTCTAACAAATTTTATGCTAATGAGATAGGAGTGAAGTCTTTCATACCAGGCTCTAGGTGCTTGTTTCAATCCATACAAGGCTTTATGTAGTCTACATACCATGTTTCTCTTGTCTGGATCAACAAATCCTTCTGGTTGCTCAATGTATACCTCTTCTTCTAGTATTTCATTTAGGAATGCAAATTTGGCATCCATCTGGTATACCTTGAATCCTTTAAATGTAGCATAAGCAAGTAAGATTCTAACTCCTTCTAGTCTAGCAATGGGTGCAAAGGTTTCAACATAATCAATAACTTCTTCTTTTGCATATCCCTTGCATACTAACCTTGCTTTGTTTCTAGTGACGTCTCCATTCTCATTCAACTTGTTTCTGAATATCCATTTGGTACTGATGACATTCTTGTCTTCTAGTCTCAGTACTAGTGTCCATGTACTATTCTTCTCAATATGTTCTATTTCTTCATTCATAGAATTGAACCATTCTTCATTTTCAAGTGTAGTATTAACAGATTTAGGCTCAAAATCACAAAGTAAATAACTAGTGTTTAGTGACTTACTTCTTGTTCTCATTCCAACCTTCTTGTCTCCTATGATTTGATCTTGTGGATGATGTCTTCTGACATACTTGGAAATTTTTGGTTCAGTTTTGTGTTCATCATTCTAATCATCTTTTTGACCTTCATTCTAATCTCCATTGCTCAGAAAATCATCTTGAGGATTTTCCTGACTTTTGGTAATTGCAGCCTGATGCTTGGGTGCAATGTTCTGATGCTCGGGAGAAATACATTGTTGCTCAGGTAGAGTGTCAAGTTCTATATAAACAAACCTGTTATAGTCCTCTAGTTCTCTTCTTCTTTCCTTATCATTATTTTCTATAAATTCATCTATTTTCACATTTGCACTTTCAATGATTTTGTTAGATGACTTGTTAAGACATTTATAAGCCTTTCTTTTGGTTGAATACCCTAGGAAGGTACCTTCTTCACTTTTTGAGTCAAGTTTTCCATTTCTATCATCCTTCAAAATATAACATTGACTACCAAAGATTCTAAAGTAACTTACATTAGGTGTATGACCATACCAAAGCTCATAGGGTGTATTCTTTATGTCCTTTTTCAATTGTACTCTTTTTAATGTGTATACAATAGTACTAACAGCTTCCCTCCAAGAATTTTGAGTGATGCTCTTCTCAATCATCAATGTTCTTGCATAGTAAACAATTGATTTGTTTCTCCTCTCAGCAATTCCATTTTGTTGTGGTGTTCTTGGTGCAGAAACCTATATTTTAATTCCATGCTCATTACAATAGTTAGTGAATTCATCTGAAGTAAATTCCCCTACTCTATCTGACCTTAATCATTTCAACTTATTTTCACTTTTTTTTTTTACCATTGCCTTATACCATTTAAACATCTTAAATTCTTCTGATTTATCTTTTAAGAAAATAACTGTCATCATTCTAGAATAATCATCAACAAAGAGAATAAAATACCTATCTCCATAGTAGCTATTTGTCCTCAGGGTCCATATAGATTAGTATGGACTTCTAGAATTGCATTAGATGTATGGGTTTTACTCTTGAAACTAGACTTTGTCATCTTACCTTTTTGACAATTCTTGCACATGATATGTTCAGGTTTAGTCATGCTCAGTAATCCTCTGACATTCCTTTTGTATCTTATCTTTATCATGTTGTCAACATTGACATGACACAATCTTTTGTGCTACAACCACATGTCTTCATTTCTAGCCATTAAACAAGTGGTGTTAATGTTATCAAGATAGAAAAGTTTACCTTTTGTCTGCTCACCGGTTCCAATCAACCTTCCTGATTCATTGAAGATCTTTGCCTTCTTATTTTCAAATGCTACTCTATGACTTGAATTGTTCAGCTCTGAAACACTTAACAAATTATAATTCAGTCTTTTTACCCAGTAAGCATTTTCACATTTGATCAGGTTATTCAAAATTATAGTTCCTTTACCTTCGACTGGACAAGGTGTATCATTTCTCATTCTTACTGAACCACCATTATAGTATTCAAAAGTGTATAGTCGGAAAAATGAAGCACTTCTATTGTAGACTGGTTTAGCCTTTTGAGTAAGTGGTTTAGGGTCATGTCAAGCACCTTGAATGGGTCTCTAAGTTGGATCTGGCTTTTTCCCCTATTCTGCCCCATTTCCCACTTTTCCAGCCTATTTCTGACATCTAAAATTGAGATTTTTGACCTCAGGGTCAAAATTGACCTTTTTGGGTCAAGGTCAACCTCACCCTTGACCTAGGTCAAGGTTGACCTCGAACTTGACCTAGGTCACAATCGACCTTTTTCTGACTTTTGGTCCAAATCCCAAATTTCTAGGATTTCTGGATCTCAGGCTTCGGAAAAGTTAATTTCCCACTTCTGGGTTGGATGTTTTACATTCCAAAATGATGACTCTTAAATTATATTTAATATAGGTCCACTTATAAGGATGTAGGTCTAATGGAAATTTAATTCTCCTATATCGACCTCTCTAGAAGATTGTGCCCTAGATTTGTATAAAAGGAAGCCTTCTCCTCTCATTTTCTCTAACCATGATCAAGCGAGAACCAAGAAATCATAAGGCACTTGAAGCAAGAAATAATCCATTGAAGCAAGCACCTACTCTCAAGCATTCAAGAATTCAAGCCTCCATTTTCATTAAGGAGATCCATTGGTGGCCATTGAAGAATTCAAGCTCCATGGAGCCCTCTTGTTGAATATTTCTCCATCCACATTCCTCCAAGCTTCTTCCTATTCCAAGATCCATTCAAGATTGGTGTTGAAGATTTAAAAGAAATTGATTTGAGACATTCTCCATTCTACATTCTACATCCATTTGGTGCATCTGTACTTGTGGGTTCAAGGATTCGAATCCTCCACAAGGACTTTTACATGAGCACGGTGAATTCTTTCATTTACTTTGTTTATTTCTACAATTTCAATTATATATTTGAGGTTAATTCCAAAACTAGGGTTTGACCAAGGCAAACCTCTCCCCCCCAACAAACAAACTATTCTTCTTATAGGTACAGGTTTGGGACAGCGAATTAAAGTGCAAATTTAGATACCCTTTTCAACAAACTTTTGGGATCCGCGAATAGATTTTCCATCGAAGCTGTGCAGGTCAAAGTCAACATTTTGGGGTCAAGGGTGAAATTTTGGGGTCAAGGTCGAGATTTTGGGGTCAACGGTGACATTTTGGGGTCAAGGTCAACCTTTTTCACAGGACTGTGTCAGATCAGAAAAATATTTCTGAGTTTTGTTCGTCTCTGCGTTTCTGTTCTGGGTGATACTTCAGATTTTCTAGACACTCAACACAGGCTTCAGAAAATAGCATTCTTTGATCTGCAATATTTCAAGGTTAGTGTATTTCTCCTATTCAATCCAATTAAGGTTTTTAATCTATCTAAATCTAAAATACATTTCAAATTAATCAAATTAATCAAACCGGGTACTTAAGATCTTCCTTCCTTATTCTTGTTTCCAAATGATTGATTCATTTATGCATTGATCCTTCCTTTTGGGTTAATCAACTTGGATCTCTCATTTACATATCTAAGGATAGGAGAGAATCTTATCTACCCCCACAACATATTTAAATGTAAGGTATTTTATGTTAAATGAATCCACATTACAACACACATGTTCTACCTTACATTTTGGTGAACCCGCGATAGATAACTCTTTCTTTTTGGTGTTAGATTTGCATCTTATGCTAGATCGTACACGCATTTAAAAGTGGATTTATTTTATTCTCTTGCATTTATATGTCAAAAATAAATAAAAACCATAAAATTTCTTTAGAAATACAAAAACATTTATATTTTTCATCATACATTTCATTTGAATGCATTTGGATATATCTAGATCTATTTTCTATGCATTTCTTTATTCGTTATTATGTTGCCCAAGTTGTTTTAGCTATTTTACAAACCTTTTATAATGTGCTTTATTGATAGGGATGATAATCCTCCTATTTGGGATGAACCTTTGGATTTGGATGTTGATTACTCTCTTCCTCATGAAGCCATTGTGGATGATTCTACTTTTTGGGATGAACCCTTGGATAAGACATTGATTTATCCCCTCCTTGTGAAGATGCCTTGATAAAAGAGGGTGATTTATTAATGGATGACATATTCATACATGATGGTTACTCTTTTTCTAAAACACACTCCCCTTATGTAGATATTTTAGAGAAGGAAGAAAACATTATAGATGCGTTACCTCTATTTGGGATTCTTTCTAGTAATGAGACATTAACAGAGATGATATGAATTCCCTTAATGCTCTCCCTATTAGTGATGATCTTATGGAGAATCAAGATCCTCCCTCATCTCCTCCTAGGATGTATTCTTTTCTTCCTTCTTGTGAACCTATATGTATTGTTGAGACAAATAACATGGTTTATCCAAAACCCTTGTTGACTATCAAAGGTTGTCCTCGCATTACTATCAAAGGTAAACCTATGGAATCTTTTGAATATGTCAATGATCAAGATTCGATAGCTCACACCTATCATACAAGGAATAACCCTCAACCTAATCTGGTGGTTCCTACTTCTTTACCACCTTCTCAACCCATTCTTCCTCCTCCACCCCGTCTTCCTAGCATGGAGTATAATTTGATAAACCAATTGTGCAATACCCCTACCAAGATTTATTTATGGGAGCTTCTTCAAACTTCACCTACCTACCATGAAGCCTTAAAAAAATCTCTAGAAACTCTTTCCACTCCACCTCCTAACCAAGAGAACATTAATGCCTTCTTACAATTCATACATGTTACCCCAGGTCCTCCTGACATTGTATTTACTCAAAAGGATTTACCTTCTAAAGAAGTTTAGAATCAATATGATGCCCTTATTATTTTTTTTACTATCAATAAGAATATCATTCATAGGACCTTGATTGATAATGGATCTAGGCTTAATATTTGTAGCATGGACATGCTCCAATCGATTAAAGTTGATCTTTCAACTATTCAACCTGATAATAATCCTATATGTGGCTTTGATAACATTGATAAGAAAATTTTGGGCATCATTACCTTACCTATCAAAGTAGGTCCGATCATCCTGAATACTCATTTTCATGTTATGCCTAGACCTCTTAATTATAAACTCCTTTTGGGTAGACCTTGGTTGCATGTGATGCATGTTGTTCCTTCCACCCTTCACCGTAAAGTCAAGTTTATTCACAACAACATGGTGTATACACTTCATGCAGATGATGCGCCAAATCCTTGTTTGCATATTCAAACCCACCATAGTCCTATTCCTAATAGTAATCCTTCTTCCTCTAATGCCTTTCCTAGAGATGATTGGGGAACCTTGGATTTTAAAATCCTACCTTTATTGGAGAATATAAGGTTTCTAATCTTGATTTTATGAAGCAGCAAAGAGAGTTTGAACAATGAGTTTTTTCTTCTACTTCTAATACCCTTTGTAATAAATTTGTCGCTGCTTCTACCCACTATGAATCTGTCAAACCTACTAGTAATGACATAGTGACTACTGAAGTTCCATTGATTCCTTCTGATATGGCTTCTCATTACGGTCCTAGTTTTCATTTACTAGTTAAACAAGGATTCCATGGTCAAGGATGTGGTAAGCATAAACATGGAATTCAAATGCCCTTACAGTATGGGGGGCATGAGCAATCTTATGGATTGGGATTTAATCCTAAAAAACACATCAATGTTATCAACATCTCAAATAACACTTCAAAACATGATGACCCTAGGAAGGAGTTTTACTGAGAAGTTCTTTTGCCTAAACTCCTTCATGCTAAGATGATTGCTAGACCTAAACGCAAAAAGAAATGTAATCCACACTTGACGACTCTTCCTTTTTGTTTCTATCTTAGATTTCATGATCACTCTACTAATTAATGTCAAGCATTACATTATAAGATTAGGCATCTCATTGATAGTAAAGTTATTTATATATCATGTGGCAATGACTTGTATTTCAATCATTTTTTCTCTAAATAACATTTATGTTCCTATTATGGAACTCCACATTATGTAAACACTGTTAGCCTAATCTTTGGGGGCTCATTGTCTTGCATAGTATTGTGAGCGATATAATAGGTCCCCTTTCATCCTTGTTCCCACTCTTGGGGGGAAAGCATGGCATCTCCTTCTTTTCTGTCTTTCTGAGATTCACCTTTCCCTTGGTTAAGCAGTATCTATCTATTATGTGATATCCATCATACATGAAAATTTTGGTTTGCAATGAGGATCAATGTCCTTGATTATAACCTATTTTCATTATTTGACATTGGGTTTCCATGGTAGATAAATCTCTCACCTTGGAAACTGAATATTGTGCTATCCCTCACAAGGGTTACTTTTTCACTTCTTGCATGATATCTCTTTGCATTCATCCCTTCCATGGCCTCATAGGAGCTGTGACCTTCCTGGCTTGGACTGGGTGTTGTCTATGGATATTGTCTTGTTGAAAAAGTCTTTATACTTGATATTTTCTTTCCTTAACATGTCAAAATAGTATGTACTTTTCCATATTAAGGAGGGGGGCATATACATGGCCTCCCTCGTTCCATATTATGCATTTTTATTCTAATCTTTTGTTTTGCAACATGCTAAATCCTCAGAAGGTAACGCACATAAGTTGCTAAATCCTGAAGAGATACGCATTCAATTACAATTTAATATGCTAAATCCTCAGAAGGTAACGCACATAGGTTGCTAAATCCTGAAGAGATACACATTTTACAAATGTATTCCATGGTGATATAAGGATATGGATCCATGGGTACTGCATAAAAGCCATCAGAAGATGCACTACATAGATGTACAAAGCAACCAGAAGGCACACAACTTTATGGGGTGACTATCAAGTGCTTTCTATTAGAGTAATAAAGTGATTCCACTTATTAATTAAATCATATTGATTTAATTATTAAGTCACTTATTATCTCTCTTTTACTTAAGCTAAACTTTAGGCATTTAATAATTAATTCTTTTATTAATTATTATTATGCAACCTAGATATTTCCCCTTTAGGGTTTTAGTATCCTTTTATAAGGATTCCCTCTTTGTAAATTATTAAAAATTTGATGGTTATTAATTAATTGAGGATGTTATTGCATTAAGAGTTTTTCTCCATTGTTTTGCACAATATATTTCCTCTTCCATCAATATGTGATTTTTGGCCTCCATAGCTTTTATGCTTCTCTTTCTGTGAAAGGTTTGCATGCAGGTGACTCTTGGGAGTTGTGGGTTGATAGTTTTCATCAACTCCAATATGGTATCAGAGCTCCGCCCTTTCATGCCCCTGTTCTCTTCATGAGAGATTCGGCATTAGTTAAATCTGTGTTTTCGAGAGGTTTTCTCTCAGATTTTCATAGATTTTTGGAGGATTTATTTTTTGGTGCACTTTAGGCAAAAAATGACATCTTGGTTGTGTTTGAAAGCCCTAAGAAACTCAATTTTCATATATGGCATGTCCAATTTGGACACAGTTGAAATCTGGGCCCTCTTTTTTGCTTGCATGACCTTGACACATTTTTTGAGGGAAAAATCTACCTCGGTTTTTGTGCCACTGATGTCAGCAGCCACAGGCCCCAAGATTTTTTAATATTTTTTTAAAAATAAAAAAAAATCTCTTTTTTTGGTTTTTTTTTATATAAAAAAAAGCATGTGTTTTTTTATGTTTTTATTCTTAAAAAAAAAACATAATATTTTTTTATTTATTTTTTTCATTAAAAAAAATAATATTTTTTTATGCCATTTTGGTGGGAAATCTGGAGGTAGTATTTTTTTTGGAGGAATCGCCAGTTTAGCAGGGCTCCGCCATTTTTGGCTAAGGTTTCATGAGGTTCACTTCTGTTTTGATCTCTCGGTGGTTTTTTCCTCATATCTTGAGCAAACGGAGACCAATTTTTGACTTCCTTATATCGCCGGAAAGCTCTTTCCAAGATGGACGTCTTTCTGGAGGATAGATTTTTTGATTTTTCTATCTTGCATATTTTTTTCCTGTCAAAGTCAAGGTTCTATTTTGCACTCCGGGAGCCATATCTTGCTCATCCAGACTCATTTTTTCGACTTTTGCATGAGGTTGAAAAGTTGCTTCTATTCTCTTTCTTATTCTATGGGTCTCACACCCAGATTTTTCTCAATGTATCTATATATTCATTTTTTTGCTTTATGGCATTCTGGTAGATATCTTGGATGTTTCAGGTCCTGGGATCGTTTCCTTCTCTGAACATTGTCTACACTTTTTTCTGTAGCTTTCTTTTGTAAATGCACTGAAATAAAGTGTCTGCAGTTGCATATCTGGGATCTTGTACACCTTGTGCTTGTTTGTACTCGCACTTAGTTATAAAGTGTCATGGGGGGGTTATGATGTTTTACCTTTTGTGTTCATCCACCTTTGTCAAGTGAGTGTCCCTTCTACGACATTAGCCTCATGATGTGTATCTAGAAGATCATTTCTTCTACTTTGACACCAACCTTTATCCTGTGCTTGTACCTTCTTCTGCACTATTGGTGTTCCTAATTCTTCTTCTTGCAATTGTTTTTTGGCATTGCATTTCAGTGTTCCTATCAGACCTCTTCATGTTCAACATTAGCGGGGGGGTATCTCCTGCTAGTTCTAATGCTTCCTTGGTTCCATCGAGTGATCTATGTATTCAGTATTTGTTCCTATGTACTAGGTGAATGCAGTGGTTGGTACATATGCATTTCGGTGAGATGGATCATTTACCGTATGGACACACTCTTCTTTCATTCCTATTTTGGAGGCATTCTTCCATCTTTGATTGATCAACTCTTCTGGCTTTGTTTAAAGTATTCTCTACCTAATCATGTTCTATTACAATGGAGGTTCCAACAGTTATTTTTTGACAGTGTTTACAGCTTCATGCTTCAGAGGTGTTCTACATGTTCTTTCTCTGTTCCTATTTTCTGGGACTTTCTCTAGTTTGGAGGCTTCTTCAGTCCTTCACTAGGCTTCATCTCTTTTTGGAGTAGGGTTTTTCCCATGTGGTTTTCTCTATTTCTCCTCTTTACAGAGATTTTTTGTATTGGGTACCTCATCAGGCCTTATTGCTGGGACCCATTTTTCCTTCTTTCAATAGTTGTTTCTAGGTTTTTAGCTTCTCCCTAAGTTTATCTTAAGGGGGGGTGTTAGAGTAATAAAGTGATTCCACTTATTAATTAAATCATATTGATTTAATTATTAAGTCACTTATTATCTGTCTTTTACTTAAGCTAAACTTTAGGCATTTAATAATTAATTCTTTTATTAATTATTATTATGCAACCTAGATATTTCCCCTTTAGGGTTTCCCTTTTAGGGTTCCGGTATCCTTTTATAAGGATTCCCTCTTTGTAAATTATTAAAAATTTGATGGTTATTAATTAATTGAGGATGTTATTGCTTTAAGAGTTTTTCTCCATTGTTTTGCACAATATGTTTCCTCTTCCATCAATCTGTGATTTTTGGCCTCCATAGATTTTTTGCTTCTCTTTCTGTGACAGGTTTGCATGTAGGTGACTCTTGGGAGTTGTGGGTTGATAGTTTTCATCAACTTCAATACTTTCTTGGTGGGCCATCCTATCATTTTTGTGGTTCACAGTGAGATACACACATCTTACTGGGCGAGCTAATCACACCCTCTCTCTTTTTCTCTTTAATCGGTGATGTCTCTCTTATTGTGATCTTAGGATTGATAAAGAATTAAGTCCCTTGGGGGCTTGAGGATTTATTTGTCCCTTTTTATCTCAATAATATTATCTATTCTTTGTGATCTCCTTTACCAAGAGTTTGTATTGAGTCCATACTCTTGCTAAAGTGGGGGCTAAATGTATAGTCTAAAAATGGAAGCACTTCCATTGTAGACTAGTTTAGCCTTCCGAGTAAGTGGTTTGGGGTCATGTCAAGAGCCTTGAATAGGTCTTTAACTTGGATCTAGCTTTTTCCCCTATTCTTCCCCATTTCCCACTTTTCCAGCCTGTTTCTGACATCCAAAACTGAAAACTGAGATTTTTGACCTCGGGGTCAAAATCGACCTTTTTGGGTCAAGTTCGACCTCACCCTTGACCTAAGTCAAGTTTGACCTTGACCTTGACCTTGACCTAGGTCACAATCAACCTTTTTTTGACATTTGGTCCAAATCCTAGATTTTGAGGATTTCCAGATCTCGAGCTTCGGAAAAGTTAATTTCCCGCTTCTGGGTCGGCTATTTTGGGTTCCAAAATGATGACTCTTAAATTATATTTAATATAGGTCCAATTCTAAGGGTATAGGTCTAATGGGAATTTAATTCTCTTATGTCGGCCTCTCTAGAAGATTATGCCCTAGATTTGTATAAAAGGAAGCTTTCTCCTCTCATTTTCTCTAACCATGATCAAGCAAGAACCAAGAAATCATAAGGCACTTGAAGAAATAAATAATCCATTGAAGCAAGCACCTACTCTCAATAATTCAAGCATTCAAGCCTTCATTTTCATCAAGGAGATCCATTGGTGGCCATTGAAGGATTCAAGCTCCATAGAACCCTCTTGTTGAAGATTTCTCCATCCACATTCCTCCAAGCTTCTTCCTAGTCCAAGATCCATTCAAGATTGGTGTTGAAGATTTACAAGAAATTGATTTGAGACATTCTTCATTCTACATTCTACATCCATTTGGTGCATCCATACTTGTGGGTTCAAGGATTTGAATCCTCCATAATGAATTTTACATGAGCAAGCTGAATTATTTCATTTAATTTGTTTATTTCTACAATTTCAATTATATATTTGAGGTTAATTCTAAAACTGGGGTTTGACCAAGGAAAACCCCTCCCCCCCCCAAAAAAAAAACCATTTTTCTTACAGGTACAGATTCGGGACAACGAATTAAAGTGCAGATTCAGATACCCTTTTCGGCAAACTTTCAGGATTCACGAATAGATTTTTTGTCAGAGCTATATAGGTCAAGGTTGACATTTTGGGGTCAAGGGTGACATTTTGGGGTCAAGGTCAAGATTTTGGGGTCAACGGTGACATTTTGGGGTCAAGGTCGACCTTTTTCACAGGACTGTGTTGGATCAAAAAAATATTTCTGGGTTTTATTTGTCTCTGTGTTTCTGTTTTGGGTCATACTTCAATTTTTCCAGACACTCAACATAGGCTTCAAAAAATATCATTCTTTAATTTGCAATATTTCAAGGTTAGTGTATTTCTCCTATTCAATCCAATTAAGGTTTTCAATCTATCTAAATCTAAAATACATTTCAAATTAATCAAATCAATCAAACCAGGTACTTAAGATCTTCCTTCCTTATTCTTGTTTCCAAATGATTGATTCATTTATGCATTGATCCTTCCTTTTGGGTTAATCAACCTGGATCTCTCATTTACATATCTAAGGATAGAAGGAGAGAATCTTATCTACCCCCACAACATATTTAAATGTAAGGTATTTTATGTTAAATCAATCCACATTACAACACTCAATATTTTCTACCTTAAAAGAAGTATCAAACTTTTATTTATCACCAATCATATGGTGAGTGCAGCCACTATCTATGATCCAGACATCATTCTTACTAACCTTAGATATGAGTGATGTTTCTACATAGCTTTCTCCTTCTTTGTCTGAATCATCCTTCATGGCTACAAATACCATGTCAATGTCTTCTTCTAATTTTGTGTTAGTGTCATCGGCTCTTTTCTCAGCTAGGTAACAAGCTTTCTTTCCTTTGTCCTTGTAGTCTCAGGTATCTCTTTTGTTAGGTTGTCGGTTGCTTTGGTAAGCTCTATTATCACCTCTATCAAACTTCTTCTCATATGATCTGTCATTACTTATGTCATCTTTTCTTTTGTTTGGACATCTTGCAGCAAATTTTCCAACCTCTTTACAATTGAAACATACAAGTGGTAATTTACCTTTGCCTCTCTACAATCTTCTTTCCATTAGTGCTTCAATCTCATCAAGTACTTTATCCTCATTATTGTATGCACCCTAAAATGGTCGCCTAGACTTTGGGCCCCATTTATTATTTTATCATTTATCAAATTTCTGAATCAATGCTTTGGAACATTTTCAATTCAAATCAATTTCCTTGATCAAATTGTAATTAATTCAATTATTTCAATATTTCCTAAGGTTTGACCATTTTTATTTAATTAAAAGATTTAATCTCCCTTTTAATTAAATAAAATTCCTCTTATTTAATTAAAAGATTTAATCTCCCTTTTAATTAAATTCCTCTAATTTAATTAAATTCAATTCCCCCCATTTAATTAAATAAAATTCTTCTAATTTATTTAATTGAAAAAAAACCTCTCTTTTAATTAAATAAATAAAAATCCCCACTTAAAGCACTTTATTTGTTGAAAAAGGAAAT
>MU224128.1:1257689-1268241 GCA_018584345.1 Thuja plicata | reverse complement strand
ATGGTGATTGTTTCATATGATCCTATAAATTTCACCTAACTTAGATGTTTATGGTAAGAGCTGCCACTATGGGTGGATAGCCGCATATATCTCGATCTTTGTTATGTGTAAACTACGGTGAGTTTGACACAATTTCCTTATCTATTTTCTAATCCAGATTCTCACTAAGGTATATGAATCATAATGTACCAAAGGATATGAATTTTCAAGTTCATTGCGGGTCCAATATCTTGCCTTAATCAGAATCTGGTATATTAAAAGGAAGGTTACTATTGTTATCCTTGCTTCTATGCCTTGATGCCTAAGTCTCTCTCTGACATTTAAGTAAAATATAGTATTCATATTATCATAATATCAGTGGGTATTAGTGATGGTTTTACTATTAGGTGGTGTCCATTCCATTCTATCAGGTGGTCTTCATATAGCTGCATTTAGAGATTGCCTGATGCATTTTGTCAATAGTAATAAATAGCATAAGGAAATTTAAGCTCAAACATGGTTTCTATCTTCTTCTAAACTATCAAGTTAATTACACCATTTATATTATTGATATTAAATATCATTGCACATCCATAGCATGCATTTTGCATTCATTTGGAAACATGAAACTGGAAAATACAAAAATAAAGCATCCGTGTATTGCATTTTTACTTCTACATCCTAAAGTGCATCCATACATCTATTTTGCATAAACTGGAAAAATAGAGAAATGTACATTTGCATTTTCACATAAATATCATTTATAAACATATTAATATTAGTAATATACTCATCACATCCACATTATAAAATGATATTATTATCTATGAACTAACTCGTCACGAGATCAAGATATCATCACATGTGCAAAAGATACATTTACCACATCTATGGAAAGCAAAATGGATACATTTACCACATGAAACATGTCAAAATCCAAAAACTGCATCAAATATACATCATCACACACATGGTACAAATCAAGGCATAAAGTGTATTAGAAGAGTATCAGTATATCACTAAGCATAAAAAAATGTCAGTGTATCACCAAAACTAAAGAACATCTGTGTCTCAGTAAGCATACAGAGTATCAAAGCATAAAGAGTATCAAAGCATAAAGTGAATCAGAAAGTATACAGTGTATCAGTGAGCATAAAGAATATCAGTACACCAAAAAGAGAAATCAGATATATGTACGAATGAATGTCATGTACAAAAGAGGGGATCTCAGCAGGATCTAGATATACGTGTATGATCTCAAAATGAACAAAATAATACAACAACATCAACTCTGGCCCGCCCCCTCTCCCTGGTTAGGAGGAGGTGGCATGAATGGAGCTACTAGAGGCGGCATGGCCCCCTCTAACTGCTGAGCTACATAAGAAAAGGAAGGTGCTCTCTTACCCTATTGACACTGCTACGTGATACAAGGCATAATAATATGTCTCCCTCTATCCCTGATGGACTACTGTCTGGGCCTGGGCATCTCTCTCTACTCTGAGCATCGCTACCTGTGTATCCCTCTTAGCTCTCAGCCACTCTAGCTGTCTGTCCCTGTCTACTAAAAGAGCATCAGCAGTGGTAACCCTAGCCTCCAAGGCTATGATTTGGGCTTGGAGCTTCTCTCTCTCCTGCTCACACCTCAATAGAGGGTCCTCATCTCTACCGAGATCTTTCTCTTGCACTCTCTGTCTCCGCTGTCTCTGCTACTCTAGAGTGAGTAGAGGGCCAGTATCTCTTTGTGGGGCCACAAATCTATATCTCGGTCGTCTCTGTCCACTGCCACTGGAAACACCTAGATCAACTGCCTCTCCACCACCACCCCTGTCATCACCATCATGTCTATCATCTGGGGGAGGATGCCTACCATCTCTGCCACCATCTCTACCACCGTCGTGGCCCCCATGTCTCCTAGGAGCCCTATCTCTGCCTCCTATCCCCCTGACAGGTCGGTCCTCAGGATCATAATCTAGTGGCTCCTCTATACGAGGAATAATCTCCTCAAGCACTGTAAATCATGGAAAAGGATACTGAAGCATCTCAGTAGCATACCCATCTGACACTCCAGCATCCTCAACATCTGGGCAAGGGTCCCAGTCTATCGCCACCATGTCTCGGATCTCCTATGAGGCAGTGATCAAGAAGCGCTCAATGATATATCTGGTGCGGCCGATCAGATATCTGCTCTGACATAAGAAAGGAACCTGTCATGCATCAGAAGTCCATACCTCGCAGTCTAGGTATGGTCACCACATGACCTCTGTCATATCATTGAATAATCGATGCCAATGCTCAACCTTGCCTAGATGGGGCTGCTGTAAGAGACCTGCATACATATACACATAGGGCTGCTCAGGTGCCCTCTACCTATCAACAACTGGCTGTGTAACAGGGATGTGCTCCCAGACCCAAATCTATAGAATAAGGATCCCCACAGTCATACTGTGGGTGTGGTGATATACAATCTCGTGGAACTCTCTGTATATGTGAGCTAGTATACATCTCCCCCAGGAAAAACGTTGGTGGTGGATGATCATCTTCTCCACCATACTCACCTAGCCCACCAAGAAACCGTGCTGACCTCTATCCAGTATAAGGATGCCACCTACCAATTCAGCCAAGTACACAGCTAATCAATCATAGTGATCGACCATATAATCCCATGATAGGTATCTGCGGTCGATGGTATCATCCTGAAAGAATCTTCGCACTGTACCAATCACAACGCCAGCTCTAGACTCAAAAAATACCTCATGTCCAACCATGGGTACACAGAGTATCCTCTAGACATCCTCTGGAGTCACTGTAATCTCACCTGTAGGAAAGTGGAAGGTGTTGTGCTCAGAATGCCACCTCTCGGCCAGAGCAGTCAACAACCCTCGGTTCACCCCAATCTCAGGTAAACCTATTAGTGACTGCAATCCACATCAGATCACGGTGGTCTGCTCATCATCTGACAGTCAGCTAGACAATGCAAGAACTCGCGTAGGATAAGTGTTGTGAAAGGCGACTACCTCAAACTGGGCCTGATTTTTGACAACACCGTAAAACATCAGCATTCTATCTACAATAAAGGGCAAATTCCTACTCTGCTAAGTTATTCCAAGTTCACAAGATGAAAATAGATCAAAGCAACTTAAAAACCTAAGTCTTCTACCATATGCGATCCTAGAAATACAAGATGCGATTGAGTATACGGGATACGATTCCTAAAAAATGGGATGTGATCCTCAATTCGGGGTGCGATCCTTAAAATACAAGATACAATTCCCTGATGGATTCTAGCTAAAAACAAAGCAAAATCTAAAGAACTAGATGCGATCTGAGAAAACTTAGATGCGACACAAAATCTGGGAAAAACCAGATACGATCCAGGAAAAATCAGATGCGATGCGCGTTTAGCAGGATGCGATCTGGAATCCCGGATGCGATCCTAACTTCAAATGACTCTAAACCACACAAAAATGCATAAAATTCAAAAATGCAAAATTCACAGGGTAGTTTATTGAGCACTTACCGGCGGTGGGTAGTCAGCTGGTCGCTGGTGTCATCGACTCATTTTGAATCAATGTTTCCTCACAGGGACCACCATTTTCTCTACAAAGCTCTCTGATTTGTTATAGCTGAAAGTGAAAATGAAAAATAAAATGGTCATTTTGGAGGCTTATATGGGTCTTTTGAGACATTTAGGGGTTCCAAAACTACTCTCGGACAACTACAAAATCATTTGTGTTCTCTTTTTCCTCAATTGGGAACCAAATCGAAGGTGCCTATGACGTTTTCAGCAGCACAGTGTCATTTTTGTGAGAGTTTCAAAAAATGCAATTTTGCTTCATTTACTCAC
Organism: Thuja plicata; assembly: GCA_018584345.1. Classification (NCBI taxonomy): domain Eukaryota; kingdom Viridiplantae; phylum Streptophyta; class Pinopsida; order Cupressales; family Cupressaceae; genus Thuja; species Thuja plicata. Next base: position 1,264,418 of record MU224128.1, on the reverse strand, counting down.
CACATTGGTAAATACTGCCCATTTCATCATACATCTTGGTCTAAACATCATTTTGTCAGCCTTATCACTCATATTTTCATGTAATTAACTTGGTAATTGTGTGCTTATTTTTAAACACGCCGTCTTCTACTCCACTCTTTCTGGCCCTATCACTTCTTGCAAGTGTTATGTTCTTTTCAACCGGGGGATTTATTTCTTTTCCTTCAATTTTGTTCCCGAGGGAGCATGATCACACTATCATCAAATTAAATTTTTGCTCGAAATAACATCAAAATGACTTTGCTATCAAACTAACTAGGGGCATAACAGTTTCCTTGACTAAAGTCAGAACTGTTGGATAGAAATCTTTGGTTCTCATAAGCTGGATATCTTATGTTTTCTCATTTTAGAATATTTTTAAAGCTCATGGCAGCTTCATACTGGATTTTGGATGACAACCAAGTTCAGAATCAGTATTATCAATCTTTGGACAACAACCAAGTTCAAAATCAATTCTATCAGTTTGGTTTGATCAAGTGCGAGACTGATCTCATCAACATTTCATTCGACAACCAAGAACAAAATTCTCAATCTTCCTAAGTGTGATCATACCCTCAATTATGTCCAAACGACCCTGTTATTGCTTGGCATAATTCTTCTAATCAATTTAATATCCCAGGTGATTTTTATCATTGATTTGTATTAACTATTATAGCCATATGATCTAAATCAAATTCAAACCTTTTAAATCAAACCAAAATCAAGTATGGCTATAGTATTTAATTATAAAGGAATTAAATAAATCCCTAAATCAAATACCCACTTGCAAAATAACCCATTCCCCTAGCCTATTTAATTTAATTAAAATGGCTATAGTCCCCTAATTATTAAAAAACAATTTCATTATTTAAATAATTAACTCCTATATTCCTAAATGAATTAAATAAGTTTATTTCATTTATTAATATTCCCCTAAACCCCAACCTACCCCTTCTCAACCACTTCTACCTTGGGTTCTAACCCTTCTCAACCCATTCACCCATGCTAATCTAATCCTAATCCTAATTATAGTCCTCACCTACCTCCTAATGTTGTCACATTCCATTAAGGAATACTTAGCAACTCAACCCACTTGAGAAAGTCCACTTTCTCAAGCTTGACTTCCTTAAAGGTCCACTTTCTCAAGCTTGACTTCCTTAAGGTCCACTTTCTCAAGCCATCCTCTTACATCCTCCATTGCCTCTTTAAGGCTTTCATTAATGTCTTATTAATGAAGATGCCTTAAGCCTATGTCTCTCCCATGCCTTATTAATTCCTCGGGCATTAATGGCTCTTACATCTTCATTTATGGCTCTTCTAATTCATAAATGAACCTTTCCCCCCCCTCTCTCTCTCCCATTCTTCTATAAATAGAAGCCTTTTTTAAGAGCAAATAAGCCTTCACATTAGATCTAAATTACATTGTTATGCTATTAGATTCAGCCTAGATTCACATTCCACTCATTATTCCATGCTTTTTCATTGTTTTAATTTCATCTTTTAGAGCTAGAATACATGCTTTATCATCTTTTTAGCTTGATTTTGAATTAAATCCTTCATGCTAGGATAGTATATGTCACTGGTTTTTAGCATATTCTGAGGGATGATATGCAACTAATCACACTCTTTCTAGTTAGAAGGCAATAAGTTAGTTTTAGTGGGTTTTACATGTTTTTCTAACCCTTTTGGACTAATGCAATGACTTATTGAGTGTTTGTGTTGTTTTCATCAGGTACCCAAATACACACTCACAGATAAATTTCATCTAAGCTAAGTAGATATGCTAAGGAATGCGAAAAAATTGAGAAAGAAGAAAGAGATATTGATGAGCTTGAAGCCCTGAATTGCAAACAAACTACCTAAGGGATCTGGTAAGTATCAAGGAAAGTTTAATTTAAAGTGTTTTGCATGTAATAAGATTGTTCATGTTGCTTTGAGATGTCCTGATAGAGAGAATAAGTAAAATCCTAAGAAATTCAAGTCTAAATATTTTAAGAAGTGTTATTATGTTGTTGATGAACGTGTGTTTGATGATGAGTCTAAAAAGAGTGAATATGAGATTGCGTTTATCGCTATTACATATTAAGATTCTGATTTTGTGAATGAAGAGAAAGCCTTAGTTTTACATGTAGATAAAAAGGATGAATGGGTTATTGACTGTGGATGTTCACAACACATGACCAGAGACAAAAACAAATTTGTGAAATTAGAAAGGTATAATGGTGGTGTTGTCAAATTTTGTGACGATATTACCTACATGATCAAAGGAAATGGTTCAATTACTCTTCATGGTAAGACTAAAACTGATGATGTTCTATGTGTTGAAGGTTTGAAATATAATCTTTTGAGTGTTGGATATATATTTGATAAAGGATACAAATTACAATTCATGAATAGAATGTGCAAGATTATTGGAAGCTCTGGAATTGAGATTTCTACAGGAAGAAAGAGTAAAGGTAATATATTTCATTGGAACAATTTTGAATGTAGATGCTTGATTTCTAAGATTGATGACACTTGGTTGTGGCATAAGAGATTTTGTCATGTAAAATTTGATAAAATTGTGAAGATAAGTACAATATGAGTTGTTAGAGATCTTCCTAAATTATTGAAGCCTATTAATGTGTCTTGTAAATTATGTTCAGTTAGGTAAATTGACTAAGTCTACTTTTAAGAGCAAGAATTATTTTTTGAGTGGAATTTTGGATTTGGTTCATACTGATCTATGTGGTCCTACAAAAGTAAGAAGTTATTATTGGGATAGGTATTTCATTCTATTCATTGATGATAATTTTAGAATGATGTGGGTTACATTGTTGAAAGAGAAATATGAAACCTTTGACAAATTCAAGATTTTCAAAGCTATAGCTAAGACTGAAACATGATTGAAGTTGAAATGTATGATATCGGACAGAGGTGGAGATTTTAATTCTATTGAGTTTAACAATTTTTGTGAAGAGCATGGAATAAAGAGACAGATGTCTACTCCGGGGACCCCATAGCATAATGAAATTGTAGAGAGAAGATGCAGAACTATTCTAGACACTGCTAGAACCATGGTGATTGAAGGTAATATTCCGCAGATCTGTTGGAGATAAGTTGTTAGCACTGTAGTATACACTTTGAACTGAGTGTAAATTAAACAAGGAACAAGTAAGACACCTTATGAACTTTGGTATGGTCATATTCCTATAGTAAAATATTTTAGAATTTCTGGAAGTAAATACTATATCATAAGAGATGAAGGCCTAGGGAAGTTTGATCCTAGATGTGATGAAGGAATATTTCTTGGTTATTCTATAAAAAGAAAAGCATATATAAATGTTATAACCTCGGGTTGAAGAAAGTAATTGGAGTGAAAATGTTAGAGTGGATGAAAAAAATTAGAAACGGGTTAGATCTTGCAGATATGAATTAGATAATGAAGAAGAGAGTTAGATTGTGGAAGCACATAGTCATAATAAGAATCAGAATAGATCAATAGAACATAATGAATAAGAAAAAAATGATGAAGAAGTGGAAACACAAGAGTCTGCTACAAAATAAAATCCAAAGAGTACTAGGCATGTAAAGTTAAATCATTCAGATAGTCGGATTATTGGAGATAGGAATTTGGGTCTTCAAACTAGAGGAAGAATTACTAGAAGTGAAATTCGTCTGATTTCTAAGATTGAGCCTAAAGATGTTATGAATCATGTAAAGATGATAGTTGGATTAAATCAATGGAAGACAAATTGGAACAAATTGAAAAGAATAAGACATGGACTCAGATTCCTAGACCCAAGGACAAGAATGTGCTTGGTACTAAATGGGTATTCAAAAATAAATTGAATGAATAAGGCAAAGTTGTTCGGAATAAAGCCAGACTTGTTTGTAAGGGATAATCACAGATGGAAGGTATTGACTTTGAGGATAAATTTTCTCATGTTTCTATAATTGAAGTTGTTAGGATGTTTCATGCATATGCTACTTACAAAGATTTTAAGGTATATTAGATGGATGTTAAGTTTGTATTCTTGAATGGAGAGTTGGAAGAGGAAGTATACATTGATCAACCCGATAGTTTTCCCTTTACTAATGAAGATGATATGGTTTGCAGATTGAAGAAAGCACTTTATCAATTGAAACAAACACCTAGATCTTGGTATGCGAGATTGGATAAGTATTTACTGACACTTGGTTTCAGTAAAGGTACCACTGATAGTAATTTGTACTTCAAAATTGATCATGATAACATCTTAACTGTTTAATTTTTTATGAATGACATTATTTTTTATGGAAATGACAAGTTGAGTAAGGAATTTGTTGATGAGATGCAAAAGAAATTTGAGTTGTCTATGATAGGTGAGATGAAATGTTTTATTGCACTCCAAATTGCGCAAAATGATAAAGATATTTTCATATCTCAGTCTAAATATGTGAAAAAATTATTGAAGAAATTTGGAATGGATGATTCAAAATCTTTTGGTACTCCTATGATTACCGGCTGTAAATTGACTAATATTGATGATACTCCTAATTTAAATCAAACTAGATATAGATCGATGATCGGTGGATTGTTATACTTGACACAAACTAGACCAAATATTATGAATGTTATTTTAATTGTTGCTAGATTTCAAACAGAACCGAAGGAATCACATGTTATTATTGTTAAGAGAATATTCAGATACTTGAACATGACAGTTGATTATGGCTTATGGTATGGAAAATATGATGGTTTAATATTGAGTGTATTTAATAATGCAAATTGGGCAGGTAATGTGGATGAAAGAAAGAGCACTTGTGATGGAGCATTATTTTTGGGTAAGAGATTCGTTTCATGGGAAAGTAAGAAAAAAATTTGTAGACCATAATCTACTGCTAAAGCTGAATATGTTGTTTCTTCTACTAACTGTACATAATTAATATGGATGAAGAAAATATTGAAAGATATAAGAGTGATTATTGATGAGCCTATTACTATTCATTGTAATAATTCAAGTGCTATCAATATTTCAAATAAACCTATGTTACATTCAAAGACAAAGCATATTTCTATTAAGTATCATTTCTTGAGAGACAAACTAAGTGAGAAAGAAGTCATATTGGAGTTTGTATCTACTAAAGAGAAAATTTTAGATATTTTCACAAAGCCCTTGCCAAAGGATACTTTTCAGTATCTCTGAGGTAAGATTGGGGTCATTTACCCTCCTAATAACAATTAGAGATGCATTCATATGCATAAGTTTAGTGTTCCTACATATTATCATTAATTTGGATTGATTTTTTTGGTGGCTACTCTTTAGGGGGAGTAGTGGTTAGTGGTTGAGAGTTGATTGTTCATATTTTTGGCCTCTATGACTTAGTCCATACATGTGCCTTTGTCATTGATGTCAAAGGGGGAGAGATTCATGTGAAAAAAGCTAGTTTGAGACTATTGTTTTGTGTTGAGAAGGTTTGTTAGAGAGACTTTGAAAGTTATTGTGGATATTGTTGGTATTGTTGTTGATATTGTTTCAGATCTAATTGATGAATAATTGCATTTTTATTTCAGATCTAATTTATATGTTTAGATGTTCCATTTCATGCAATGTTCAAATCTTTTTGATGAATAGAGGCCTTTTCCATTAACATAAAAATAAATAGAGTAAACTATTCACAAAAAGGGGTCAGAAAATAGAAGATCGCCCCGCAAAAGGTCACACAGGAAAAGCCAGAAGCATCAACTATTCATGAAAAAAAACAACCCTCAGGCATCCAAAGCAGTTACAGCCAAGGGAGGAGGATCTCTGTCATCCAGATTTCCCCAAACATTGGGGCCAGGGGGCGGGTTTGGAAGAGATCACCCATCTTCATCTTCTTTATCCTTCAATTCTATGTCTTCCCGCATGGTATAAATAGCAATACCCAAGTGAGGGAATTTATCAGAAGTGGCAAGAGGCCACAAAACATCTCCACTGGAAGGAGGCCAACCATCATCAGCAGTAGGAACAGGAGCAGAAGGTCAACCTGTTATCTCTATGGGATTTTTTTTGTCATTAGTTAAGTCAAAGTCATATGAGTCAAAAGAGTCAATCAGTACAAAGGGAGAAAGTAAATATTTAACTAGTTGGTAATGTACACCGAGTTAGCCAGTGAAGTCGGTAAAGCACACAAAAGAGCTAAAGACACTACACTGAGAGTCTATAGTTACCGAACATCAAGTGCATATGAAGTACACCAAGTTGACAGTTACCAAGTCTAAAGGTCATTTCAACCAAGAAAAGAGAAGTTACTCTACCCAGTTACTTAATTGGTTCTAAACCTGATAAGGACGCATTTAATGAATTGACAAAGCATTAATTGTGATTCTACAATGCACAGAGAATAGTTTGTTACAAGATCAATGATCAAATTAATTCAAAAAGAATATCTGAGGAGCAGATTAAGAGGTTAAAGAATGTTTGTTAGCTCCAAGAAAAACACCAAGTACCGAGGTAAAAGTGAAAAAGTCATCGAGCAGAAAATTGGATCTAACGGTTGAAAAAAATCACAGCATACCTTGTTGGTTCTCAAATCCACAGATTGGATTTCCTATGGACTTTCTAATCCAATGCTTGGAGACCCAAGTGATTTGGCCAACTAACAAGTCACAACCAAGGCAAGGTTGGAACTTCTGCAATTCTGGCTCTGCAAAACCAAGGCTGGTAGGCCTATACCTTGACTTATCCTTCAAGTTACAAGGCTTTT
>MU224128.1:1235000-1256262 GCA_018584345.1 Thuja plicata | reverse complement strand
AGCACTAATATATGATCCCTTGTTGTATTAGATGTATCATCCTTATAGAGAATACTTATTGGTTCCACTTCATCAATGCAGTGTTTGGCTTTTGATTTGTGTTTTTCCTTTGAGAAATCATTAGGCATAGTGTGTTCTTTGCTGGATGGAGGATCCCTATGAATATGATTAGTTATGTAAGTATCTAAACTAAGTTCTTTTTCTTGGATGTTTTCTTGCACACAATCTTCCCTGTTTCCATTCTTCAGATACTATTTCTCCTCACATAAAGGTTTTGAAGGTAGCTCATATTCAGGAACTATTACTTCTTTTATAACAAGAATCTGATCAAGTGGGGTACTTGGATAATTTTTAGTATTATTTTCCAACACATTCTTATCATTATGCTTGGCTATTTCAATCACATCTTCACAAGTCTGATACAACTCTCTCTCATAGAATGAAATAATGCATGTCTCACTTTCTGAATACACTTCCCCATAGATATTTTGAGTTTCATCATCTTAAAATGATCACTAGCCTCACTATATTTATCATGATGTTGATGGAATTGATTGCATAGAAAATATTCTTCAAATAATGGATTCAAGGATATAGAGTACTCAGGCATATCTCCATGAGGGCTTTCATCTGAAACTTCTTCGTGTTCATATGTTTTATGTTGTTCTATTTCATCTCCATTATTTGATTCCTGAAATTTATCATATTCTTCATCTAATACCCCCTGAGTATGTACTGATCCATCAACTTTCTTATCATGGTGCATTGAGAAAAAATTTGACCACTCTTCTCAACATGTTTTTGATATTCCATGTCTAGTAAATATGAGATTTCTTCTGTATTGAGTAGATCTTCTTCCTCATCATCATGGTCATTGATACTTATTTCCATGGAAATATCACTACATATAGATTCTTCTTCAATCTGATCTAAATTTTCTTCCTTTATGCCATCATTCTTTTCTTCCCTCAATACTTCACATATTTTCTCAAGAAAAACTAATAGTTGAGAATCATGGTAGATTCCTCACTCACAAATTTTATCCATTAATTCCCTTCCCAGGGGCCTAATATCTTAAGGTATTTCCCGATAAGTCTTTATCATTCTCATGAACAAATCTATTGCAGGTTCACCTTTATATCTTTCCAAACTGAAGAATGTATCCAAAGGGGACATGCAAGATTCTTCCTCCAAAATATAATTTGGCTCTCCTTCCTGTTCATAGCACATTTTGTCATCTTCAACACTGGGATCATGAAACATATCAAGAAACCATTGCTCAAACTATCTCCATGATGAAATGGACTGTGTAGGTAATGATTCATATTATTTTTGTCCATAGTCCCTTAAAGTCTTGAAAAAAAAATTCATCACCTGGTCTTCTAGAAAAATCTCATAATCTTTTATAAATATGTAAAATGCATCTAAGTGTTGCAATTCCGATTCATCCCATTCTCCGTGGAACCTTGGTAGAAGCTGTGAAATTTTTGGGGATAAATTATTTGGGATGCACTGAAATCTCCTAAGATCCAATGGTCTGATGCCATCTGGAATAAATGGTTGTCTTATAAATGATGGAAACATTTGAAAAAACAATCCACCATCTCCTTCTGAGTCTTCTCCCTCAGTAGAGTCATTGACTGAAATGCTTTGTTCAATAGAGTCACCACCTTCTTATTATAAGGAAAATACTTATTGTCTTCTGAGTTCTTTTCTCCCAGTAGAGTCTTAAATATATCACCAGAGCTTCTAGGTAAAATACAAAAATGTTCTTTTGAACAACTCCCCAGCAGAGTCGCCAATATGTTGGTGCTCAAATCTAAAAATTGGATTTCCTATAGAATTTCCAATCCAATGCTTGGAAACCCAAGTGATTTGGCCAACTGACAAGTCACAACCAAGGCAAGGTTGGAACTTCTACAATTTTGGCTATGCAAAACCAAGGCTGGTAGGCCTATACCTTGACTTATCCTTCAAGTTACAAGACTTTTTATAGCAGATAGAATACACCTCAAACCCTCTCTCTCAAGTATGGAAAGGCACTTGAAAGAAATCTAACTGAAAGCAATATATCATAAACTATAAACTGAAATACTTTAAGTAGTTAAATAATGTTTAATAAATATGTATGCAAATTGAAATGAACAGATATATAAGATATCAAAAAACTATAACAATGAACTGAATAACTATAATCCAAATAATGATTAGACCAATGCCTTATTCTACCATAGGCAATAGATTCAAGATCATTCCAATCTTATGTTCAACCTCAGAGATAGTTTTACAAGAAAAATTATCACTTCAAAGGTGTTATGGAATGTACATGCAACCTAAAACAAATTCAGAGATATTTCAAATGGTTAATACTTCTCAAATGATAGACCAATTGACTAAGGCCTCAATCAACAGAATTTAACAATGAAAAATGAGAAAACCAATTGAAAATATAGATTATGAATCAAATCAGGAAGCATGCACATCAAACTATCACTTTGAAGAAGTTCTATAGGTTTATCTGAGGGATTAATTGTAAAATGATAATGAAACTATTACACATGTGAAAGAAAAAGGACTTATCTTTATTGATTTTGAAAAAATAGTACATCCAGGTCCATGTTATACTTGTTGATTAAAAACTATCCAAATATGTGAAATTGTATTATTATTGTATTCCCTTCTCTTTACATTTTACATTATGTATATATATGTGTTTGAGTGGCTTTCACACCTCTTTATGCTGAAAAGACAAAACTCTTATTACAAATTATTTTGAAAAAACAATAAACTAACTAAAAAATAACTACCTAACTTTCGGATTTGTCTTTGGTCAAAAATCCAAAACATATCGTGAAAAGTTGAGATTTCTGCTAAAGATAGGAAATGTGATTTCCCGAATTGGGTCATTTTTAGATTTTTAAAATTCGACCATCTTCAACCTCTGTTGGCATCATCTTTGCAGAAAGACAAAATTCTAGCATTTTTTGAAACCTTCGCTTACAGAATTTTGATTGTTCCTATAACAGAGCTTCCTTCCTTAATCCATCAACTTTTAATTGAAAATTAATATAGTTTTGTATCCCATTTCATGTACTCCATCATATCATGAATTAATGCGCATAGAGTTTAGGATTCCATTTTTAGAGTTTTATCACTTTATAAGACTCCAAATTTTGCCAAAAATTGAGAGCTCCAATATACCTAACGTATAAGGTTAAGAGACAATAACTCTTATATTTAATGGATGATTTATAGAGAATAATAGAGTGATGATACAGAGAAAAGAATAATATTATTAGTGAAAGTTAAAGGAGTTATTTGAAGAACAAAGAGTGGAGAAAAGAGCACCGAGAAGATATTTAGCTACAACAGAGCAGATCCAAGCAAGTGTTACATTTTGATATTGAGGCAACACAAATTTCAAAGCACATAGATTCTGATCAACATTTTTTTTTGATACAATATAGTAAAAATTATTGAGTTGTTGATACTATTGTATTGAAATCTAGAAATCCCAATACTGGGTAGATCTTAACCAATCTTATATTTGTAAAACCTTTAACATGGTATATCTCTAAGTGTAGAGTTTGTAAAATCCTCTAATCAGATAGACCTAACAAGTCTTTGTATACTCTTAACCGGTTAAGTTATCAAAATGGCTAAACATTGTAAGCTCTAATCGAGCACCCTTTATACTGCAGTTAGTGAGTTTGTGGGTATCAACCCCACCGCAGTTTTGTCCTCTAACCAAGAATTTCAGTGTAAACAATATCATGGAGTTATGATTTCTATTTCTTGAATTGTTTGATGATATGTTTTAAGAGTTTTACATTAGTTTCATTTCAATTTATTGAATTCGGTAAAAAACAAGAAACAATATATGATTATAAGAAGTTTCATTTATAAAAATTTTGTGGTATAGATTCACCCCTCCCCTCTCAGTCCCAAATTTCCATAGTCATTCCCACATAGTCGTCGGCCAAAATACAGGGAGGAGGAGAGGCTAAGCGGTGCCTCCAAGCATATTCATCGCCAGGAGAGCGGCAAGGGTCCTAAGACTGGGGTGTTTGGGAACACCTAGTAGAAGAGATACGACCATGATGGTGGCCAGAGGGTGGAGTGTGCTTGATAGAAAGAGAGTCCAATGGTACTCTGGCAACTGTAAAAGATGCATTGCCCCAATGCTGTAAAAGATCCTGCAGATGATGACATGTAACTAATTGAATGTTTGAAGATATTAAGTTGATGATCATGCAAGGTATTAAATCAGTTAATATATTTTATTTTCATTGATGTCAACTTGATATAATCTGTATGGTTATGGAAATACTTCCAAAGACTTCAAAGAACCGATGATTCAAGACTATGATATCAGTAATGCATACAAGTCAAGTATTCACTATGTTACTGCATACACCAACGGAGTGCACACCGATGGTCAAAGTAAAAGAACAGAGTCACAACATTACCCAAAGAGATAATCCATAACATTACTGATGAGTAGAGTTATAGTGTTTCCCGATGAGAAAAATAGAGAGTAACCCGATGGAAAGAATGTCAGTGTTGCCCAATAGAAAAGACAAGGATGGAGATCCTGATGACAACTGAAGTCACACCGACGGAACAATCAGTTATCATTGATGACTAACTGAAGTGTTGACCGATAGAACAAACAGTTCAGAAAATGACAAAATGCTTAGCTGTCAAGAAGCTAAAGATATAATTAACTGATACTTATCATTGTTTTAATCATCCTGATAAAGCCAGAGATAAGTGAGTGATTTAAAGCTGATTTGTCCAATTGGAAAGAAGATCTCTTTGAGATAAATCATGAGTTTTCTTTAAATCTATTTGCAAGAATTGTGGAGCATGCCAAGAATTAAGAAAGCCAAGAAAACGGGAAATCATGTCTATATAGAGACAAACCCAATTCATTATGAATTGTGGGGTGAACAAGAGAAGAGGAAAGATGCTAAAGAAAATTTGAAGGAGAAGAAAGTCTTCATTCAGTCCTGATCAAAAAGCTAAGGAAAGAGCTAGATTTTGCAGACACCAACGGACAGTGAGACAACCATCACAGAGCAGAACATTGTGGAGCAAAGATATAAGTGATTATATTGATCAGAGAGGTAATGGACTTACAATAGATCTGAAAAATCTGCAATTGAGTTGTATGTATGAATAGATCATTAGTGTTTCAGTTTAACCATTGAAGCATATAAGCCTCTTAACTAAGTAGGAATTAAAATTATTTTACAATTGAGATACATCCCAAGGAGTATCAAAAAGTTTTATCACAAAAGTAGCATTGGATATGCCCGATACCTATTGACAGGCCAAGTGAGTGTTTGATCAAGGATGGTAGCATTAGATGCCAGATACTAATTGAAAAAATATTTCTAAATCCTCTAACAAGGTCACCCCTAATAGTGTGTTTGTAACCTTTAAAAAGGTTGGCTCCTAATAGAGCTCACTTCAGAAGAGTGAAAATTTGGGGTATCGGTCCCAGTGGTTTTTCCCTTAACAGGGTTTCCTTGTTAAAATCCTTGTATTATGTGCTTATGGTTTATTACTTTATTGTTTTACATTTTACATATGCATTTCTAGATTTATTGGTATACTCTGCATATTTACTGTATTTCGGTAAATAAGTTTACTGCTTATCGGTAATCATACATAAGAGAGATTAGCAAAGCAATCTGACAAGTAGAAAATTGATATAAGTATTTCAAGGCATACATCTTGTAGGATAGAAGATAACTTGAGACATAATTAGTGTTTATAAGTTTTAAGGGTTGATTTAAGGATTGATTTTTGAGGCCACCGATTCACCCTGCTCTCAGTTATTACTAACAATTGGTATCAGAGCTTGTGTGCTTAGAAGGAAGGTTTCAAGACCTAAGCTAAAGATCACAAGATGAACAGATTAGATGTTTCCATGTTGCAAAGAAGAATAAGACTCCACTTATCAGGTAATATTGGTAATGATGTTACTCAATACTTAGATGCTAAATATGTGTTGCACATAGGAGCACCAATAGTTGAACAAATGAGAGAGAAGAATGAGCACAATTGCATGATGATAGAGCTTGATTCCTCACTTTCCAATGCTGAATTTGAAGATGTCAAAACCTGCACGACTACAAAGCAGATGTGGGACAAATTGATGCTTGTACATGGTGTTGACAAGAATGTTTTGAGAGGCAAGGCAAAAAGCCTTAGAGGAAAGTTTGATGATCTCAAAATGAAAGAAGGTGAAAACATCACTCAGTACAACACAAGAATCAAACAGTTAGTCAATGCTATCCAAGGAGTTGGAGGTGTACTAGAAGAAGATACAGTGGTAAGTAAAATCCTAAGAACCTTAATACCTACTTATGCTATTAGAGTATCTTCCATTCAAGAAATGAGAGCAGTAGAAAATAGCAATGTTACTCTAGACAGTTTAATTGGAAGACTGATTTCATTTGAGATGAACAACTTTGATAATAGTGTCTTACCAAACATAGAGTCTGCATTCAAATCTTCTATGAGAATAAGTAAATCAAGTCATAAAAACACTATGAGAAAAGATAGTGATAGTGAAAGTGAAGAAAATGATCTTGATGAAATTGAAGCACTTATGGCTAGAAGAATGCAAAGAGGCAAAGGTAAATTACCACTTGTTTGTTTTAATTATAAAGAGATTGAACACTTTGCTGCAAGATGTACTAACAGAAGAAAAGATGATAGAAGTAATGACAGATCATTTGAAAATAAGTCTAATAGAGGTGATTATAGAAGCCACCGACAATCAGGAAGAAGAGATACCTGAGACTACAAGGACAAAGGAAAGAAGGCTAGTTACCTAGAAAAATGCAAGGATGATGATACTGACACTGAATCTGATGAAGACATCAAGATGGTGTTTGTAGCAGTAAAAGATGATTCAGATGACGATGAAGAAAGGTATGTAGAAAAAACTCTCATATCTAAATTTAGTTAAAATGATGTTTGGATCATAGATAGTGGTTGCACTCATCATATGACCAATGATAAGCAAAATTTTGAGACTTTTGAATACTATAAAGGTGGTTCAGTAAGAATGGGTAATGACACACCTTGTCTAGTTGAAGGCAGAGGAACCATAATGTTGAATAACCAGATAAAATGTTAAAATGATTATTGGGTAAATGGATTGAATTATAAACTATTGAGTGTTTCTCAGTTGAATAATTTAGGTCACAACGTAACATTTGAAAATAAGAAGGCAAAGATCTTCAATAAATCAGGAAATCTGATTGGTACCGATGAGCAGACAAAAGGTAACTTATTCTATCTGAATCATACTAAAACCACTTGTTTGATTTCTACAAATGAAGACATATGGTTATGGAAAAAAATATTGTGTCATGTGAACTTTGACAACATGATAAAGATTAGCAAAAAGAGAAGTGTAAGAGGCTTACCGACGATGACCAAGCCTGACAACATCATGTGTAAGAATTGTCAAAAAGGTAAGATGAAAAAGTCTAGTTTCAAAAGAAAAACCCATACATCTGATGCAATTCTAGAACTAGTCCATACTGATTTATGTGGACCTCTTAGGACAAAGATTTATTATGGAGATTGATTACTCTAGAATGTTGATAGTCATGTTTCTAAAAGATAAATCAGAATCATTTAAGATGTTCAAATGGTATAAGGAAATGGTTGAGAAGAAAAGTGGTAAGGATTTAAAATGCTTAAGGTTAGATAGAGGAGGGGAATTTATTTCAGATGAATTCATTAACTTTTGTAATGAGCATGGAATCAAAAAATGGGTCTCTGCACCAAGAACACCACAACAGAATGGAATTGCTGAAAGTAGGAACAGATCCATAGTTGATTGTGCAAGGAAACTGATGATAGAGAAAGGAATCACCCAAATATTCTGGAGAGAAGTTGTCAGTACTGCTATTTATACATTGAATAGAGTACAACTGAAGAAAAACACCAAAAAGACACCTTATGAGCTATGGTATGGATACACACCCAATGTAAGTTATTTCAAAAATTTTGGCAATCATTGTTATATCTTAAAAGATGATAGAAATGGGAAACTTGACTCTAAGAGTGATGAAGCAATCTTTCTAGGGTATTCTATCAAGAGCAAAGCTTATAAATGTCTAAACAAAGCCTCTAACAAAATTGGTGAAAGTACAATGTAAAGATAGATGAATTTGCAGAGAAAAATGAAAAGGAAAGCACTAAAGAACCAGAGGACTACAATAGGTTCACTTACAATGAGGAACCTAACACTCTACCCAACCAACAATGTAGAGCTCCCGAGCAACAGATCATTGCACCTGAGCATTAGGCTACAAATACCGACGATCAAAATATTATTCAAAATGATGCACAAAGTGATGGAGAACAGAATGAAGAACAAAATGATGATCAAGCCGATAGACAAAGAGATGAACCTGTACTTGCAAGATATGTCACAAGGAACCATCCAAAGAACTAGGTCATAGGAGATAAAAAGGCTGGTATGAGAACCGGAAGTAAGTCTCTAAATACAAGATGTCTTATTTGTGATTATGAACCCAAATCTATCAATACTGCACTATATAATGATGAGTGGATAAGTGCTATGAATGAAGAGATTGAACAGATAGAGAAAAACAAGACATGGACACTTGTACCAAGACCAGATGACAAGAATGTCATCGGTACAAAATGGATATTCAGGAATAAGATGAATGAGAATGGAGAAGTCACCAGAAATAAAGAAAGAATAGTATGAAAGGTGTATGTACAAGAAGAAGGAATTGACTATGGAGAGACCTTTGCACCCGTTGTTAGGCTAGAAGAAGTAAGAATATTACTTGCTTATGTTGCATATAAAGGATTAAAGGTATATCAAATGGATGTCAAGTGTATATTCCTAAATGGAATACTTGAAGAAGAGGTATACATTGAACAACCAGAAGGGTTTGTTAATCTAGACAAGAGGAACATGGTATGTAGACTACAAAAAGCCCTGTATGGATTGAAACAAGCACCACTAGCCTGGTATGAAAGACTTCATTCCTATCTTATAAGTATTGGATTTGCAAGGACTAGTGAAAACAGTAATCTTTATTTGAAGGAAGATACTGATGCTAACATTTTGATTGCTGAGATATTTGTTGATGACATCATATTTGGAGGCAATGATATTCTATGCAAATCATTTTCAAATGAAATGAGAAAAGAGTTTGAGATGTCTATGTTTGGAGAGATCAAGTTCTTTCTTGGTCTGCAGATCATGCAACAAGATGAAGGTATTTTTATTACACAATCTAAGTACTAAAAATATTCAATATGGAAGAGTCCAAACCAGTTGGAACACCGATGGAAATTGGATGCAAACTGACAAAGGAAGACAAGTCATCAGAGGTAAGTCAAACTTTGTATAGATCTATGATTGGAAAACTCATGTATGTTGTATATACTAGACCATATATTGCACATGCAGTAGGAATAGTTGCTAGATTTTTTGCTAATCCCAGGGAATCACATATGACTGATGTGAAAATAATGTTAAGATATCTGAAGAATATCGAGGAATATGGCTTATGGTACAAAAGAGAAGGAAAATTTGAACTTAAGCTCTTTACCGACGTTGATTAGGCTAGAAATATTGATGACCAAAAGAGAAAAATTGGAGGAGCATTCTTTATGGGTGACAAACTTGTTGCATGGATCAGCAAGAAGCAAGGATGCATCTCACAATCTACTACATAGGCAGAGTATATTGCTGCTGCTGCTGCAAACTGCTCAAATATTGCATGGATCAAACAGTTACTGGAAGGTATGCATATGAAAATTTTAGAACCAGTAATTATCTATTGTGATAATACAAGTGCAATAAACATTTCCAAGAATCCAGTCATGCATGCTAAAACAAAGCATATTTCCATCAAGTATCATTATTTGAGAGAACAAGTTCAGGCAAAAGTGGTAATAATTGAATATGTGCAATCAAAGGAAAAATTGGCTGATATCTTCACCAAGCCACTACCCAAGGATGCATTTGAATACTTGAGAATGATACTAGGGGTCAGACCCTTATCTACTGGTCAGTAAGCTGACTAGAAGGCTGCATCAGCCTACATATTATCAGAATATCATTCATGTTGATGCAAAAAGAGAGATGAACCTCAATGATTCATCTATACACATCAAGGTATTTATCTACTCCAAGCACAAGAGTTATTACAGATGGATTGGAAAATTCAAGGAATATATTATGGATAGAAAGGATCTATTTGACATTGTTGTTGAAATACTTGTTTTGCAAAATCTGTGTTTGCAAAAATGTTTATTTGGCATTGTTGTCAAAGGGATAGATTTTATCCATTATCATCTCAGGAAGAGATCATATCCATCGAAGCATCCAAAGGGAGAGAATGTAACAAGAAAGGGAGAGTACACAAAAAGGAAGAGAACTGCTAACAAGAGACATCACAACTAAGGAGAACAATCAAAGGGAGAGAGTTTACATAGAAGGAAAACACGTCACATCAGAGAAAGAAATATTCTACATCTATCTAGTAAAGGGATTGAAGACAGAAAGAAAGCTGCAAGAATCAAATCAAAGCTAATTGATCTTACCAATAGCCAACCATTTGTAATAGTTACATTAGGAAAGCTTGATGAAACTATATATTTCATATTGTATTAGAAATAGTATAGTATGATAATGTGGTATGTTGCCATCAATGCCAAAGGGAGAGATTGATGACATGTAACTAATTGAATGTTTGAAGATATTAAGTTGATGATCATGCAAGGCATTAAATCAGTTAATGTATTGTATTATCATTGATGTCAACTTGATATAATCTATATGGTCATGGAAATACTGCCAAAGACTTCAAAGAACCGATGAATCGAGACTATGGTATCAGTAATGCAGAAAAGTGAAGTACTCACTAAGTGACTGCATACACCAACAGAGTGCACACCGATGGTCAAAGTAAAAGAGAAGAGTCACAATGTTACCCAATGAGCTAATGTACAACATTACCGACATAGAGTTACAGTGTTGCCAGATGAGAAAAACATAGAGTATCCCAACGAAAATAATTTTAGTGTTGCCCAACGGAAAAGACAAGGACGAAGATCCCGATGAAAACTGAAGTCACACTGACGAAACAGTCAGTTATCACCAATGACTAACTGAAGTGTTGACCAACAGAATAGAGAGTTTAGAAAATGAAAAAATGCTTAGCTGTCAAGAAGCTAAAGATAGAATTAACGGATACTTATCATTGTTTTAATCATCCCGATAAAGTCAGAGATAAGTGAGTGATTTAAAGCTGATTTATCCAGTTGGCAAGAAGATCTCTTTGAGATAAATCTGGAGTTTTCTTTAAATCTATTTGCAAGAATTGTGGAACACACCAAGAATCAAGAAAGCCAATAAAAGGGGAAATCATATCTATATAGAGACAACCCCAATTCATTATGAATTTTGGGGTGAACAAGAGAAGAGGAAAGATGCTAAATAAAATCTGAAGGAGAAGAAAGTCTTCATTCAGACCTGATCAACAAGCTGAGGAAAGAGCTAGATTCTACAGACACCGACGGATAGTGAGACAAGCATCATAGAGCAGAACATTATGGAGGAAAGGTATAAGTGATTATATTGATCATAGAGGTAATGGACTTACAATAGATCTGAATATCTGCAATTGAGTTGTATGTATGAACAGATCATTAGTGTTTCAGTTTAACCATTGAATCATATAAGCCTCTTAACCGAGCATGACTTAAAATTATTTTACAATTGAGATACATCCCAAGGAGTATCAAAAAATTTGATCACAAAAGTAGCATTGGATATGCCTGATACCTATTGATAGGCCAAGTGAGTGTTTGATCAAGGATGGTAGCATTAGATGCCAGATACTAGTTGAAAAACTATTTCTTAATCCTCTAACAAGGTCACACCTAACAGTGTGTTTGTAACCTTTAACAGGGTTGGCTCCTAATAGAGCTCACTTCAGAAGAGTGAAAATTTGGGGTACCGGTCCCAATGGTTTTTCCCTTAATAGGGTTTCCACGTTAAAATCCTTGTGCTATGTGTTTATGGTTTATTACTTTACAACTTTAAATTTCACATATGCATTTCTTGATTTATTGGTATACTCTGCATATTTACTGTATTTTGGTAAATAAGTTTACTTCTTATCGGTAATCATACAGAAGAGAGATTATAAAACCAATCCAATAAGTAGAAAATTGATATAAGTATTTCAAGGCATACATCTTGTAGGACATAAGATAACTTGAGACATAATTAGTGGTTATAAGTTTTAAGGTTTGATTTAAGGATTGATGTTTGAGGCCACTGATTTACTCCCCCCTTGCTCTCAGTTATTACTAACAGCAAATGCCCCACCTCAAGGGCCACTTTATCATCTTGTATTTGAATCTACATCATGATATTATTGCATATACAAACTTTAGTGTATGTAGAAACATTAATATTAAGAATGCTATGATAAAAAAGAACAACATTTCTATCTTTCCAAAGAGTGAACAAAATCTCCATCCTGAAAGCATGCCAAATCTAGGCGTACCGAAAATGAATTATGGGTGAATCACCTAGTAAAGACATATACCAAGAAAATGTATCTGGCCAAAAAGGCTTAAACAAATCATGAGCCCAGCTCCAATGTTGTTGAGTATGACGGAAAAACCAGAAAATATGCATGAAATTTTCTAGGAGGCCATAGAAAGGGCACTGAGGGTCATGGATGCCCAAATTTCTAATCTTTGAACCCAAAGGAGAACCTTGAAAGATCACACACCAGAAAAAATGAGAAATTTTGGGTTATGGAATAGGAGACCAAATTGTGAGAAACCACAACCCCAAAGTCTTATGAGAGGAAGCCAAGTGCCAGCGGTGATTAAGAGCGTCGACCATCAGTAGATGAGGCACCAACCATGCATAACCCATGGTAGGTTTTTAGTTAGTGAGATGAGCCCAAGGACACCATTTTCGATCCTTCCACCATGGATTGAAAAATTCAATGTCAAGCTTGTGAAACAAGTGAAGAGGTAAGGCAGAGACAACAAGGTCAAAAGTCTTCCAATCTAGGTGAGATAGCCTCAATTGCACCTGAATATCTTCCCAAGAATAGAGGCTCATAGTAGTTCTATAAATTAGCTCCTTGAGGGTTCTGATGTCGTGTTTGTGAAAGTGTAGAGCACAAATATCCTAGATCTTAGCAAGAGGAATCCATTGCTAATGAAAAAGAGGAGACCACAAGATATTGTGTTGGTTGAAAGAGAGACCATCTCTAAAAAAAATGTATCCCATCTAAGTTGGGGTTTTAACACCTTCCCATGCTCTCCAGATGATTTTAACAACAAAATTAACCTGGATTTGAATTGGGTCATTCATAATAAGAAGGGCATGAAATCCAATCCCCTTCATCCAAGTTGGTCTATGAATAGGAAATCCAAAAGATATGCAATGCCTCAATAGGATCTTCCATGCATCATCCCCAAAAAAGGCCTAATAATCTATTTAGCACACAAGGCTATTCCTTTTTTCTAGGTGGAGAGAAAGCTGAGACCACCAAAGTCATTGGGAAGGCATTAATGCTCTTAGGAAAATCTATGAAAACCATGAGAATCAGTTTTGGGGGCCCTCAAAAAATCACGTAACAACTTCTTTAATTTCATATAAGAAGATTTAGAGGGCACTCAACAAGAGGAATAATACACATGGGTAATCGCGAGAACCTTAGAACAAATCTAGAATTTTCTAGCCAAAAAAAGAGGCTTGGTAATCCAGTAATCAATTTTTTTTCTCAATCCTGGCCAAAATAGCATTCCAAAAATCAACTGGCGAAGCTTGGAAAGAAAAGGGAATGCCCAAAAAGTGGAAAACATCTCCATGATGAATCCACTTACATCCTTACTAAGAAATTATGGGAGGGTTTAGAAGGAAGGATTGCCTATAGCATTGTGTCTTGTGTCATTGAATGGATGAGCCAGATGCTAAATAAAAAGTGTCAAGGCACTGAAGAGATTCTTTGACATCATCCTCATCCTCAATGAGAGTGAGGAAAGAGTCATCAAAAAAATTTCCATTGACAAGATGAGCAAGAGACTTGGGTAGGAAATTCCTCTGAAAAGACTAGAAGAGATGGCATTGGTAAGAAAGTATCCAAACTATTAAGCAACAACAACATATAAAGAAGGTGCCAAAGGGAAACCCTAGAAAATAGATCTGAAGAGACCAAAAGCTTCATATTGGCAACCATTTATTATGATGCAAGAAGAGGCATCCCCAAATAAAATTTGAACAAATTGGATAAATCTGGGGCCAAAACCCAAGGCTTGAAGGATAGCCAAAATGAAAGGCCACTCAATGCAATCAAAAGCCTTGGAAAAATCAATTTTGAGGAAGAGGGTTTTCTGGTGAGACCTCCGAGCCCATTCCATGCCTTCCCAGGGAGAAATAATATTGTCAAGAATGAATCTGGATTTGATGAAACCATTTTTCAAGTTAGACAATCAAAGGTAGGATATGATGAATTTTCAAAGCAAGATCTTTGGAAATGATCTTGTAAGAGACATTGAGTAGAGTGATAGGTCTTCAATTATAGATATCCTCAAGATCTCCTTCCTTGGGTATGAATTTGATATTGCCCATGTTGATGATGTCCCCTAAAGAATGGGAGTGAAAGGCCTTCAAGTAAAATTTATGAAGGTATGGGCCAATGGAATCCCAAAGAACTTTGTAAAAATCACCAGGAAAGCCATCACACCAAGGGGATTTATCATCCACCATAGAATAAACAACTTCCTTTAGATCTTCAATCATAAGGATTTGATCACAAAAATATTGTTGACACTCAGAAAGACAACGAGTACCAAAAACCAAACAATATTAGAGAGCCTGGTCTAGAGAAAGAGAGATTCTTTGTGCAGTTAAAACCTTCTCATAATGTCAAAAAAAAACTTGAAGAATATCAGGAAGCTCATTGAACCCTAATTTTTTTTATACCAATGGAGTAGTGAGATCTAAGAGCCAGAAAACATTATTTTGAGGCTCAATCTCACACTTTTAACCAGTGAAGTATGGCCTTGATCTCAGCAACATGAGAAAAATATTTGTCTGTAACTTGCTTCAGATGGCGGATCTAAACAAGATAGATTTGCAGGTCTACATTGAATGGATCCAAAGCCAAAGCTTTAGAAGTTGTACAGAGCTCTTTGATGGTAGTTTCATAAGAACTCTGGTGAAACTTAGCAATTTTCTTACCATAAAGGTGTAAGAAACGTGTTGTGTGGGTGATGGCATCATTCCACCACTTAATCTAGCTAATGGGTTGATGTGGCATGGGCTCCAAGTTCCATATCTACTGTATGTCGGCCAAATAATGCTAATGACACAACAAAGATGTGTTAAGAAAGAACTAATTTTGCAAATGCCATGCCTTAACTATCTGACATTCAATGCAAAAGGAAATGGAAAAGTGATCTGACAGGGTCACATCAATAAGGGGTGTGAAAAATAAGTCCCTCTTTTTAGAAAAAGAGAAAGAATGTTGTGTCAAGATCATGGCATGACCAAGACTTTTAAAAATTCTATCAGAACCTGTTCTAAAATTATACCAAGTATGCCAAATCCCACAAGAACGACGACAGCCAATATTGGGATAAAAAGGCCCAATTTATTACACATGTAAAACAAGACTTCTCTCTCCAATTGTCCATTGAAAAGGCAAAACCCTATCTTTGTCAGAAGCCACCTCAAGCATATTGAAATCCCCACACATGAGCTAGGTTGCAGGTAATAGACAATCTATAAGCCATCTCCATAATTGAGATCATTCAACAACATCATTGGGAGCAAAAACATTAACTATCCCAAAAGAATGATTATCAATTGACAAAAAAACCCACACAACTCTCTGCATGGGGTCAGAACCATGATTAACAAGAGAAGAATGCCAATGAGGGGAAATGAGAGTAGTAAATCCACCTCGACCAGCTTCATTTTGAGAAGAAAGAGAAAGGCTAGTAGACCAAATAAGATGGCATGTTGCATGAAGAAAAAAACCATAAATTTTCATTTCTTTGAGACAAAAGAAATCCAGGCCAGAAGCACGTTGATGAACATCTCTCATAGAATACTTTCTGGGCATGTCTGTAAGACCTCAAACATTCCATGAGATGTAATTGATGAGAAAAAATATTGCATATCATCTATATCCTCAAGAGAGGATAAACTATTAAGAAAAAAAACTCAAAACTATTTTCGAAGCAAGGAGACTCATCTCAGATAAGACGATGCTTCTCTGAAAAGCCACCAGCCTCATTCTCAGCATACCCAGAAGGGATGTGAGAATGACATAAGGTTTGAGAAGAAGAGATGGTTTAGGCTTCCTGTAGAGTACATACCAAAGGGGGTCCAAAAATACTCCTAGTCGCATCATTCCCCTGCTGGTCAGGGTTTGAAATAGAAGACAAAGATGAGGCTTTGACTAGAAGCTCGGGAGGTGGGGGGGCCAATAAACCACCACTCGACTTCAAAGTTGTCAAATTTTTTTTCCTTGCATCCCACAGAAGTCCATTCTTGTTTTTTTGTCTCCTCCTTCGTTCCCTCTATAGGACGGGATCTAGTATCCTTAGGA
This sequence comes from Thuja plicata, assembly GCA_018584345.1. NCBI lineage: Eukaryota > Viridiplantae > Streptophyta > Pinopsida > Cupressales > Cupressaceae > Thuja > Thuja plicata. Next base: position 1,239,595 of record MU224128.1, on the reverse strand, counting down.
GAGGATTTGGTTCTGGGAATCGTCAAAGGGCAGTCCTTAATCTTTTGTTCCATTGATTGAAACTAATAATAGGTGTTTGGAAAGTTCAAATAAAGAACCTTATGGGTAAAGGTGGTGCCAATAACTTGAATCTCAATGATTTCTTTAAGCTCCGTGAGAGATATACCTCAACACAAACTTTTTTTTGAGGGAGAGCGTTAAAAAAATGGTCATGTTCAATAAACACCACTTTTCTAAGCGTTTGCGCAATGGTTTGCATGAAATTCCAACAAGGAAAGGGGAGACCAAGGAACTTAGCCCACATAGGTACCCTTAGATTCTTTTCATTTAAGATGGAAAAGTATCAGGACCAACACTAGAAAACCAAAAGGGAAGACCTAACTGTCCACAACCCACGAGCGAAGATGGCTTCGACATGGGTAGAGTTGGAAAACTGAAACAAAAAAAACCCTTTGGTAAGGCTTTGAACACCATTAAGCCAAACTCCATGAGGATTCCAGGATTTGGAAATACATTCTTTAAGCATGCTTTCAGGAGGGGTTCTACCGACAAAATAACCTATCAAAGTATGTTGTTCTAGCCAGGCACATGTATTATCAAAATCCTGAACGTCAAGTATAACGTCAAGAGATGGCATAACTCATGAAAAAATTTTGGGATAAATTTGTGAGGTCTCTTATTTAGAGGTGCCATGATTATCCATCATCAATCCATCACTAGCAACAACTACTAAGATAAAGGTGATCAAAGCCATTAAATACCTAAGCTAATCCCACATAAAATGTGGCTTGAAAGCACAAAAAATCACATAATAGAAAAGTGCAACACTAAACCCTAACAAAGCCAAAAATTCTCATCAAATCATCAAAAATATGTCCAATTTACTAGTAGTTTGTATTATTTAAATTTTCAATTTATTAGTGGTTTGCATTGTTTAGACATTCCTTTCTTTCATTACTTTGTGCATGAGTATCATAATCATAAGCCCTAACTATAGTTTTCTGGTGAGAAGAAGTTATACTTATCGGTTCCTTTGATCTCGAGTCCTCTAATATGTTCCATAGGATTGTGGATGATACCATTATCATGCACACTAATGACATACCTCATATTTTTGAGAATCTAGGCTCTTCACATTCTTCTCATGATGAAGATGAACCCTTAAGAGTGTCTCCTAACCAAGTAAAAAAACTCTCCCATGGTTTTGAAAATTTTGAGAAAAGGTTAGGTCAAGAACATCCAAATGGGAAATTGATCTCTTCAATAGAAGGATTGAGGAAGTTAATTCAAAATTATGAACATGATGTTGATTTATTGCATAGGATATATAATCTTATTGATGACAATATAAAGTCTTAAAAAGTTCTACTCAAAATATTGGTCTCCCTCATCCTAATACTAGTGTTGAGATTTATATTCTATTCCTAATTCCTTACATAATGTGCCTACATATACTCCACCTCTCATTACGACATCTATTTTAAATACTAATCCTACACATGTTAGTCTTGGAAGTATTCCTAATCCTATCATTCCTCCTCCTACAACCATTCCATGCATTTCCCAACCATCACCTATACCTACTTATCACAATGTACCACTTGCATATTCCAATTCTCCCTCCATTTCTCATAATATTAAAAACCCTTCACTTTCACACATGTCCAATACCAATATATCTACCGAACAAACCATCAATATTCTTTCCCAAACTGTGTCATCTTACAAAAATGAATTGCCTCCATGGCCCAATCCAAAATCAATATACCCACATGTGACATTTCTAGTCCTTTGTCTTTTCATATAATTCATGAGGTTATCCCTCAATATATGGAAATACCTCACTTGGAAATCTATACTAAAAAAGGTGATCCCTTGACTTATGTGAAAACATTTCAAAAATTATGTAGTGACTTCTCTCACGATCATAAATTAATGTCTAATTTTTTACTAGAAAATTTAGAGATAAGGCCTTACAATGGTATTGTTCTTTTTATCCTTATTCTATTGACTTGTTTCAAAAACTTGCTAATTCTTTCATTCAACATTTCCAAAATAATCTTGGTCCTTGAATTTCTATAACTAATTTGATTCATTCTAAGCAAGATGTTAAGGAAAAAGTGACTAATTTTATTGGTAGATTTAAACATTTGCATGCTCAAATTTATTATCATGTGTCTAGTATTGATTTTCAACATATTTTAATATCTAATTTGTAAAAATACATTAGAGATAAGATTTTTTTTTATAAGTTTACTTCTTTAACCCAATTGTGTGTAGTACTTCATAATTATCAACTACAAGTGAGCCATTTTGAGACATCTAATCCAATGGCTCCAATTGATAAGAGTGATTTCTCTTTACAACACTTTCAAAAGTTCCAAAATCCCAAAGGATTCATCAAGATCAACAACTCATCAAATAATTTTGATGCTCAAGTGATAACTACAACTTCATGTGTGGCTCCTTTTTCATCTATTTTCAAACCATCTCATAATTTATTGCCTCTTTCGGAATCTTTGCATAATTTAATGTTGAATTTGACTAATGATAATTTTTTAATGCTTCATCCCATCAAACCAATTAACCTATCCAAATATTTTCCTAAATATTATGATCCTAAGCCTTTTTCCAATACCATCATCAACCCAACCATGATTCTGAAAAATGTTATTGGTTGAAATATCTTATCCAAGATCTCATTGATTCCAATATAATAATTCTTGAGGGTGTCAATGATCAAGGAAATAAATATGTTTCCCCTCCTAATAAAAACTTGTAATTCTATACCAATCCATTACCTTCCCTTTTAACTAACATAGTTGAACCTACCCATTTCTTGCCTTCTACAAATATTGTTGAGTTTGGAGAACCCTCAACCATGAAAATTTAAAACACATTTCATGAGGCCCCCAATATTGTCAACTTTATTAATAAACCCAAACCCAAACCTAAAACAAAACATGAACCTTTCATTACATTTTATCTTAAGGAGACTATTAAGGCACCCTATGGTCTACTTTACATTGTTGTGAAGAATAATGATATTCCTTCTCATGGAATTCTTAATGACCTTGCTTGCATGATGAATTTTATAACTGGGGAACATATTTATACAAGACACTTTCAACAAGACTCCTATAAAAAATTAGATGTGATGAGTTTCAATAGTTTTACTTGTCCTGCCCATGGTTATGTTACCTTTTGCATTGAATTTGGTAAGAAATGTCTAGATGTCACCTTTTCTTTCATCCCAACTTAAAATAAATTTCAAGTGAGACTTGGACTTCAATGTATCACTTCCATGAAATCTATTGACTCTCATATCCTTAAGTTCTTTAAATTTATCCATAATGGAGGAATAATCATGATTAATCATAGTCTCTATCAACCTTTAGCAAGTTGTGGTAAATTTGACCTTGACTTATTTTGTCTTAGCATGAATCAACCATTAAAACCTCTCCAATACCATCTCTTCTTATCCTACCAAAAAATCAAAGTCCAAAATATTTGTGAATCAAGAAACCCTAAGGATGTCCCATGTCCTTGTCCTAGACCTGGACTCCTTCCTACACCTTCCATTCCTCCTATTTATGCTTCAATCCAATATCATATATCTTACAAGTTCCTTGTGTCGTCTACCTCTCAACCTCATGAGGTACCTTCCATTCTTATTCCTAAGGGGGGAAAAGAGTTGATGTTGATTGTCTTGGAAAGTTGACTTCCTGAGGAAGCATGGCTTATTTTGTGTTGTCAATCATGGCAACAAATTCATACTAAGTTTCTGTCAAAGATAACTTAAGAGATAAAAAGACTTAGTACAGAATACAGAGCAGTCAGACAGATACAGTGATCAGCACATCAACACACATGTTAGAGACCACACCAGATCAAGCGTTCTTAGATATATACTCTATGGTGTGTGTGTATATGCTATATCCAAACATGCAAGATATGAAACATCAGTATGGAAAAGTTACAGACAGATTAGTACACTGTAGTCCATGAAACAATCCAGAATACAGAGCACAGAAGCCAACTACTATTTTGATCAGCGTGTATTATTTTGTGATACTAAGGCTATGCACATTTAGTTATAAGTTTTTTATGATGTAATTAATGTTTTTGTAAACACACTTGGGCCGACTTGTTTGGAAGCGTTGTATATTTTGTTAAGAGGCCAACTAAGTGTTATGTTTTGGGTCGTTCCTATTCGTTTGTAAAGATATAAGTATGTAATGTATTATTATGTTATAGCGTGTAAGAGAAGTTGATGATTATGTAAGAAGTTACAGAGGGTCAATATAATGAAGTCAGAAGATGATATAGCTCTTTAAAGGAGTAATAGCATCCACACATACACAAAACTGATCAGACAACAGTGTCACTACAACAGTTCATTTTTGATATAGTGCATATCAACATTCAGAGGGTTGTAGCCTTCATATTATTTGGGAAATGAGCCATCCACCCCTAACAAGGTTATTGTAAAAGACTCCTAACAGGGTCAGACCTTTAACCAGGTCATTGTACTCAATTTGTAAAGACTGCTTCTAACAGGGCAAAGGAACTTTAATAGGTTCATTATACCTAGT
>MU224128.1:1202297-1230397 GCA_018584345.1 Thuja plicata | reverse complement strand
CAACTGGACAAAATTGAGAAAGCCAAGATTGAAATAAGCAAGATAAGAGTTAGACAGACTCAGTTGAGAAATGCACTTGCGCCTTCATTAGCAGTTCTTATTGAGAACATCAAATAGATAGATGATATAATGCAGACTTATGATCAAGTTCCTTGCTTGGATCTAGAGAAAATGGAGAAGTTAACATATGCTTTATGCGCGCACCTCCAAACAGTTGATGCAATGAAAGCATTCTGGCAGAAAGAGATTCAGTCTCTTCAAGTTGTGTACCCTAATGTATATATGGAATAAGTATGAAGAATTATAGTTTTTTGCACACCTTTGTCATTAATGTCAAAGGGGGAGTAGTATAGAATGTGTATATGAGGAATAGTATATATGTATATATCATTAAGTTATGATATACAGTCATTTTTGAATGAAGTCATTTTGAGTAGCTTAGCCACATTCCTTTGTTGCCATAAATGACAAAGGGGGAGATTGTTGGAAAGTTGACTTCTTGAGGAAGCATGGCTTTGTTTTTGTTGTCAATCATGGCAACAAAGTCATACTAAGTTTCTATCAAAGATAACTTAAGAGATAAAAAGACTCAGTACAGAATACAGAGCAGTCAGACAGATACAGTGATCAGCACATTAGCGCGCATGTTAGAGACCACACCAAATCAGGTGTGCTTAGATATATACTCTATGGTGTGTGTATATGCTATATCCAAACATGCAAGATATGAAACATCAGTACAAAAAAGTTACAGATAGATTAGTACACTGCAGTCCAGGAAACAATCCAGAATACAGAGCACAGAAGCCGACTACTGTTTTGATCAACATGTATTATTTTGTGATACTAAGGCTATGCACATTTAATTATAAGTTTTTTATGATTTAATTAATGTTTTTGTAAACACGCTTGAGCCGACTTGTTCGGAAGCATTGTATATTTTGTTAAGAGGCCGACTAAGTGTTATGTTTTGGGTCGTGCCTATTCGTTTGTAAAGATATAAGTATGTAATGTATTATTATGTTACATCGTGTAAGAGAAGTTGATGATTATGTAAGAAGAAGTTACATAGGGTCAATATAATGAAGTCATAAGATGATATATCTCTTTAAAGGAGTAAGAGCATCCACGCATACACGAAACTTATCAGACAATAGTGTCACTACAACATTTCATTTTTGATATAGTGCATATCAACATTCAGAGGGTTGTAGCCATCATATTATTTGGGCAGTGAGCCATCCACCCCTAATAGGGTTATTGTAAAAGACTCCTAACAGGGTCAGACCTTTAACCAGGTCAGTGTACTCAATTTGTAAAGACTGCTTCTAACAGGGCAAAGGAACTTTAAAAGGTTCATTATACCTAGTACAATATTTTGTGGGTACTAATCCCCACCAGAGTTTTCATCTGATCAAGGCTCTTTGTAATCATATCTTGTGTTATGTGTTCTTGTGTTATGATTCTTTGAATGCACATTTGATATATGTTTAATTGGCTGAAATATAAATAATTGATAAACACTGATTCACCCCCCCCCGCTCTCAGTGTTTCTAACAGATTGATGCCATACCAACCCAAATTTTAAACAAAACCAAATGCAACCATTTGGCTCATGACCAAAAGCATAGATATTATGCTAGGTCTCGTGAGCTTTCTTCCCAGACCATATCATCCCCTAAGAAACTATTTAATGTCTTGATACCTTTTGACCAAACCATGAATACCCCAAGGGAGGAAGTTAATCTAAATAAAATCAAATTGTCTAGAAATGATGATTGTTCTTTTTGTATTAAAGATCCTATTGTGATTAATTTAGATGAAGAAGATGCTCTTGATGATGACAAAAAAGTTTCTAATGAAAATTATTTCAATTTTGATGATATGTATGAGGTTATTGAAATTAATCATTAATTATCTGCTAGATTTTTACAAATGTTATCCCTAGCTCCTTGTGACAAATAAAGTGACTCATTATTAGAGCATGGTCCTTGTTTGGAACTTGCAGTAGCTTCATCTTTCATGCTCAACATTTCACCTTTTGCATGTTTCCCACCTTCCCTAAACAATAATGATCAATGGGGAGGGAAGATAATATGCTTGACTAGCTCCTCTTGTATGGTAGATTCTTTCATGTGTTTTCTTGTTTATAATGTGCTTCTCCCATTATTTTATGCTTGTAATATCTTATGTCTATATTTATTTAAATGACCCTTTTTCTCTATTGGTGCAAGGTGCTAAAAGCATTGAACCTATTCTGGAATTCTTCTATTTGTATCTTAATGTTTATATATTTCATATACATGTCATGTCATGCATGTTATTTTGTGCCTTTTTGTTGTCTAATTAGGGAAGATTCAAAGTGGTACCAACCATTTATTCTTTTTGGTCTCCACAATGTTGACCGAAAAGACTTTTTTTTTTTATGTATCTTATATGCTCTTCTTCCATCGTGCTCATAGTTCTACTACCTTTAGATGATGATGTAAACTAATTTTGCAATAATTCTTGATATACATTAGTTGTTGATTATCATACTGACCCCAAAGTTAGTAGATCCCTTTCTGATCTATTTGTTTCATGTAATTTATTTCCCTTTGTTTGTCCTTACTTAGGGGCATATAACTATGGAAACATCTTTTGGATGCATGTATGCTCTATTAAAGATATTTCTCCCATTAAGGTATTTTCAATCACTTTAACATGGGTCATATAATCTGCTCCTTGTTACACATTTTACACACACACATGCAACTAATCAATTATATGCCCATGTGCATTATTTAGCATATTGCTTTGGCAACAATGCTTTCCGTAGGACTAATCATCCTATGGAAAATTTCTTGGTGGTCAGTGCATTGCTAGGTTATCTTTTTGATGGGTTGACTAGCATTATGCAACTTTCTATACTATTAATTCCATCTTTTGCACACATCTCTCTCTTCTCCTGACCCATATTAAGACAAACCTTACTAGGCTAGCTTGCTCATGTGTGCTTTCTCATTTTTTGAGTGTTTCTTCATTTTATCCTAGTTTTGGATCTCATGAAGACCTAAATCACTTGGGGCATGGGTTCTTCACTAAAGAGACAATGTAATACCACGTGCATTCATATTGGGTGGTTTAAAATGAGAAAAAGGGGGCAATATATTGCCTAAATAGTGGGGAGGGGTGAGGGTTTATATAGGAAAAGGGATGTACGGGGTATTGGGTGGGTATTGAAGAGGATTGGAAAAAAATAAGTTTGGGGCAATATATTTTTAAAATAGGGGGATTATTTAGTATGCCACGAATGCACATGTTATGATTCGAGATCACTAAGTGAAGCCCCTGTGCTTGGGGGCTTGGTGTCTCCTTGTCTCCTTAACCTATATAATTTTTCCAATGTGTTGATCAAATATACAATGAGGATGAGGTAATCTCATACTCCCACTAAATTTGGGGCTAAATGTACCATCCTAAATTTTACTCACATACAATTGGATTCTTGTTTAGGTCATGTTTTAGTTTCCTTGGGCCTCTGGGTTCATTATGCTTGATCCAACCCCGATTTTACTTTCCATTCTAGAATCCCCTCTACAATTAAGATTTATGGTTGAAATTTTGATGATTTTAGGAGGGAATCGACCAGCCTAATTGGCCTATTCCTAGTATGGTCCAAACTAATTGGCCTATTCCCAGGAATGGGCCAACCCAATTGGCCTATTCCCCTATATTTTTTTCCAAAATTTGAACAGTGTAATGGTCTTGGTGGTAGAGAGGGAAATTCAAAATCCCATTGTCTTTCTTCAAGTTTTGAGCTCTGAAATGTTTGTGATGGGTATATAAGCAACCTACCTCTCCTCATTTGGATAAGACAGCACACGATATGAGAGAAAGATCATAACCTAAAGTGAAAGTTCAAGCTCTCTTTCATCTCAAGCATTCGAGGGTAGATTCAAGCATCCAATGCATTTTCGAAGGCAATCTTCTCCATTGTAGAAATATTCTCTCCCTCATTGAAGGCCAAGAAGAGGAAACCTCAATCACGCATAAATATCCTTATTTCAAGAACTTGAATATCAATGTGTATTAATTCCTTCTCAAGGAAAGTGACATCAAGCATAACAACATTAGAGATTTCAGAAGTATTTGCAGATCTCAATATTTGTTAAAGGCATCCTTGATTATTCTAAAAAATTTAAGATACTATAACAACATTCAAGACCACTTAAATAATCTTCATAGACATTACAACTCCAAGTTTGTTTGTGAAGGTATAAACATTCAATTTTCAGATTTAGCCTCTGCTTTGTGCTAACGCACTTTAAATTAAAGTTTATTTCATTTCAATTTCAAGGTTGATTTCTCAACTAGGGTTTCACTAAGGCAAACCCCTCTCTACCCAAAAATTTCTCTCTTTTTTGTGTGTAGGAACAGGTGAAGCCAATTTTGCAACCAAATCTGGAAAGTACAGGATCTCGATTATAGTTTCCAACTAAAAAAAATTAAAAAGGTGCAAGTAATAGGCCAACCCAGTCAACCTATTCCCAATAATAGTTCAACCCAGTTGGCCTAGTCCCTCCAAGTCAGCTCCAAATTGAATCTGCAGGTTAGCTATAGTTTTTGAGTTTTATTTCCAATAGCATAATTTGGTTGTTAGATCTTTGTCAGTCCATGTATGTGAAATGTCAAATTTTTTCTTTATTTTGTCCTAAATCTTGCATCTACCCTTCAATTTTTTATTCATACATCAACTCCTCAATCACATAACAGGGAATGAACCATTGCATCCACTTAGCGTGTAATTCCCTTTTTGAGACTAAATATATCATATTCCTTCCAATGTAACATAAAATGAGATAGGGCCTATCTCATTAGCTTATGAGGACTTAAATCCCCTCACAACTAACCACCCCATTTATTTTTTATATTACACTAATATTATAAGAATTTCTTTATTTCCCTATTTTCACTCTATACAACCCCTTTCTTGACTCAGATTGAACCTTAGTTTTCCTTTGATGGTAATTGAATGGAGTTAAAAGAGTAATTAGTAGACTTGCATTCATGCTTGAGTTTATTTATCACAACTAAATAGATGTGAAAAAATGAAAATACAGAAGGAAGTGTGCATAACACAAGAACACACCCCCCTTGACTGAATAGTAGAGGTCCCTTTAAAAGTTTTGATACTTTATAACTTTAGTGCATAGATAAGTCCAATTGGAATAAAAAATAACACTTTATAATTCTAGTATGAGATTGTGTCCAATAGATTAGCCATGAAAAGATAATCACACTAGAAAAAATGACTCTCAATTTCAAGTTTCCAATCAAAATTACATCAATCTTAATTTTTGCCTAGTTTCCTACATTCACAAATAAATATAAATAATTGCCTTGAAAAACTTTCACACTTTTGTAAGGAAAAAAATTAGAGAGAATGGGGATGAATTTTGGTCCTCTTGGGTTGGAAATAACCAGGAACTAAAAATACAATATGAGCAAGGGCTTAACTTCTTTGAAAAATAGATATAAGTTTTTTGAAAAATTCAAAAAATCAAACTCGAGCCTACTTGAATTGATGAACTCTATGATGCGACAATTTCTATGACATCACTGAAAACCTCCACGAAGCTAGAGAGAATATCGATGCTTCAACACTTAGATGCACCCTAAAAATAATTCAAACTAGAATTATAACTAAGGTCACTTTGATATCATAAAAATAGAGCTAAGAAAACTAAGCAAAAAACTATTATTGAACCAACCAAACAAGATATATTATAGATTTAGTTGATGTTATTATATTGACCAAATGACGTTTGTATAAGGGATTCTGTTAACCAACTAAATTAAGTAAAATCGAGGGTAAGGCTAATCAAAAGTCATAATAAACTAGACACTATGAGAGTTAGTTCCCTCTCTATCACCCAACTCACCAACATAGGAATTGATTAATATGCAGAGTAAAATAAATGGCATAATGCTACTAAAAACATGATTTTTACACCAACATTGATTATATTAGGAGTCCATAAATTGAGACTTCCTCCTTTGTAGCACTGCTAGAAATTCCTTATTTTTAAACATTTGATTAAATCATTTCTAGCAATTCTCACTATTATTGACCTCATCAATAAATTCACTCTTTCTTGGGTTTAATGGTTAGGGATTAATGCCAAAAACTATATTCCTAAATCAAAGTGCAAAATGGATGTTGAGATTAATATAGTAGTATCATAGAAGGTCTGACTCAAATTCAACATCAAATTTTCCTCTTGGTTTTAGACATATTTGAAATTGCATGAAAATATGCAATTGTTTTAACTTTAAATTGTAAGTAAAGTATCATAGTTGGATTTAACTTCTTTCACATACTTGTAAACAAATAATTAGAACCTTAGCTTTTTAAGTTTCATTATACCAAGGTTTTCTAGTGATAAAGTGACACAAAATTGTGCCTTTTGATTATAAAATTTAGACTCTAATGTTTGTCTTGGATTCACTCTTTCTTAAAATATTTTATCCTAGTTTTATTACTTGAATGTATTTTGTTTTTAATATTAAAAGCAGCAAAAAATGAGGGTGGTATCCCTTAGTTACAATGCCCAGAAGGTGGTCATTATCAGATTTATCATTGTCTACACACTGACAACATTAACCAAAAACAAAATAGACCATCAGCTACTTAATAAAAAAAATAGAGACCAATTGTTAGTTACAAGGAAATTCCTCATAACTGACACCTCCAGATTAACTAAACACACCATATATAAAGTAAGCTTACTAAAAAAAGACACCGTAAAAGTATTAAAACTAATAATATAGTTATAAAAATTATTGTTTATCTGCCACGCAAGGCTATACCAATAGCAATTAAATAGAACCAATAAGCCTATCAAATGAAGAAACCAAAAGAGACCAAGACTACCCAAGCCAATAACCAGTAAAACTATATAAAACAAGGGAACATAGTCGAGAGAGCTAGGTCTTCTTCTTCAGCACACTAGACTTCAACAACATCAACCCATCCTTGTCCTCCATAAGGAACTTAAAGAGCTCCTTGAATTCACCTTCCTTCGAGTCATTCACTCTAGTCCTTTCCTCCTGCAATAAAAAAAGGGTAGTAGCTAAAGAATGCATCACCTTTAGGGTGAACTTTGACAGCTCCAGGAAATTTTTTATCAAAATTTTAATTTCATTTCTGATAATACCCATTTCCCTCCACACAGCCCCACAGTTGTTGCATTCACCACCCACAATGGACTTTCCACCAATAGTAACTATGCCCATAGTTTCAGTAGGAGAGGTGGCATTAACTGGAGAGTTAGCTTTACTACCCACCTCAGTTTTCTGTGTGAGGTCCAAAGATCCAGTTTTTAAGCTCTCTGAGACATGGGATGAGCTACTTTTAGTCGAGTGGGTTTCCTTTCCAGGAATGTTCTCCTTGTGACTTTTGGACTCACTAGTTTCACCCTCCTTCGTGGTTTGTTCTTTTAGTCTCTTACCCTTCCCCTGGGGTTTGTCAACAAGCCAGGAGGAGTGATAGGGCGTACTAGTTTCTTTTATTATTTTCACATTAGAATCAATGTGTTGAATATTGAATTTGGCATTTTTGATAGGCTTAGTTTTCAATTGGGTAGGTGGGTCACTCCTTTTTTGTCACAGGGTTTCACATAGGACTCAGAATTTAGGGAATTATCAGGGGAACTCCGTGGGGTTTTGGGTTTCTTGATACACTTCTTTTCACTGGAATCCAAGGCGTCCATAAGGCTGGCTAAAGGTGGGGTCAGGGAAGTGGGGGCCTCCTGAAAAATAATAGAACAGGGTGAACACAAGGCAAGGTGAAAATGGTAAAGCCTCAACATAAGCCCTTGGTGTAAGATGGTATATTTCTTCCCCTACTTCTTAGAGTCAAGAACCTATTTAACATTGAATTCCAACGATTGTAACATAAAGAAAGGAATAGAAATCAATTCATTATTTTGAAAGTGTTTAAGGAAGGGCATGTGGTAATAGTAGCTGACCCCAAACCTTCCCTCCAACATGAAATAATTCATGATAACAGTACACACCTAGTCCCATGCAGGCGGTAATTCCTCTCATTCTTATCCATTGCAAAGCTTAACCAATTTCTCTTTGCCATGGAAAAACTGGTTAAGTTTGGCCTCGTTCACAACCCGGCTTGTTTTCTTCCTCTTCCAACCATCAGTGGGAAGACCCATGGCTTGAGCAATGGCATCCTCATTCACTTGAAATGAAATTCCACCCATAGTGACCCTCTACTCCACCCAAGAGGAAACAAACTGGTGTAAAAGGCTCTCGTCAAAACCAGTCATATATTCAATAAAAATAAGTAATTCACCCTTCCTTACAAATGTGCCAGATAGTAGGGTTATTCTTTTAAATGTCATATATATCATATTCCACTTAGAATTGGTCCCCTCCCATAGTGAAATCCGCTAGACTGCTAGATTCAGAGCCACGATAAAAGCTTGAGAAGGAAATTTGCAGAGTTGGGGTTGCTTCATGTAATTAACAAAAAGGACGGACTCAGAATACCAAATAAAAGGCCAATAAGGCCTATAATAATGATAATTATTGTCTCCATTCATGCCAGCTCAAACACATCATAAATTTTATGCGGAGGGTCCTTTCTCTCAAATGAGATGTGGCAAGAAATAATTAAGAGTTGGGGATGAATTTTGGGAAGATACAAATGACAACTTTTAAATAAATATCTCGTACTTCAAAAATCTTGCCAATCCGAATACTAATTCTATTTAATCGCCACCACAATGCCAATCTGAATGTATTTTGTTTTACTATTTACAATATGCACATAAATATGTATCATATTTTTCATATTGATATTCTCTTCTCGTTATAGAAAAATAAAAATAAAATCATTTTACAATATTTTTATTACATATATTTTTTAACATAAATTATTTTTATAATATCAAATATAATATAAATATATGAATACACATAAATATAGAGGTACCATCTCAAGACCTTCAATAACATTACCTTATACCTCTAGACTCCTAAACATGAATTATCATGACATGACTGAAATAATTGAAAACAAAACAAATCTCATTGACACATGCTGAGGTTCTCCCCCTTTTAGATAGATATTTATGAAATTAGAGCACCACTAATTGAATCCCTCCTTAACTCTTTCATCTTTTATGCACATCAAAATAAAGTGATAAAACCAAAATGAAGAGAAACTTAAACTCAATAAAACACATCAAATAGAAACTTGTTAAGCTGAAGGCGTTCCCTATATGAAGTGGACAAGCTCTATTTGAATTTATCTAATGGCTGAAAGATGCAGAGAACAGTGGATGACCATTGCAACAATTTGGGTCATCCTATTTTTTTAGTGTACTTTTTCTCTGACATGAGGCTCGTTTCTGGTGCAATAGGATATTCTGTTCATTTTCTTGAGCCACTACTGCCTTATGTATGCCCTCGTTAGCCTGAAAATTTCACTGTGTATTACAACTCACTTTTCCTTTAGAAGGGCATGGGGAAGGGGGTTTGAAGTTGAAGCTGTCATCTTTATCATTTGCTACTCGATCTTCTGTTGTAGCGCTTCAATTCTTCTCCTTACACAAACCTCCATCTCAAGCTAAAGAAGACGTTGATCTCCATTGCCAAAGAAGAAAGTAGTCGAAGGATTCATTGTGAAAAGTCATGTATCTCATCTATTGTGGTCCCAATTAATTATTTGCCTTATTATTTCTCTATAATCTGAGAACTGAAGAGGGATCACAAAATCTTTCCACACCATCTTGAGAAATAGGCTTTCCATGCCTCTAAATCGCAACTGATTTAATTTTAAAATGGTGTATTGATTTATTTCCGGGGATGGAAGAAAAAAATACAAGTTGTTGAAGGTTTTCAACCCTCCTATAAAAGAAGCTAAAATACCAACAATTGGACTCCATTATGTGAATTGAACACTGATGGTTTTAAAGGGTTATTTAAATTTGTACTTGATAGATAAACCTTTATAATAAGTATGTCGAAGAGAAATAGAAGGGAAGGGAAGGTAGATATACTTCTCTCTATATTTTGCATAAATGTAAATTAGATTGTAAAGAACAGTAAAGAAATATACTTAGAAGAATTAATTTATATGTCTACCTCTCTCCTCTTTATATATTTTTTTCGGAATTGATCTTCAATATATCTTCTGTGTACCTATTGAACACCAAGGCGTGATTGCTAGTATCTAATACGATTGATCTTTCTTCAACCATATGATGTAAATTGCATATTCTCATATGTGATGTGAGAGGGGCATCTTTTATGGTCATATTTCATTGCTCTTTCAAAAGTTGAGGAAAGTGACAAGCACTTCTAGGTAATTATTAAGCATATCAATTCAAAGTCTATAATTCTTTACGAAAATACAAATTCTGCCCAGTGAGTAGAAATTCAAATAACTTCTTTTGTGAAAGGAATATTTTTGAATTTATAAACTAAAAAAATTTTACAATGTCGCTACATTTTTTCTCGTTCATGAAATTCTACAAATGCATTTCACAAATTTGATGATTTTGAAAGAAATTCTTTATTTTTTATTTTTATTTTTTTGAAAAAATGCCAATTAAAAATTGTTATAAAAGTTACCATTACAACAATCACTGCAATTGATCTTTCTTCAACCATAGGATGTAAATTGCATATTGTCATATGTGATGTCAGAGGGATATCTTTCCTTGTCACATTTCATTGCTCTTTTAAAAGTTGAGGAAAGTGACAAGCACTTCTAGGTAATCATTAAACATATCAGTTCAAAGTCTACAATTCTTTACGAAAATACAAATTCTGCCCAACGTGTAGAAATTCAAATAACTTCTTTTGTGAAAGGAATATTTTTTAATTTATAGACTCAAAAAAATTTACAATGTCGCTACCTTTTTTCTCGTTCATGAAATTCTACGAACTCATTTCACAAACTTGATGATTTTTGAAAGAAATTCTTTATTTTTTATTTTTATTTTTTGAAAAATGCCAATTAAAAATTGTGATAGGGGATGATTTTTTTATAATATGATATTAGTTAAGTCCTTTTAGGTTTCTAAAAGTATTAATCGGATTGATAGATTTAGAATTGGATTGGAGGTATTTTATTGGGTCAATGCGATATAATAACATTATGAGGTTTTGAATTATGTGTACATAAAATTTACTTTTTCTTAAATAAAAAATATAAATACATTGACATAATAATAGCTTAATATTAATAATATTTTTTATTATTTAAAGAGTTTAAAAGAACTATAAAAATAATCTTGTTTTTTATTTTTTTTATTTTAAAAAGATTTTAATAGGAATATAATTATATAACAATAAAATAAAATAATATTAATTATAATATAATAAGTTTTTAAGTAGAGTAATAAACAAATAAATAATTATATATAATATAACATTTTAATTTATGATATATAATTAAAATATGAGTATTCTAATTTATAATGTATATCATTTTATAATATTTCTTATAGAAATATATTAATTTAATTTAATTTATTTTATGGAGGTCATCCACAAAATTGTTTTAGCTACCTAATATAGGAGCAGAAGCCTTAGGCTGAAACTCTTCGGCTAAAAGAAAAGGACTAAGGGGTATCCATTCTACCAAATTCATCGGGGGCAGGATCTCTGCCTCATCCCTTATTTTAATGTCAGAGCCTCACACTCAGCAAGACTTGATCCTTGGTAGGCTCATTAAGAACCTTTCAACTTCACCAGTAGACAAAGGGCCCATTAACAATTTAAAATATTTTCAAAGATATATCTTTTAAAATTATATTGAATATTTTTAAATATTAATTTAGAAACTTTTTTTTATAAAAATGTTAGCATTACAGGGGTGTTGACCCTTACAAGACCACAGCTAGAGGGTTGATTAACTAGGCATGCCAATAGAGAGATAACAAAATAATAGAGACAAGGAAAACAATAGACAAAACAAAAAGGAGGAGGTTCCCTCCAAAAAACAACCCCTAGAAGCAAACAACTAAGCTTGACGACCTCTCCTTGCACTTCTAAGAGTTTTGATCTACTATTCCTTTAGAAAATTGAAAATTTCCTTGTTGTCAATTTCACCACTCTGAGAATCCTATTTTAATAGGCAGAAAGTGGTGGTGGCACTATACATAATTCTGCAACCAAACCTCATGACATTGGCCATATATTTTTCAACCTCTTAGATTTTTTAGGTCTGAACATCAATTCTTCCTCTAAGAATCTTGACCTCCTCTAAAAGTGCAAGACACGCAAGACATCCTTCAAAAGGGGAGAAGACCTCCTCCCTGTCGATCTTTGAATTAGTAGCCTCCTAAGGCTATCAGAAACATGTGAGATGTAGTGAGGGGTTTCAAACCCATTACAAACAAGGTCGGCCCATTTTACCTTCTTCACTACTTTGACATCAAAATTATTATCCAACATTGTTGCACAACTGGGTCGAGTTTGATGTGGATAGGAACCTAATGGAGTGGGGTCCTCTCTCTTGTGTTCCTCACACTAGCTGGAAAAATCCCTTACGAACCCACTAGTAGATGCTAGGAGGGCTTCTAGATTTTTCTTCACAACAAAATTTTCATTATTCTAGCCTAGCAGATTAGTTGGGTTTAAATTTAAAATACCCTTCCCTTTGTCATGCTCATCAGATTCAATCCCCACAATGTGACGAGGATATGAACCTAGTGGAGTGGGGTCCTCTCTCTTGTGTTCCTCACACTAGAATAAGAAATATATAAGATGAGAGTGAGTCACCTTTCCTTAGCCCCATATTAGCACCAAAACAACCTCTAAGAGTTCCATTAACCAAAAAAAAAGTTAACTGTTTCTATGCATATTTTTAAAATGCTTATCATCCTTCCATTGAATCCCATCTTTTCTAGGACCTTAGAAAGGAAGTTTCATCTGACCCGGTCTTAAAAATGTCCTTCTTAAGGACCATCCTAGGAACACCACATTTGTCCATGGAGCAAATCAATTCATGAGTAGTGATAATTGCATCTAAGATTTGATGGCCTGGCATGAAACCTTTATGATTGTTGTTTATCATGTTGTCAAGAAAGGGCTTAATTATGTTGACAAGGACTTTGGTGAAGACCTTATAGATAGTGTTGCATAAATTTTTAGGCCTGAATTCCTCCACCTAATTTGGCTCTTGAATTTTAGGAACTGACACAATGAAGGTGTTATTGAATTTGTTGAGAAGTTTCCCTAACCTTATAAAGTCCCTAGTGGACATAGTGACGTCAAACTTGACAATGTCCCAAAACTCCTCAAAGAAGGAATGAGGGAAACCATCTGGTCTAGGGGCTTTATAAGTGCCCATAGAAAAAACCACAACTCTTACTTCCTCCTTAGAGACCTAGTGAAGGATAGAGTCATTATTTTCTGGGAAAAGGGCAAGGTGTAAATATTTCAAAAATCGGGCCTTGATGGTAGCATTCCTATGACCAACATCATTATAAGCCCTATGAAAGAAATCAGTAACTAGTTTTCCCAACCACTAATCATCAGTAACAACCTTATTCCACTCACCCTTTAGAGAAGTAATCATATTCCTCCTATTATGATTACAAACTGATTTATGGAAAAAAGAAGAGTTTGTATCCCCTTCTTTGAGCCATTGGATACAAGACCTTTGCTTCTAAAATATCTCCTTCTTTGCCTAGGTTTCCTTCCAATATCTCTACCTTAAGGATTCTTCTTCATTACATATATCCTATGAGTCGTCCCCTTTGGTCATTTTTACTTGAATCTCCTTTAGCTTACCATCTAGATCCTTCTTTTGGGAGAAGATATTCCCAAAGGTTAAACTATTCCCGTCTTTGAATCTCCTTTTGATTAGGTCCAGCTTATGAATGATTTTGAGTATGGTAGATCCCTAGATTGGGAATTCTACCAATCATTTATTCAGTTCTTAAATTCTAGATGTGGGGACCACATAATTTCATATCTAAAGGGCACTGGACCTTGAACATAATTGTTCCTCCAATTAAGGAGAAGTGGTATATAGTCAGAAACTGTCCTTAGGAGGGCACATAAAGAAGCATAAGAACCAAGGTCATAATGACCAGAGACCATAAATTTGTCGAGCCTCTCTTGAATCAGGTTCATACCTTTCCTATTGTTTAACCAAGTGAACTTCTGTCTAGACGAGACAATATCAAAGAACCCGACGACATTGATAAAATCAGCTAAATTAGTTGTGTTGTCAAAATGGTCTATTATTCTTCCTGGCTTATCTAAAGGGAGAAGAGGTGTGTTAAAATCCCCAACAACCATCCAATAATTATTATGATTTTCCATCACCATATTTTTCAAATCCTTCCATACATTTTATCATCCCGATCTAGTGTCTGGGGTATAAATGTTAACCAAATTCCAAGTGAGGTTAGCAGTATTTAAGGTAACCACCATAAAGCTAGGATAATGAAATAGTAAGGTTCCTTTGATCTTCCCAGGATCCCACATAATAGAAATTCCACCAGAATCATCATTAGATTACTTGACGTAGAAGGAGAAGCTCGGCTAGAAGTAATTGGTTTACCTAGTAAAGTTATGCTTTGTGATCTTAACTTCTTGAAGTAAAAGATAGTTAATTTTATTTTCCAATATAAAACACCTCAACCGTGCTGATTCTAAGGGTTTTTCAACCAACTTATATTCCCATAGATAAAATTTATTTAGAAGATTTTCCAGGGCATCAAGGGCCCTTTGGCAAGTGATTCCCTTTCCACTACCTTGTATTTGGTTAATCTATTTGAGTGCCTAGAGGGACCATTTTCCTATGTCACATTCTCCTCACTAGCATCCCCCACAACCTTCCTCCCTCAAGTTTTCCTTTTTTTTATTGCTAGTTCAAATTTTGGAGTGGAAAAGGAAGAAGCCTCAACCTCAACTTAATAGGGTGGACCCTTTTTTATTACAAACTCTCAAGGTAACCTTTGAAAACACATTCATGATCAGTGGGAAGTTCATTATTGGCTTCTTGATTACTCATTTTTATACCAATGTAGATATACTCTAAGGGATTAGGTCCCTACTTATACCATCTAAGAGCTTCATCCTGATGTCAATCATCCTTAGGGGAGGGTGTTGAGAACCAAAGCATTGTTTATCCTCCATCATGGGGGCCTCAATTAATGAGGTCCTCCTTAGGCTTGCATCACCTGACTTAGAATTTTTCCTAAAGCTTCTTCTAGGATCCAATGTCATTTTCATAACACCTGACTCATAAATATATTGAACCACCATAGTAGGTAGACAAGCATCTTAGTTTCCAATAGCCTCTTCCTAGGCCAACACATCAGTTTGTTTTGTGGGAGGGTCATCTTCCACATGGGAGATAGTACCATTCAAACCAAATATGGCTAAAAAAGAAGACAATCATCATTCATCCTAAAAGGTATTTGGGACAGTTTGGCAAAATTCATCCACACCCAAGTCCTTCACCATAGAAGTGGATAGGTTTTAATGATTCTTATAGTCAATAAATAGATGTTCTAGATTGGCACAATTTTGGCAGAAGGTGACAACATTTTTCATAAATAAGAGCCTGAGTTATGTTACCTATCTTAGAGTGTAAAACAATCAAATTTGGGAGATCTTTATTAACAACAACCTCCACACAAAAATGAAAAAAAAGTACACTTGTTCTTGGTCATTTTCATCTTGTCAAAGAAAATATATTATCCAAATGTGTTCCCCATCCATGCAAAAATGTGTTCATCCCAGAACTCCAAGGAAAGGCCAGGTAGACATACCCACACAAGTATCATATTGTTTAGATCAATGTCTGAATCAAATCTAGGTTTCCACTTGCATAGAGAAAGAGAATGTTTCTCAAATAACCATTCTCATGATAAAATCTTCCTTAACTCTTCATCCAAAGAGAACTTGAATAAGATCATTCCACGAGGCATCAAACTGGTAGAGACAAAACCTTTTATATCCCAAGAGGAAGAAACCCACTTGAAAAACACCTCTATCAATGGCCTAAACAAGAAAAACTTACCAACTATCTAGTGTTCTGCCAGCTGGTAACAACATGGTCAATCAAAGAGTCGGGAAGGGTAATCTCAACACCCTCATCAGGAAGATAAGAGTGTGGAGCCAGGATCTTGTCCAGCCCACCCACCCATGGGGGGTCAACATTGGGGAGGGACCCACCATGGTTTTTTTGCAGCATAAATTGTAATGTTGCAGAGCCAGAGCTAGAGCCAGAGCATGGAAGGATTATTATTTTGAAACTTATTTTTAATTAATAGTGAATTTAAGATTTTAATTTTTGCTAGTTTAAAAATATTAGTTATTATTGTTGTATTTATAAAAAATCAAGGAGAGGTTTTGTAACTATAACTTTTAAATAATAAGCTCATATTTTTATTGCATTTTAATATTTTATTTTTTAGTTATTTTAATAAAAATTAAATAAAATCATAAAGAGATTAATAAGAGTTATTGTTAGACTATAGGCATGAGGTCAAGAGGTCTAGTCTTCTCTAGCTTCATGTGGTATTGGAGGGTGTATTGCACTAGCATCAATGGTCACATTAAAAAAATTACCCCTAAAAAATATAGGGAGTCCACCTATTATTATGGTCTGAAAAAAGATTTGTTATTAGACTATAAGTAAAACAATCATATTTTTATTTGTTTTTAATGTTTAAATTATATTGTTTTGTTTCAAGATAGGTAAAAATCACAATTTAGTGGGGAGGACTATGTTTGTGACAATGATATATTGTTTATATTTTACTAGACTATGCTCTTTATTTTGTTTGATTAAAAAATAATGATGTTTAATAAATTAAAAAACTTCATTGTAAGTTCAGCTCAAGCTAGAATTAAATTATTTTTTTATGAATTCAATATGAGTCATTGAAAAACCATCTATAACTTTAGTGAAGTGTTTTAATAGAAATAATTTTGTCGATGCATTGTTAAGATCTCACTTAAGCAAAGAAAAACTCACCCATGCAAAATAAAAACTTGCTCCACATACAACTAAAACACTTGAACATTTTTTATAGCACATTCATTTTCATTTCCTATTAGAGATTCATAATCCTATAGCTTTGAGATCAAATCAAATGATTCTACAAGAATTTTATTACAAACCTATATAAAAAAATGTGATAGGTGAACTAATATTAAATGAGAAAATAGTTAGAATCAGAAAAGATGAATAATCCGAAATAATTAGTGTAAACAAATAGAAATAAAACTGTGAAAGTAAATGATACAAGATCAAAATAGCAACACAAAGTCAACCTCCAAGAGAAAACTACAAATAATAAATAAGAAAAACAACATTCAAAGAATCGAAGAGATAAATCGTAGAATGTAATTACAATGTAATAGAATGAAATAAGACTACCTAGGAGAGAGTACATATAGAAAATGAGAGAAGGGATATGTGGAAAATACAACCAATGGAAAGAGATGACCATAATAGCCTAAAAAAGACAAGTGTAGCTCCCATGGAAAATGTTGACATCTTGCACTTACTCACACTAATTACTCACTTTATTAATCCTAAGCAAGTTAAATTGAAAGTGTAGGAAAAACCTAGGAATAGGAAAATATATAACCAACTAAACACTCCCCTTTAAGCACAACTTAGGTGAGTGAAAAGATGATAGGTCTTAGAAAATGATGCCATATTAGGTACCCATGTACAATGAATCCTCCCAAAAAGAATAATTCCCCGAAAAAACAAAGAGAGAAAAAATTCCCAAAAGAGAGAGTAAAGAGGACTCAAAAGCCCCATCCAAAGTGATGGACACCTCTCACTACCCAAAAAAAACTCACAAATGAAGGAAATTTCTTTCAATGAAGGGTTTTGAGAGATCTGTATGGCACTATAGTTGTCACAAAAGATGACTATATGCTTCTAAAAAGTAATTCCAAATAGCCTATGTAGTAGCATTAACTGCTCCTTGATACTCAACCTCTATGGATGAAAGAGAAAATTCTTACTACTTCTTTCTGAACCAAAAATTAGTGTAGAACTAAAAGAGAAGCAATATCCTAAAGTAGACTTACTATCTTGAGAATTTCCTACCCAATTTGTATATCTCAAAACTTTGAGGACTCTAAATGTAGTGAATAATGCTCTTAGCTACTTTTTAGTTGAGCTCATAGGGCTCTTGCATGAATCAAGAGACTGTGCTTACATCATATGAAATGTCAGGTATTGTGTGAGTCGAGTATATGAGACTACTAATAAGTTGTTGATACAAACTACCATTCACCAAAGGTGAAGAAACTTTAGCCTCAAGTTTGACACTAGACAAAAATAGAGTTGGTATAGACTTAAAATCAGCCATGAAAAATATAAAGAGCATATCAAGAGCATAATTAGGCTATGAAAAAATACACGAAGAAGACTGAGTGGTTTTAATCCCATATAAGTTGTGCAAAAGGCCTAAGTCTAAATAACATCAAGAAATGAGTGTGAACGGAAATTTTCACTTCCTAAATGGTGGATGAGTGACTCCCTGTGATCACCAAGTCATCAGCATAAAGAATAAAAAAAGGTGAGATTATTATCGTGTTACAAACTAAAGGAATTCAATCATGGTGGCAATGAGTGAACCCAATTATGAAAAGAAAGGAGTCCATCTTGGCATAGAAATCCCAAGAGGTCTATTGAGGCCATAGAGATACTTTTGTATTACTAAATGGCATCTCAACTTTGCAATAATATTAAGATATTGGTCAATTTGTATGCAACTTGGATTAGGGGGCTTTCCCTTGAAAGAGGGGGCTTGGGGGTACCACCCTAAAAAAAATCACTTATAATTAGTGAATTTTGACCATTTTTTATTAGGTTGTATTTCCAACAGTGGATATTTTGGTGCATTATTTTTGGGTGGTTTTGGTCCATTATTTTGTAATATTATTTGATATTTTCAATAGGTACATGAGAGACATTGTGATGTATTGCAAGAGTCTGATAGTTGGTGAGATACCTCTAGATCTCTATTGGTGATAATCTTGTGAGAAGGTTACTTTGTAAGTATACTCTAATATGTTATTTATTGTTGAATGATATATTGGTTGGCTTTTGTACTGTGTGCTTCTCCCTGCCAATGTTTCCAACTGATGGTCCAAGATCTTCTGTGAAATAAAAAATTTAGTCTCTGAAGCTTGGGTCAATGACCACCATAATAGGGTTCAATTAGGGATAAGAGGATAACTACAACCCTCTCTACTTTAGGCTCTATGACCCCAAGGTAGGTAAGCCCAAGACAATACTCTTTTAATCTTAATTCATTTCCTAAGGGGTATTATAGCATATAATTTCTTGATTTATGCAATCAAGCATATGTATGATCTATAATATTTTGGCTATATTCTTGATTTATAAATCTCTTGAGATCATGAGAACAAACTAACTCTGAGCTTAAAACTAAAACTAGGAAACAACAAACTAAAAATACTTGAAAAGTAAATATTTTTTGGATTTTGAAGCTTAAGTTGAAATTACTGAAACATAGAGATCAAACTAGTTCCTTGCTTAGGCATACAAAGTCATAAGTTGTTATATCTCTAAAGGTTATGAAATTAAAATCATAAACGTACTTCCTTGCTGATTTAACATCTTATGCCAATCAGTCGTATGAAAATGAAAAACATGTCATACACAATTACATATGTATTGCAAGATCTATGTAAGGGCTTCGAGAAATTTTGTATCTCTTTGATAGAGATCTCAAGAATTACTTACACAAAATAATAGAGAAATCACAAAATCCTTGATTCTTTATTTCATTAAACCTTGAAAACACATAAGGAGGACAAAATAATAAACCATTGAATTTGATTCCTTGTTGTTTCTATAATTACAAAAGACCTTTTAGATTATGAACTGTTGTGAGAGCTATATACATCCAAATATAAAGAACTCCATTTGATTCATGCATACTGAACTTGCATATAAAAGATAACTTTGCACTAACTAATGGCCTATTAAAAAACTAGCAAACTAAAAATAATACATGTTGATAAGGCTTTTGTGCATGATCCAATAGAGAGATTATCCAAGTGTGTTATCTAGCCAACTCCACTTGTAAGAGGGGAAATAATGGGGTTATTATCCTCCCAAGAACCCAAATGTCAGGTCATGATGGTATTGGATAAATGAGTTGTACATACTAATGTTTTATCAAGGTTCCTACTAGTTTAGGAAGGTTCTAAACTCTTGAAATCCCCAAAAGTAAGTGTTATAGCAGATCACAAAATAAAAATAAAAGATCGATCAGGGTTAAAAAACAACCAAAACTAACTATTATCACTTCATCATCTTAAATAATCAACTAAACCTAAGAAAAATGTAACAAACCACTAACATATATGATCAACAACCAATATACATTAAGGAAGTGAAATTTATTCCACGTTAAAACCGTCAACTATATTTAACACAAAGAACCTTTAAACTCTCCTAGGTAAAAGACAACATGAAATGAAAATGATACAAATTTACCAAAACAAAATCATGCTCGTAATAGTAGAGTAATTTATTGTTCTTGCTTTCATTATAGACAATATCCTTTAGCAATCATTGGTTCGTATACACAGTTCCAGGGGAGCATACAAATAAAACAACTACTAGAGAAAGGTTTCTAAAAGTTAACACTAGTCTACTATTACTTATGGTGCCTAAAAATCATCAATTATGTGGGCCCTAACTATGGGCCAAAATGATATATTTATAGGGAGCTTAGCCCTATATAATACAAATACTAAGAAAGGAGTTAGAAGAAGAAAAAAAATAAGAAGAGAACCTAGAGGTTTGAATCTTGAGGGGAGGTGATGGTGTGCAAGTATTCTCTCATACTATGTACATTATTTGAACCATGAATATGCATAACAAATGTTGGATCGATGGTCTGTCTCCTTGTCATTTAGCTATACCTTTCCTTAAATGAAAAAATGTCAGCTAATTAGCAGGGTAGATGAAACCTACAGAATGTACATCCTACCTATCTCTTCATCTGAAAAGTGTACATATACTTTACCTACAATGGAATCTTGTCTGTACTGTAGGAGGTTGAATGCAGGTAACCAATTTTTTTTTGTGGTAGGTCTTTGCTGAAGATGACATTCAAAATAATAAAAGAACACCGGGCTTCAAGATAACCTAAGGTGTCAAAGTTCTAGATTCCTTTCAGATAAATAATAAAGAATGGAATAATAAAGAATGTGAGGATCAATCACCCTGAACCATCTTCCTTATACTTCTTGAAGTTTTGGATGCAAGCCTCTATGGATTTCTCATTTAGGCTCTCAACCCACTATATATGGAGCTTCACCTCTTGAAACAAGACCTTCACCTGATCTGAGCAGTCCCTCATCTTTATGGTAGTCCTTTGGGCCTCGTATGTATTGAGAACCAAATCCATGCAATCATCCATATCCTACTTATCAAAATTTCTAAAAGGACCAAAATTCTCCTCCATCTACTCATAAAAACATGCTAAGAAAGAATCCAAACCGGTATACCCCTCCATACTATCTGGGTGAGATCCTATTGTTTGCACCAAATACATGGTGAAGAGAGCGGCATTTTTTTTGCAAAAACAAAGGGTATTTTAATACTATATTTTAGTCAATATCCATGACATCTACCTTAAACCTAAGATACTAGAGACTAAGATCTACAAAATCCTCACCCTTGTCTCTAAGGTTGTCAGCTACAAGCAACTCATTTTTATCTAATCCACAAATCTTCTTCAAATCTTTCATCTGCCTTTTATATTTGGTGAGATTGGCATTCCATAGACTTATGTCCTTTTGGATGACTCTCTTAATCCTCTTTGCCTCAAAATAATATTCAATATACTTAGAAAGGAATCCATAATTTTTTTCCATTTTCTTAGAGATCCACTGGTCTGAAATAACAACTTTTTTCTTCATCGCCTACAAAGAATCCATCTCTTTTGTTGGAAATAATGGAATGATGTGTACTGAGAGGGGAGGCATGAATTGGTACTCTTAAAGCTTTTTTCAATTAACCTTTATCCTTTAGTAATCAATTGCTTGCATTACCAACCATATCTGTTATTCTATCTTTATGCATGTAATATCAATTCATAAACATAATTTGCATGTAAAAATCCATAGAAACATTCATGAAATGAAATGACACATGACACAAGATTTGGTAAGGCAGAAAACCCCTATTAGAAGGTAAAAATTGCGGTGGGAATGAAACCCACAAAACTTCACTATCAGTAGAATGGAAGGGGTCGATTAATGCTTACAAGTTTGATCACTTCTGATGATCTTACCCTATTAGGAGTAACATGTTTAGACTGGTTAAGGTCTATTTTGTTAAGAATTTTAGCAACACTGTTTAGTGTGCACTTGGTTAAGAGGTTTACAAAGGATTTTTAAATCCACCTTCTCAAAGGATTTCTTCTATTTTCTACACTTGTTAGAATGTAGTCAAAAATACTTATTGAACTGAGTATATGCAATCTAGAATTGCTTAATACAAATCCATTAAAGTTCATATGTATATTTATCACCTATCGTGATTCATCAATACCTCTGTTCTGCTCGGTAACCTTAAATCTGGTTCTTGATAACCTATTTAATATTTTTTTGTCCTTCTGCATAAAACTCTATCTCTGATCCATAGATGTGATCCTCAACTACAATCATCATTATATCATCTTGTTTTGATTGATTACACATCTATTTATACATTGAATTTGACTTATTTAGGTTTCACGCTTTTCAATGATAACTCTATGATCAAAGGTTTACAACTTGACCTTGATCTCCTAGTTTGCATGTTTGCAATTAGTTAGACTGATTAAAACAATTACAATTACATTGCTTGTCCCTCAAGAAATGATTTTAAAGATATGCTTTAAAGCTAAATCTAAAACTTAAGTGTTTTATCTGACCTGTAAGTCAGATCCACATTTCTTGAAATATAACTGTCTCTCGGTAGACTAGTGCTCGGGTTGCTCTTTAGTCTACCTATCGGTGTTCACTGTAACCTTCTGTCAAGTTCCTTTTTTGTCTTTTGTGTTGGTTTACCATGTTGACTGTTATTTTAGGTTACATTGTTTCTGTCGGGTTCCACTGTGAAGTATGTTGTCGGTTTACACAGTGATCTATCTGTTGGGTTCCACTGTACTTAAAATTTTCGGTGACCTCTCTTTACTGTTGTTTCGGGTTGCACTAAAATGCTGTCTTTTGGTGATCATTGTAACGATGGTTCAAAACTTGTTTCCTTTGCATACTAATGGAAAAATATGTCATCAATCTCTGCCTTTGACATTAGTATAAAAAACTGATATGTACAAAACTAAAATGTTTAGTATATACACCATGTGTTCACCTTGTCAATATGACTCCCCCTATATGCATGATGGTATAGTATATGTATATGTATATATATATATATATACACTTGCCTTTATACTATTTCCCCTTTTTTCATTATTTCCCCCTTGTACCTTATCAATTCTCCCTTTATTTTCTCTTTTTCACATATTATTTCCCCCTTTTTTGATAATAAGGACAAAGGTGTAATACTCTAAAGTTTGTCAAAAATATGAGAATGGGAGTTCTGCATGTCTTCCATCATTTTCTCCCACTTCTCCTTAAGGTGTTCAAGACTCATGATCTCCAATGTGATCCTTGCATACATATCATATATGCTTTCTATCACAGACATTTCTGGGGTGGCAATTAATGTTCTTGTTGATGTCATATGTTTTCGCAGTAATGTAAGATTCAGTAGAAGTAGAGCTTGAAGCTTGGTTACCTAATCTTTGAATTTTGTTTTTGCCTCTAAAATCTCATGTCTCAACCTTTTAGCTTCCATAATATTTTCATAATGCAACTTGATTGCATTGTCATTGGTTGTAAGACCTTGTGCACTAGCATTTAGATTTGCATCTATCTGTGCAATCTTCTCACTATTCTCCTTAGTGAATTGTTCTATTGTGCATAACTTCTAAACTAAGGTTATAGATTCTAAAATAATTGGTTCCAATTTAGTAACTAGTTCAGATAGCTTTACCTTGTTCCAGCCACTTCTTGGCTGATTTTCTCTGTCAATTTGTATTGATACTTTTGCTATGCATGTTCTTCTATTGCCTTTTCTACATCCACATTCTGTGAGGTGATAGCTTTGGTAAGAATGACTAGTTGATCAAGTATAGAAGTATTTTGATCAATTTTGACATTAGGTACAATCTGCAGAAGTATTTCCTTGGTTGTCTCTAGTACCTAAGTATCCTTTGTTTCCTTTTAAAGCTTATCTTGAATAGCTTTCTATTTACAAAGTTCTGCATACTTTGTAAGTGTCTTTGGATCCAATGTCCTCGAATCACATGTAGGAATTTCAATTATCTCACCCAATGTGATTGGATTCTTATTCTTATTCTTCTTCTTCTTTGAAAGTGTATTGGAGGCACCTGTATGCAGTACCATAGCAAGTTCCTTCTCTTGGTCTGATGTTCTAGATGAAGGCTTAGGAGGTGTTGTGCCTTTTACCTGTTGCTCGGTGTCTACCTATCAATTGGGAGTGGATGTCTCCACGTCAACCTTTTCTTTCTCTGCAAAATCTCCTTCTGTATCCTTAGGAGTGGCATCACCTTGCTTCTCTTCTTCACCTTTATCTTTTTTCTCTCCATTTGTTTCTTTCTGTTCTCCATCGGTTACATTTTGTTCATCAGTTGTATTTTTCTGCTCCTCTTCACCCTTATCCTTGGGTATGCTTGCATCAAGCTCGGGTGACTTCTCCTTTTCTGAGATGATATTGATAGCTTGTATCAATAATGGCATTTGGCCTGGTATATTCACCTGTGCAACATCATTTTTTGTGTCTCGTTCCTTGGATTTCTCAAAGGTAACAATGACATCTTCATCTGCCTTTACCTCATCTGCAAGATCTTCGGTGATATCTATTATCGTCACATCTTGGACTGTGAAATTTCTTGTGTCTCCTAATGACTGCAAGATCTGAGATATGTCATCCATTTATTTGCTTGCTTCTATGTTCAATTCAACTGAAGAGACATGCTCTGCATCATTTATAAGAATGTGCTCTGGGTTCAGTGTAGCCTGATTTTCTTCATTATGAGGCTTTTCGGTGAGTGCTAATACTCTCTCAGAGCTTGTATCCTCTTTGGGTGCATCGAGTATTTTCCTCCAAGAATCCTCACTTTCCTTGTCAAGCTCAATTAAGTTTCCCTCTAGCACTTTGTAGGCTCTCAATTTTGCTGAGAAATTCTTTGAATGTAACTTCATTATTTCGTCATTCTCTTCCATTTTGGACTCGGGTGGCATAATTGATACTAGGGATCTTTCCCTTATCTCCTTCTCAGATTTCAATGCATATGTCCACCTTGATGAAAGTCTGTCGAGAAGTTCTTGTGGAATCATTTTATCAAATTGTATAGGTATATATTTAAATATACACATTATTTGAATGATGGCTTCTTCTATCTTATTATGATCCTCGCTATTCAGTTTTAGTCACTGTCTAACCTTAGGCTCAGATACTGAACCTGTCTTGATGATTGAAGCACAAATCTGATCAATTATTGTAGGAATTTTTTTCTTTATAGGTTGGAGTTTCTCACTTTCATCTTTCTCAGTTTCTTCCTTATCTTCTTTGCTTCTGATAAGTCTCGTCTTTCTCTTGGGTTCTGAAGTTTTCCTTGTTTGAGGATTCCGTAATTCCTCACTTGTCCTTTCTTAACTGGTGATGAAATTACATCTTTAGTTTTCTGACTCCTTGTCCGAGATGCAATAGTAGTTCTTGGCTTCTTTGGGGGTGGTGCATCAGATTTTGTTGTTTCAGAGTCACTCATTTTTTCATCTTCACCGATGGGTGACTGTCCCTCAATTTCTTGTTTTTTTTTTCTTCTTCATTGACCGACAACTTCTTCTCAAGTGTTTTGACCATTTTGGTCTTCTTTCTATCAATCTTCTTTACAACTAGGCTAGTCTTTATTCTTTCCTTAGCCTTGTAACACCCCAAAATTGGCATCTTGCAACCCTAACCAATTTTGTTGCATTTATCACTCTCCTAGATCATCAAAGTCCTATTGTACTAGGCAATTCTGAGTTTTGACTAACTCTACTTGACCTAAGTGTCAAATGCAGAAAATCCTAAATTTGCATTAATCATACATCATATTTAATTCCTAAATACCTATTTGGCTAAACAAACCTTATGATCGAATTAATTTAATTAATAAAGTCCTAGCACTTTAATTAAATTAAATTCACCCTCTTTAGCAGAGACACATGAAAAAGGAATTAAATAATATTTAATTATTAATAAATATCCTCATTTCAATAATTGAATTTAATTATTCAGATAATTGAGAAAAACCTATTTATGAGGTCATATTTATTTAATTAATTGGATATTCTCTCAAAAATCTTTCTTCTGTCCAGAAATCGAAACTTTGAATTAATTGTGCTTTAAAGAGAAAGAAAACAATTTAATTCAAATAAAACAGAATTAAATCAAAGAAAGAAAATAGCTAAAGTAGAAAGAAAACAATTTATTGTATTCTTTTGAATAAAGCTTTCTAATTTAAACTTTCTTTTCTATCTGTTTTATTTCAAAGAGGAAAGTTTCTATTCTGATCATCTCTGAGTCTATAAAAGAACTCTCATTCTCTCATTCAAACCCACTCATTTTCATGCATTGTTAGAATACTGAATTATTGCCACATTTCTTGATAATCTCATAGAGAATAATTTTATTATTGCAATAGATTACTTTCAATTTCTAGAATAATTGCATTGAAATAATGTCTTAGATTAATCTCACATCTTTCATTTCTTAAAATAATCTTGCATTGTATTGCATTCATAGAGATAAATCCTTCGTTCCTAGATTGGTCCATGGTTGTGAGACTCTCATTCTGAGAGCAATTTTGAAAACCCCGTCTGGATAGAAGGCAACAGGTCAAATCACGCAGGCAGACAAGATGAATAATCTCATATTCAGTCTTGTGTGTACCTGGTGAAGAAGGACTATGTTGAAGTGTATGGTGAGTTAAAAAGGCCAAATTTACCACATACATTTCTGGCACCCACCATGGGGCAGGTACATTTTGTTCTAGCCTCATTTCATTTCATCTTTTTTTCATTTTTTTTGAATTCTGTCTGTACTTCCGTACAAGTTCTATTTCAATTTCGTGTGAACTTTCTGTACGTCTCGCACGAACTTTCTAGTTCTTTGTGTGGCTTGCAACACTTCTTTGCATGATCTAGCATACTTTATACCGTGAAATTACATTCTAGAGCTTTCAGTTTGATATTTTATTGCCTCAGTTTTCTAACCATCTGTTATTTTCTAACATCTGTGTTTCTCTGATTTTATCTTTTGAAATAGCATAACAGTGGTTTGCAAGACGCTGAGATAAAGAAAAGCCATCATAAACTTCTGACATGTTTGTTGCAGGATGCCGATATGAAGAAAGGCATTACAAACTACTAATGGGTTTATTGCAGGACATTTTTTGAAGACCTTGTGTGTTTTCACAACTTATATCTATTTTTAGTAGTTAAAACACACTTTGGTTGGTGCTTAAAATGAATCATTGTCTTGCGTGATTGAAGTGTTTTTTAGATTGTAATCCTAAGAAATACATGAATGTATCCTCTCCCCTCGCCTTTATGGATCTTGGGTGTAAGATAAATTCATGTGATTCTTCTAGAGTGGCTACCTCCCG
This sequence comes from Thuja plicata, assembly GCA_018584345.1. Taxonomy (NCBI): domain Eukaryota; kingdom Viridiplantae; phylum Streptophyta; class Pinopsida; order Cupressales; family Cupressaceae; genus Thuja; species Thuja plicata. The sequence continues at coordinate 1,202,630 of MU224128.1, read as the reverse complement.
AGAGCTTTAGTAGAGCCGGTGAGAGTGGATGCCCAACTGATAACAGGCTAAAGCCAAGCCCTTCCAAACCGGTATACAAAAAATGCTATTGTGATTAATGTCACAATAGACAGGTGTGAATTCATTGTGGCAACCAAAATCTCCTCCAGTACCCTAGTGGTGCATTAAATCCCCAACATTGTTAAGGTGAAATCCTTGCTTTGGAAGGATTGGGAGAGCCCCCTTTATTGGGAAAATGACTTGATCACAACCACCTGAACGGATGACCTTACTACAAACTATTGTTCTAGTTTTCCAAAAACCCTCTATCTATTGGCATGGAAGGTCAGAGAC
>MU224128.1:1191419-1202247 GCA_018584345.1 Thuja plicata | reverse complement strand
CATTTTTACGGCTTTTAGTAGAGATAACAGCCCTTTGGGAAGCAATTCCTTTGGGGTTCAAAGCTTGGTATGCCTGAGAAGTGAGTGCATATGTAAGGAGGAGCCTGTGCTTCCAAGCTTCTAAGTTGTCTACTAAGAGTAAGCATAGCTGAACTTCAGTTCAAGTGGGGATTCAACAGATATTGTCCTGGCTATCCTAGGATTGTGATGTTCTTGTTCTGGTACTACAAATATTTTGTTTAATGTGTTTTGCGTGGGTGTATCATTTGAACAATTGAAACTATCGTCAAAACACACAAACTGTCAATCTTGAACATGTCCAAAACAATCTGTAACTTGAACTATCTGGCAAAAAATAGTATGAATTTATCTTGGGAAATGCAAATTGGTCTCAACAATCTGATTCTGTAAATGTCCTTTTTTTCAATATTTTCATAGTTTCGTGTGACATTTCCCAATCTTCACGTGCTTTACTGCAAATCTTCACGTGATACAAAATACATTATCGCGTGACATTTGGTAATAGTGCCATTATTTTGTCACCTTTTATTCTATCCAACTAGTGTCATTCTTCGAGTGAATACTGCAAAGTTTTGCGCAATTCGGTGAGAAACTTCGCGCGATAGAGCATTTCTTCACGTGAAACTGGAGTTTTTTGTCCAAAACAGTGAGCTAAAATCTTTCAGTCAGGTGTACTTTTGTCAAATCTGGTCTCTGATATGGGTCTATTTTTTTGTCATCCATCTTCACACAGTCTGAAACTTGGTTTCTTAGGTTGAGAATTAAATGATTCTTGCTTAAACTAGTCTCGTCTTATGTCTTTTTTATCTCTTTCATCTATGTTGCCATGCCTTGTGCCACAATAGTCATCTCTTGGCTGTTCTAGCCTCATCTCAGATGATTTGCACTGAGGATACTTCACCTTTTGGCACGTTCTGTGCAATTACTTTGAGACAGTTTCAAGTTTGGTCCTAGTTCGCATTCCTTGTTCAAAACTTTGTCTATGACTGTCACAACTCGAAGTGGCAAAACATTTCCTCCAATCAATCAAGACAAATATGTAATTTCCACACCATTACCAGCTACATCTAGTGAGGAATCATCTAGATCTCCTTCCCCAGTACGTCGACCTTACAATAAACAGACATTTCATATGGATCTTAGTAGGGTTCGAAATCCTTTGTTCCAAGAAGACCCATATTCAGAGAACACTCAATATCTTCACACCGAGTCTTTACATTTTGAATCCTTGCATTCTAGCAATATGACAGATCATAGTCAACTGGGTGGACCCTGTTTCAACCAGACTGAAAAACCTCCTCTTCAAGAAGAGAAGGAGATAACCCAAGGGGATATCATAGAAGCCCGCAATAATAAAAACTTCATGAGAATGATGGCAGTCATAATGAAAGAAGAGAAGGAGAAATACCTTCTTGAATTAGCCACCCAAGGTGCTAAACTTCCCTCTGATTACAAGGTAGAGACACTTATTGAGAAAGAGGAAAAAACTAAAAACTCCCGCTTGCAAAAAGAAATGCAAACCATGCAAGAGCAACTCTCTAAACTCTTGAAAGAGAAAGACAAACCTATTACACAATTCACACTGGAAAGCATCTATCCTTTCCCATTTGATAAAGATCTTCACATGCCTCCTTTTCCCAAAAGAGTTGAACTTCCTAAATATGACAAATACTTCGGTACATCTGACCCTCAAGACCATTTGAGAGAATTTGGTGCTTTCTCCATGGAATTCATACATGACACAACCTATCTCATGTGTCTTTTCCCACGTAGTTTGGGAGGGTCGGCTATGGAATGGTTCTCTAGATTACCAACTGGCATCAAACATTTTGATGGAATTGCCAATTTATTTCTACAACACTATTCTCACAACATCCAACATCCGGTTCATATTCAAGATATTTGCAATTTGAAACAAATCATGGGGAATCCTTCTTGGCATTTCTCCAAAGATGGAGACAACTTTATACATGATATTCTCGCAAGATACCTGAATCTGAAAAGTTGGACATCTTTCTTGATAATCTTCTCCCCAACTTTGGGTATCAAGTATAGCTACAAGTTCCTCTAACCTTTGATGACATGATTAAACAAGTTGTATGAATCAAGACATTTATGATCAAGAAAGGAGAATTGACCTTACACAAGGAAAATAAACAAGGGTCTTCCTCTTCAAGCAAAGATAAACCCAAATTTCCCAGCAAGAAACAAAATGTTGTGAATGATGGTGTTGTAGAAAATGTGACTCCTAAGCCTTCCAAGGCTACACTTAATCTCACTACTATGATGCAAGTGGCCAAAGCCACTAAACAGGTTGTGGTAGATTCCAAACCGAGTACTTCACGATTTTCTGGACCTAAACCTTGAGCTCCTAGGCCCAAGCATGAATTCACTCCTTTAGGAGAGCCTCTCGAGGTAGTTTACAAGACTCTTGTAGACAAAAATTTACTCACTCCATTGGATAATTCATGACCTTATGATCTGCAACCAAGACCCTCTTGGTGGAATGAATCTTCTTATTGTGATTTTCACCAAAACAAAGGTCATAAAATGGGTACTTGTCTTAAATTGTGGCATAAAATCTAGGATCTCATTGATAGTGAGGTTATTGTTGTGGGAGGTCACAACAAAAATTCTGATCACCAAGCTTTCAAAGACCATTTTCCTCCTCATGGAAAAGGTGAATCATCTAAAGGCAAAAATACTGATGCTAAGGTCAACTATACTTACACCAATAATGACAATGTCATTAATATGGTTGAACTTGTTGACACTGAATATTGTAATGTCATCATTCTTAAGGGAAAGGAAGATACTTCAAAGTCTAAAATGCCTTTCACTTTATGAGGGTCTATACCTCAATCTTCTGAACAAGAGCGGTCTCAAGTCAGTGCTAATTTTGTTACTCAATCTCACGCTAAAATCATCCTCAAAGGCCCTGAGCCTTCTATATCTACATCAACCCAACCTTCAGACAAAACTGAGGTTGACTCTACCAATAAGAATCCAAAATTGGGTTGCTCATCTAATGCTTCCAACTATAGCATTCTTGATCAATTGCAATGTACTAATGCTCAGATAACTATTTTTGAGCTCCTAAAAATCTCCCCTGCTCATAGGGAAATCCTGGACAAAACCCTCATTGAGGAAAATGTCCCAAAACATCTTGATCTTGACCAGTTTCAATCTATGGTAGGTCACTTGACCTCCTCACATTACTTTTCTTTCTCTGAGGAAGATGACTATTCTTTGAGCCACCCGCATAATAACCCTCTGCACATTGAAGTCGTGATTGGTCCAAAGCTTGTTCGCCATGTTCTCATAGATAACGGCGATGGCCTAAATATTTTCTCTTCTAGTTTCATTATTGAGTTAGGCTATGGCGAAGATTGCATTGATGCTCACAAAAAGATTATCATTAAATCCTATGATGAGGAAGAATGTAAATCCAAGGGGCGAGTTGTGTTGCCAGTCAGAGTTGGTCCTATTGAACGAGATGTTGTCTGTCAAGTGCTTGACATTCCTTTGGCATACAATATTCTATTAGGAAGGCCACGGATCCATGAAATATAGGTTGTCCCTTCCACATACCATCAGTGCATTAAGTTCCCATTCCAAGGATCTGAAGTGACTATACCTGCTAATACATGCTTTGATTACAATGCCCTCACAAAATCTGCTGACATCTTTGTGCCTACCAATAGAGAATCTATTGAACTCCTTGAGAATAAATTAAAAGAAATGGAAAAGAGTTTGACACTCAAAGAAACTGATATGGGAGGATATCAGATTGAACCTGTACTATCTATTACATCTTTTCCTTTGTCTCCATGCTCTTTTGGGAGACCTTCTAAAAGCACTAAACCTTCTACTATTCCTCCTCCAACAAAGTATGGTGGTACCTTTGTACAATCCATAGTACAATTAGAAGAAGAAGCTAAAAATAGAGCTATCAAATCTTGGATCTATAAGGAGAAGACAATTCTGAACAAACTCCTCCTTATGACATAAAACCTGAGCAATATGGAAAAGGTTTATCTATTATACAATGTTTTGGCTATAAAGGAAATGGTCCCATAGGTGCGAATCATAAGGGATTGATTGCACCACTTGAATTTATTGGTCGCAGAACATGCGACTCTATAGGTATAGGCTTCTAGAAACTCACATTCCAACTGGGAATAAATAAGTTTATACCTCAAGAAGATAAGAAACCAACACCTGAAGAAACACCTAAAACTGCAGAACCTGAAGACAACTCTGATGAGGATACTTTTCCTTATCCTATTCCTCCAGAACTGGCGGCATTTTTTGCTAAGCCAGATAACTTTGTACCACGTGTCAGTACAATAGACACTGACAGTGATTCTGATACCACCACTTCACTTGCTCCATTAACTTATGAAGAGTGGAAACAAATCTATAGTCTAAATCCTGGCCATCAAGGTGACTTATACATACCACCACACTTTCAAGAATAGTTTGACCAGGAATTTCAGTCACTTCTCCTTACACAAGAGGCAACTGATGGTATAAACAATACTTAGGTACCTAGGTCAAAAGGTTCTCATTTGACCATAGTAGAGGTTCTAGGTAGAACTCATCCCAACTGGGGACAAAGGGTTGATTTCACCCATGTTCCTGACATGAGACCTAATGATGAAATAGACTCCCATGAATATGAGTTCGACAGCTTGTCATATGCCACTTCTGACAAAGATACAGATACAGCTAATGCATATGAAAACCTTCTCAAAGTAGGTGAATGGTCTAGTGTAGGGTCACATGAGTCTAACTCCCTAGATTTTAACATGTCATCTACTACAGTCGCTAGGAATCAAAGGAATTCGACTATACCTCTGGATGAGATCACTTTAGGTCTTGACTTGCTTGTCCATGCCTTTGATGATTATACCGTGAACGCACTTGAACCCGTCACTCCTCTTTCACTTCGCCATCCTGATCTTATAGACTAGAACTCTACCTCCCCATCTAATGAAGTCCTTACGTTCTAGAATGATTATGCTCTTTCCTATTACCTACACATTTTTGAACCTGTATCGTCTCCCACTAGCGAAGCAAGTGTCAACATGACTGAGGCTGACATCAAGTATCTTAGTCACAAAATAAAAAGAAGAAAAAATAGGCGCTGTGATGGTGAAAACTATATTATGGCAGTATCAAAGCCTAAAATAGTCAAAATAAAAGACGTATCCAAGGGTGAAAACCTCTCTAAGGTGCCCGAGGATGAGATACTTGATGCACTTCCAAGTCATTTTTAGGAGAGATCATCTATGCTTATTGAACCAACTCAACCTATCAACTTGGGTACAGAGGTAGAACCTCAGATTATTCACTTGGCACAATCACTTTCAGAGGCAAAAAGAGAGGAATTCACTACATTCTTCAGAAGCAAAAAGATTAACTTTGCATGGAAATATTCAGACATGCTGGGATTAGACCCTAATCTAATCATGCGCCATTTTTCCATTACACCGGGTGTTAAGCCTATCAAGCAAAAGCTTCACAAAATGCATCCACATGTAGCTCTACTTGTCAAAGCTAAATTAGAGAAACTTCTTAAGGCAGTGTTTATCAAAGTGATTGATTATGCAGAGTGGATCTCTAATATTGTTCCAGTCTCAAAATATGATAAATCTATACGAGTCTGCATAGACTTATAAGACTTGAATTTGGCATGTCCTAAGGATGATTTTCCATTGCCTAATATTGATATGATCGTAGATATGACAGCTGGGTATGAAATGTACTCCCTAATGGATGGTTTCTCTGGCTATAACCAGATAAAAATTGTGCCAGAGGACCAAGAGAAAACTGCCTTCACATGTGCCTGGGGCACCTTCTGTTGGAATGTCATGCCCTTTGGACTCAAAAATGCCGGTGCTACATATCAGAGAGTTGTCACCACCATATTTCATGACATGATGCATAAAACAATGGAAGATTATGTGGATGACACTTTAGCTAAGAGCATGCACCGAAAGAAGCATCTTGCCAATCTAGGTCCTATACTAGATCGTATGGAACAATTAAGTCTGAGGCTCAATCCTAAGAAATGCGCATTTGGCGTAACATCTAGAAAATTTCTTGGCTATATCATCTCTGCTAAAGGTATTGAAGTAGATCCTGCAAAATTACAAGCTATCATGGAAATTCCACCACTGAAAAAATATCAGACAAATGAGAGGACTTCAAGGCCGACTGCAGTCTATCCGACATTTTATCTCTCAACTGACAGACAAGTCACAACCATTTACCAAAACTCTACACAAAGGTGTGACTTACCAATGGAACAAGGAATGTGATGAAGGGTTCACACAAATCAAACAGTATCTTGCAAACCTGCCAATCTTGATGCCTCCTATTCATGGGAAGCCACTTATACTGTATATCTCTACTACAGATGCATCATTGGGTATCTTAATGGCTCAAGAAGATTAGCACAAGAAAGAAAGGACTATCTACTACATTAGTAGAACTCTGGTCTCATATGAAATGAAATACTCTACTATAGAGAAGGCTTACCTTGCAGTGGTGTTTTCTTCACAAAAATTGCAGCACTATATGTTGGCTCATACTACACGTCTAATTGCTAAAATTGATCCTCTAAAATATTTGCTCAGTAAAGCTACCCTCACAGGTAGACTAGCTAAATGGGTCATGCTTCTCAGTGAGTTTGATATTGAATATGTCAAAAGGAAAGCCATTAAGGGACAAGCAATAGCAGATCAGTTGGCAAAAGCACCTCTAGTAGATCATCAACCATTGCATACTGAATTTCTAGATGAGTCCATATTACTTCTCACACATTGATCATGGACTATGTTTTTTGATGGTTCATTTACCCAATAGGGGTCAGGTGCTGGGATACTATTCATTACACCTCAAAGGTACTCTTTACCAAAGGCATACAAGATGTTGTTTCCTTGTACAAACAACATTGTTGAGTACAAAGCCCTAATCAACGATATGAAGATCACCCTTGAGTGGCGAGTAGACGAACTCAATGTTCTTGGAGACTCACATTTAGTCATCAATCAAGTCAATGATATCTATCAAACAAGGGATGACAAGTTGGTACCTTATAAACGGTTGGTTGATGATCTTAAAAAGTATTTTACTCAAATCACATTTCAACAGGTTCCAAGGGCAGATAATAAACCAACAAATGTCATGGCTACTCTTGCCTCTCTGATACAGATGCCTGAAAATGATTTTAGACATGAATTCCTAGTAGAGACGTTATGCTACCCAGCCTATGACTCCCCTGATTCCTGGATGATCTATTTTGTTATAGTACATGACTCATCTCGCTACCATCACATCTTTTCTTACCTTTGTGACCAGATTGTTCTGGATACTTACTCCCAGAATGAGAAACGTCACTTAATCTGTAGTGCTTCACGGTTCGTCATCATCGCTAATGACTTGTATAGACGTGGCCTAGATGGTACCCTCCTTAGGTAATTAGAACCCGATGAATCCAAACAAGCATTAGTAGAGGTGCATGAAGGCTTTTGTGGGTCACACTCTAACAGCTTGGCATTGGCCCGTAAACTTATTAGAGCTGGTTACTACTGGCCAGATATGGAAAAAGAAGATACACAGTTTTCCAAGTCTTGAAAACAATGTCAACTACACGGTAATATGATTCATGCTCTAGCCAAGGAGCTTATTCCATTCATTACTTTCTGGCCATTTCAACAATGGGCCTTTGACTTGGTGGGTTAGATTTACCCCTCATCCTCAAATGGACATAAGTTCATAATTACAACTACAGACTATTTTACTAAGTGGGTGGAGGCAGTCCCTCTCACCGTTGCCAATGGAGAAATAGTAGCTATGTTCATTCTCAACTACATCATCTAAAGGCATGGTGTACCCTCAGCAATAATCACTGATAATGGGGGACAATTCAAAAACAAGGATTTGACAGAGCTATGCTCTAAGTTTAAAATTACTCAACATTGGTCTTCCATCTATTATCCTCAGGGTAATGGACAGGCGGAAGCATCCAACAAAACAATCCTTAAAATCCTACATCGCACAGTACATAAATTCGGATGAGATTGGCATCTCCGGATCAATCCAACTCTTTGGGCATAAAGGACAAGCATAAGAACACCAATAGGGGCTACACCCTATGCTTTGGTTTATGGAGCAGATACTGTGTTACCTATTGAGGTTGAGATTCCTTCTCCGAGAGTCTCTCTGAAAGGCCTCATCACTAATGAAGATAATAGAATATCTCGGCTACAAGAGCTAGAATTACTTGATGAACATCGCCAAGTGGCATTTGATCACCTTAGAGCATACCAAAAAAGGATGTCCAAGAGCTATAACAAGAAGGTTAGACCAAGGGATTTCCAAGCGGGTGACCTCGTTCTAAGGGAGAACTCTAAGAATCAGCAACATCGGATTCAGAAAGGGAAGTTTGAACCAAATTGGCTCAGTCTATATATTTTTACTACAATGTTTGGGTCTGGTACCTATCAACTCTCTACTACTGAAGGAGAACAACTAAAAGATCCCATCAACGCTCTTCATCTGAAGTGGTTCTACAGCTAAGACATCTTCAGTGTGCTCATGTATATACTAAAGTCCTAAAAAAATGATCATCTTAGTGAAAACCTAGCGATAGGTGTTTTGATGTATCTCCAAAAAAATAATATATTCAAAAAATACAAAAAAAAATAAAAAATTGAAAAATACAAAAAAAGAGAAAAAGTGTCATTGATGAAAACCTGGCAAACAGGCGTCATGGTAGCAAAAAAAGAATTTCTGCTAAGAAGATGAAAACCTGGTAAACAGGCGCCTCTTGTTCCAGAATTCTATATCTATTGTAGCACCGCTTGGCTTCACGCATTTGCTTTCCTGCATTGCTACTTTCCTGCTTTCATTTGCTTTTAGTTCCCGTCAAGACACCAACTCGTATGGATTGAAACTGGTCATACTCTCAGGGCAACCCTCCTGATCTTGGGAGCACTGTCCTTTTATCTTTTAAGTATCTTCTTCACATCAGTCACTAGTGGTTCTCACTGTGTCTGCCTACTGATGTCTTGCTTATACTATGATCGCTTCATTTGAGCATTTCTCTCACGTCAGTCACTGCTCACATTTGTTACAGTTGGAGTTATACTCAAATTCTCTATCTATCGATACTTGGTCTTGACGATTATATGCTTTAATTTGTACATATATTTTGGTCACTTTCATGACACTCTGGTTCCTTTGTGAACCCTCCTGACTTGACATTGATTCAGTGCCATACGCTTGGTGACACTCACATCTCGTTTGTCCTTGTAACATATGTCAATTCAGTCATTGTTACTTGGGGGCATGGGCCCCCCATTTGATCACATCTTTGGTTTACACCTGAGTCAGTAATCTTGTCACTTCTCAAGGATAACTCGCTATAGACACAAACTGGTGTTTTTCAACACCACGATAAATAGTGTTTTTTAACACTATCTTTGGACATGTCTGTGTTTTTCAATACACATCGGATATCTCAAACGTAAACATCCATCGATAACATTCAAACACAATGCACTCACAAGCACAACGGTGTTTTTCAACACCTCATACACATGAACACATTCATACAAATGAACACATTTGCAAAACTTTGAAACATGCTGAGCTATGATTGAATATTTCTTTGTATGATGTCTATTCTCATGAATTTCATTGCTATTTTCTTTGTCTACTACTTGTTGGTGTAGTCCCGATGATCCGACAACGTCAAATAAATAGGGTGTATGTGATAAGAGCTCCCGCACTAAGGTGGAACAGCCTCACATCCCTCAATCTTGTTTATTTGTACGCCATGGTGAGGTTGGTACTATCTCCTTGTCTGTTCTTGCTCTGTTTGTCATTGCTTTGTTTATTATTGATCTATTTGTTTACGCATGATCGCACTCATGGTTATCTTGGCTTTGAATGTCTCGATGTTGGTGTAGTCTTGCAACATTAACTCGAAACAATGTTCAGGTCATCTTGGCTTTTATGCCCTGGTGCTTACGCTCGTTCCCTATATTTTATATGATGACAAGTCATATTCATATCCTTATGGTTGCATTGTGGCGCCAGTGAGGATTATATCAACTCTCATGTTCCAAAAAAATCAAAATGCTTAATGATGATGATTATACGATGGGTCTCACAACCATGTCCTAGAATTGCACTCTCATATTGCATCTAGCATAGGATTGCATTTTCATTCTAGACTTGCATTGTGGCAGTAATTCGACATTCTCTTCATTGCATTCTCCTAGGTTCATACATTGAGGGGTTCTTCTTCACTATCCAGGTTTCATCATGACTACACAAGTGTTTGGTCCTCGCTCTCAATTCTTCACATGATCTTTTGGTTAGCATTTGTCATCCTGCATGAGATATTAGTACCATATACATATTCATATTCACAACTCATTATCATCTACACATTACATTTACATAAATCATTTACATACATACATCTTTACATCTAAATCATACATGTGCATTTCATACATATATTTCAAACATGTTCATCCATTTGCATACATTATGAATCATCTAACCATCTAAGCATATAGGAAACATCTCATAAAGATAATATAAAATATGTGATGATACCAAAAGATGAGCTCATATATATATATGTGTGTGTGTGTGTGTGTGTGTGTGTATATATGTGTGTATATATATATATATATGTATATATATATATGTATATATATATATGTATATATATATATGTATATGTATATATATGTATATATGTATATATATGTATATATGT
>MU224128.1:1180313-1191290 GCA_018584345.1 Thuja plicata | reverse complement strand
ATATATATATATATATGTATATATATATATATATGTATATGTATATATGTATATATATATATATATGTTTATATATATATGTATATATATATATATAATGTGTCGATACAAATACAAAATGGTGCTACTCGAGCACGATCTATCTCAAAATAGTGATATAATACAAAGATGCCAACGCATCAGATACATCCTATGATCTCATCTCTATTTATCTATCAAAAACCTAACTCTGGCCCTCTCCCTCATCACCTGGAGGAGGTGGCATCTGTGCTCCCTCCGATCCTCTAGCATAGCTCAAAAATCTGGCCACCTGTGATGCCTCATCAGGTACTGCACCTATATACGACACAGTAATATGTCGCTCGAGCCGTCTGATGTCGTACCTCCTTCTGTGATGACCAGAGCTTCTCTCGGAGATCCTGTACCTCCCGATCTCTATCCAGTAAATGTGCATCTCGCACAGCTACTTATATGGTCAAATCTCCCACCTGCCTCGTGAGCTGTCGAACTCTCTCCCGAGATTGCCGTTGTGGGTCCTATGCTATGTCCTGCGCAGGCTGATCCTCCTGTTGTACCTCCTCCTGTGGGGGTACCTACTACTCCTCCACTACCTGCTCTACAGTCCATCTCTACGACTGTCTAGCACTACCACTACCACTAGCCCCTACTTCCATCCCCATATTTTGAGTGGGGATGTCTACCTATACAGTCTGAGGTCAGGGACCCTGTTGTAGTCCCGAATGTGCCCGCTGATGTGGTGGGGGCATCTGCATCTGTTGTACCTATGGCTGAATAACCTGTGGTTGTATGACCTATGGAGGTACCACCTGCCCTTGGCCTGCTATGCCCACCAAATCTGTGAATCTAGGAAAAGGGTGGGTCACAAAGTGCTCTCTATACTCGGCGGTCACGCCGCCATCTGCCACATCCCTTAGATAGTCCCACTAAACTAGGACCAATGTGCGAACGTCTATCATAGTACAGCCCAGGTCTATCTTCGTAAGCTAGCCCCTCCTAATCTCATCTGCAAATCTCGCATATGTTGTGTACTCCTGTGAGATGTCATGTGGGTGACCGAACTGTTGCCATACCCGATTATGTGGAAATCTCTCGATAATAGTAATGGTGCGACCTATCATCGCACATGAACAAAACATATGACTCAGCTGCTCTATCGCATCATCCCAGGCCTCTGTAAGTCTCCAGGGCCTCCAAACCACTGCTGCTAGGTCATCGAGCTGAGCTCGCCACTGATCAACCTTACCTAGCGCGGGTTGGGTAATCATCCCCCTATATCGGTAAATATAAGGCTCTAAGGGTTGCCTCATGTCCTCGCATATAGGCCTGGTAACGGGAAGATGCTCCCAAGCCCATACTTGTAAAACAAATACTCCTGCTACCATGTTCTTCGCCTCTCGGTAGGCGATCTCATGCATCTCATGATACATGTGTGCTAACATACACTAGCCCCATCCATAATGTCGAGGTCATGCTAGCATTAGCTGCAACATCCTACCCTCACCACACTCTAGACTATGTTGTCTGTGATCGGACATCAGGTAGCACCCAAGGAAGCATGCTAGAACCATTGGTAACCTGTGGCTCAAATCGTACTCACTAATCAGGTCCTCTCATGTGATTGCCCTACCCATAACGAGGTCATCCTGGAAGACCTCCCTCAATGATGTTGTCCCCAACCTGGGCTGGGTCTCATACTCTACTTGAACACCGTGGAAAGCTATCCTCAAGATTCGGTATATGTCCTCGAGAGTAATAGTCATCTCCCCCTGTGGAAAATAAAATGTGTTTGTTTTCGAATGGAAATGCTCAACCAAAGCTCCCAGCAATCCGTGATTTACCCGAATCTCGGGTACATCACACAGTGAACTCAATCCCAAAGTACCTATATGAGCTATCTCGGCATCATCTAACTGTGATACCAATCTACTGATGGTTGGGTGATGCGATCTGAACGCAATGTCTGGAAAGTCAACCTGCAAGACATACAAACAATAAAGCACGATCAGTAATCTACGATAATCAAAGCATAATGAGATAATAAAGCATTCAAGACATCCTACAGATGTTAACGATGCTGACACAAAAGCTATTGGATGCAAAGCAGATTGATTTCATGCTCATTCTGACCACTTTTTCTCATGCGAAGAAGCAGATTTTTGTGCGAAGAAGTTCTCTTTCACGCGAAGAAGTTCTTCGAATCACGTGACATTGGACTTTCGCGTGAACTTTAATCATCAGTCACGTGAGAAAATGCCCTCTAGAAGGGTTTCTTGCATGAAACTGGGTACTCTCCCATGTGAGATTCCTCATCGAATGGCGTGAAATATAGTTTCTTCACACGAGATTTTGCTACGGGGCGCACGAAGAAACTACTTCTTCACGCGAAGACCCGTGATTCAATTCTTAAAAAACTTGAAAAATGATGAAAAATTGATAGAAATGAATGAAATTTGAATTACAGAGAGGTTTTTCGACTACTTATGGGAGGTCTGTACGCTGCGGGCCAGCTGTGTCTCCTCGATCGCTCAAAACGATGACTGTTGTAGGGGATCACCATTTTTGTCTTTTGCTCAGAGCTCAATTCTCACAAAGTCAAAGGTTGAAATGATTTGAAAATGACTTTTTCGTCCTTATATAGGTTTTGACCTAATTTTTCAAAGTGCTCCGTTTTGCATGAAAACTTCACCATTACCTGACTTGACTGCTCTGAATCCATTTTTGAGATCGAAATCAAAATTTGACACTTCCTAATAGCTCAAAATCGCATTTTAACATTTTTGGGACCGACGTGATCGGACGCTTGTGCAGTCAAATTTTTGACATCGCTTTCTTGTTAGAATCTTATCATATCATCATTTTCTCAAATCTTTGACTTTTTTCCTCAAAAATCAACTTTGGTCAACTCTAGTCAAACTTGGTCAACCAGACCTCGAAATTGCTCAAAATTTATTCTGAATCTTTCAAATTCTTCTGTAATCTGTTCTGAGTTCTTCCTGATCTCTGATTTGACATCTATCTATGATTTTTCTCTCTCCATCATCATTATGATGTGTCATCTTTCCATTTCACTCCCGAGGGGGCAGGATGATTACATCATTCAATCTATTTCGATCAATTTGATCTGATTTTCAAAAGTTCTCATCACTTGGGGCATGTTCAGTTTTTCGTACCTCACAGTCAAAACTGGATACTCTACAATCAATAAGGGCATCTTTGTTCCTTACATCTTGTCATCTTTTAAGTATCTGAGCAATCTAACTCAGATTCTTGAGGATCAAGCTCCATTCTGGATATGGTTCTCAAAAAATTATCTTTTGGGACAGGTATCGGGGTAATCTAACCCCGACTCCTAATAATCAAGCTCCAAACTGGAGATGGTTCTCGAAAAATTATCTTTTGGGAAAGGTATCGGGGCAATCTAACCCTGACTCCTGATAATCAAGCTCCGTTCTGGAGATGATCCTGAACCTCTATCTTACTATCTTTTGAAACAGGTATCGGGGCATTCCAACCCTGACTCCTGAAGGTTGAACCTTGTTATGAGGACAATCTTGTGAAAGATATCAATCTAACCAGTGTCTGGGCAATCTAACCTAGATATTGGGGGACTAAGATTCATTCTGGAGATAGCCCTAAAATCCCTATTCACCATATTTTTGGACAAGTATCGGGGCATTCTAACCCTGACTCCTAAAGGTTGAGCCTCGCTCTGAGGGCAGTCTTGTGAAAGATATAAAATATATTTAGGTATCGGGGCATTCTAACCCGGATCCTTGAGGATCAAGCTTCGTTCTAAAGATGACCCTTGAAAACTCTATTTGACCGATGTCTCGACAACCTAACCTAGACTTTGGAGAGTCAAGCTCTATTCTAGAGATGGCTCTGAAATCTTCACCAATTGTTCAAATCTATTCTTCTGTGTTTCAGGCATCAGACTATTCTTTGAATCAATGCGTTGCTCGCACATCAATTCAAAGAGGGGCAAAATGTAACACCCCAAAATTGGCATCTTGCAACCCTACCAATTTTGTTGCATTTATCACTCTCCTAGATCATCAAAGTCCTATTGTACTAGGCAATTCTAAGTTTTGACTGACTCTACTTGACCTAAGTGTCAAATGCGGAAAATCCTAAATTTGCATTAATCATACATCATATTTAATTCCTAAATACCTATTTCGCTAAACAAACCTTATGATCGAATTAATTTAATTAATAAAGTCCTAGCACTTTAATTAAATTAAATCCACCCTCTTTAGCTGAGACACATGAAAAAGGAATTAAATAATATTTAATTATTAATAAATATCCTCATTTCAATAATTGAATTTAATTATTCAGATAATTGAGAAAAACCTATTTATTAGGTCATATTTATTTAATTAATTGGATATTCTCTCAAAAATCTTTCTTCTATTCAGAAATGGAAACTTTGAATTAATTGTGCTTTACACAGAAAGAAAACAATTTAATTCAAATAAAATAGAATTAAATCAAAGAAAGAAAACAGCTAAAGCAGAAAGAAAAAAATTTATTGTATTCTTTTGAATAAAGCTTTCTAATTTAAACTTTATTTTCTATTTGTTTTATTTCAAAGAGGAAAGTTTGTATTCTAATCATCTCTAAGTCTATAAAAGAACTCTCATTCTCTCATTCAAACCCACTCATTTTCATGCATTGATAGAATACTGAATTATTGCCACATTTCTTGACAATCTCATATAGAATAATTTCATTATTGCAATAGATTACTTTCAATTTCTAGAATAATTACATTGAAATCATGTCTTAGATTAATCTCACATCTTTCATTTCTTAAAATAATCTTGCATTGTATTGCATTCATGGAGATAAATCCTTCGTTCCTAGATTGGTCCATGGTTGTGAGACTCTCGTTCTGAGAGCAGTTTCGAAAACCCTGTCTAGATAGAAGGCAACAGGTTGAATCACGCAGGAAGACAAGATGAATAATCTCATATTCAATCTTGTGTGTACCTGGTGAAGAAGGACTATGTTGAAGTGTATGGTAAGTTAACAAGGCCAAATTTACCACATACAAGCCTCTTCATAGGTTTCAAACCTTGGTAATGATTTGTCTAATGGTTCATTTAACAATGCTTCAATAGCATTGGTGGCTTGATCTATGTTGATCTCATAGTCAAGTGGGGCTAACCATGTTTTCCCCAGTATAGCTGGTTTGATCAATGTGGTATCAGTGTCCACCATAAAAAAAATGTCAATTTTATATTTATCTACCAGTTCTTCTGGTATCCTCATCCTTTTCTGCATTCTGTCCTTAAATCCAGTGAAATATTCATCCATAACTGACGTAAAGTTGTCACCTAGTGACTTAATGAATTTACTGATTTGAATTGTCACTGGTCGAGTAGTGTCCCAGTTGACATTACCGATAGATGGGAAAAAGTCTTGAAAGTAGAAAAATATGCACATTAGGAGTGAACCAAGCTTACATGAGTTAGACTTTGCAGATCTCATGGTCCTCATGTTCTCAACTAATTGCTTTAGTAGGAGCTCAGATAAATCCAACTGTAATCCCTTCTTTACAATCTTGTGTGCAGTATATATTGCTCCACATGCAATGCTATTCAACCTGCTGGCTTGGAATATCTTATATCCTAGCACACATGCACCAAATTTAAGTTCTGGATCCTTGATGTAATTTACCTTCAATCCTCTACCATCCCATTCTACACCTGTAATATTCTGAATCTCAGGATGATAAGGGTGTTTAAGTGCCTTGGCCTTGTCGGTTATAGGATAACCGGTAACAACATGTATCACATCCTTGGTGATAAATTTTGGCTCATCTAGCCACATATTTTGGTCATGCACTCTGCTCAGCACTATCCTGATCCACTCGGTCTTAAACTCCTTTGAGAACATTAGGGAATTTGTCAGCCCTTTGACCTCTATGTGTTTATGCTCATCTTTGAGGGTTCCATCTATGCAAAGCTTCTTGTAAGCTTGCTCGACCTCAAGATATCCTATCTCGGCGATATTGCAATGTATGTATGCCTTGACATCCTCTAGGAGAAAAACCCTAGGTGGAATGCCTGAGAATACACCAGCATCGTTGGGTTGTGAGGCTACTTCTAGACAGAAATTGTAATGTGGCTCCTCACAAGTGGTGTTTTTGATCAGTTTGACCTTATTTTCCTTTACATTCTTGATCTTGGTTGCATGGGATGTGGTTGCCATGGTTTCTGAATTTAGGGATTTTCCCATAAAATAAATAGTGAGCTCAGTGATGTTACTTACTTAACCTTCTGTACATTTTTGTAAGTCTTTTTGAATGTTGTGAATCTGCTCGTTAATCGCTTCTACAATCTGGTCGTTGTTGGTCACTTTTTTCTCTGCTTCGCTATGCTTCTTCACTCTAAATTGTTGGTGAATGAAATGAATTCTTCATCGTCCTTTTATAGACAGTGCCCTAAGTGGTGCATTTAATTCTTTACCCGCTTGTCAGGTGTCAAAGACGGAGTCTCTCTGGGAACACACTAACTTCATTCTTGGTGAGAACACGATGCTCGGGGCAGGTGTCAACTCATTTGAATTTTCACATGTTTACTGACAGATCTTGGTATATGGAGAAGACAACATTGTCTTTTTACATGATTACCGACGAGGCTCAGTTTACACTAGCAACTTTGCTTTTGTATGTTAACCGATCACTCTCGGTAAGTATTGACAATTTAGCTTTTACATGTCCAACGATGATTCTCGGTATGCATTGACCAACATGATTGAATTCACAAAATCATAACAAGTAATACCATAATGCTTGTTTATTCATGCTAGTTTGGCATTTTATCAATGTATAATGGAACTGATGTAAAATATAACTTGGTGTAATGCAGTTCCATACTTACTTGTTCTGCTTAGGTGGTGGTGGTGATGTCATTGGATCCATTGGATAAGGTGTCACCAATTTCATTGCTTAGTCTAGCATCATCACTGTTTGTAGCTTTCCTCCACATTTTGTTTTTCATTCTTCTTATATCTTCAATGGTGTTTCCATTGGCAAAAGTGCTTGTCTCTATCACTCGGTCTCTGCAGTCCTTGCTTAGATGACCGACCCTATGACAGTGTAAGCATGCCATTCTGAGGTTAGTCTAGCATTTAGACTTTCTTGTCCATTTCCTCATGCAGTTTGCAACTATGTGACCATATCTTCCACATGTTGTGCAATTTTCCCATGTGTTGTAATCCCAAAAATATGAGTTACCAACTCTTTTCAGGTTGATAAGCATTTTCTTGATCTTTTTACTTCCATGCTTTCTTTTTCTTCTTCCTGCATTCAAGAGATGTGTACCCATGCATTTTGCAATTAGGACAATATTTTTCCATGTAGGTTTCCTTCTTTGGTTTTTTCACCTTAGATTTACATTCATATTCTTTATTTCCTTTCTTGTTACAGTTATAACAATTTCCTATGAATGTAGATGTGGATTTAGGAATACCTTTCATTTTTCTCCTGCAAATATTTGATGTGTGGCCTGGTTTTCCACAGTGATTGCATGACTGCTTCCTTGGGCATGGATTTGTGTAGACATCTTTGTGATCAGCTTGGTATGGTGATTCTCTATGCTTAGTATACCCTAGTTCCGTATTGTTGTTGACTCTTCTTTGTCCATCCAAAGAATCATCCATCCTTTTTGTACTTTCTTAAGCTCTTTTAACCATATCATTGTGTTGTTGTTGAATTCTTACTTCATGCTTCAATTTTTCATTTTCTTCTCTTAGCTCACCTATAGCTTCTATTTTTTCAATAAGGTCTATGTTCATTCGGTTTTCCACCTGACTCATAAGAATAATCTGACTGGTGATCTCATGATGATGTTCAGTAAGTCTTTGTATTTTTTACTCTTTCTCTTGTATCTTTTCAGTGATCTTCCTCCTGTCACCAATAGCTAGTGTTCTTTCTTGCTCAGCTTGTCTAGTATTGTACATAACATCAATCATCCTTACCATCTATGTCTCTTGACCATTTTGGAGTATATTTACTTGCACTTTCAGATGTTTATTGTTTTCATTCAGACTTGTGATGCTTCCTTCAGATGTGTGTGATGTATTTCTAGATGTAGATGTTAATGACTCAAATAAATCGGGTATCTCTTCTTCATGATAGTTTGTTTCATTACAATGAGATGCCATAACATTTCTTTCATCCAGTAGCTCTCTCATCTTGATTCTTGCTTCTTTGTATTTCTCATAGAAGACCTATATTTCTAACTTCTGATTCTCAATACCTTTGTCTAGCTTATACCTTTCCATTGTATGATGTTTTCTCTCAAGTATTTAAAATTTTCCAAATAAGAGATCTAGCTCTGATGCCAATTTTTGGAAATAATGGAATGGTGTGTACTGAGAGGGGAGGGGTGAATCAGTACCCTTAAATTTTTTTGTCAATTAACCTTTATCCTTTAGTAATCAATTGCTTTCATTACCGACCATATCTGTTATTCTATCTTTATGCATGTAATATCAATTCATAAACATAATTTGCATGTAAACATTCATAGAAACATTCATGAAATGTATTGATACATGACACAAGATTTGGTAACGTAGAAAACCCCTGTTAGAAGGTAAAAACTGCAGTGGGGATGAAACCCACAAAACTTCACTATCTGCAGAATGGAAGGGGTTAGTTAAGGCTTACAAGTTTGACCACTTATAATGATCTTACCCTATTAGGAGTAACATGTTTAGACTGATTAAGGTCTACTTTGTTAAGAGCTTTAGCAACACTGTTCAGTGTGCACTCGGTTAAGAGGTTTACAAAGGATTTTTAAATCCACCTTCTCAAAGGATTTCTTCTATTTGCTACACTTGTTAGAATGTAGTCAAAAATACTTATTGATCTGAGTATATTCAATCTAGAATTGCTGAATATATATCCATTAAAGTTCACATGTATATTTATCACCTATAGTGATTGATCAATACCTTTGTTCTTCTCGGTAGCCTTGAATCTGTTTCTTGATAACCTATTTCATCTTTTGTTGTCCTTCTACATAAAACTTTGTCTATGATCCATGGATGTCCTCCTCGGCTACAATCATCGTCACACCATCTTGTTCTGATTGATTACACATATATTTATACATTGAATTTGACTTATTTAGGTTTCATGCTTTCCAATGATAACTATATGATCAAAGGTTTACAACTTGACCTTGATCTCCTAGTTGGCATGTTTACAATCAGTTAGACTGATTAAAACAATTACAATTACATTGCTTGTCCCTCAAGAAATGGTTTTAAAGATATGCTTAAAAGCTAAATCTAAAACTTAAGTGTTTTATCTGACGTGTAAGTCAGATCCACATTTCTCATAATATAACTGTCTCTTGGTAGACTGGTGCTTAGCTTGCTATTTAGTCTTCCTATCAGTGTTCACTATAACCTTCTATCAGGTTCCGTTGTTGTCTTCTCTATTGGTTTACCTTGTTGACTGTTATGTCGGGTTACATTGTAAAATTCTATCAGGTTCCACTGTGAAGTATGTTGTCAGTTTACACAGTGATTTGTCTATTGGGTTCCTTTGTTAGGTTCCATAATACTTAACATTTTTGGTGACCTCTCTTTACTGTTGTGTCAGGTTGCACTAAAATCCTGTCTTTCGGTGCTCATTGTACCGACAGTACAAAACTTATTTCCTTTGCATACTAATGGAAAAATATGTCATCACTCTTCCTGTGGTATAAATGCTAGGGTGGATGAACTAGGGCTATGTGATGAGAAAGGAGTAGCTAACTCCCAAAGAAACCCTCATAATGGGATATCTTTCTTCTCAGATCTTGCTTTACCTTATACTCTTTATGAACCCTCTCATGCACCATGTTGGTGGCATCATCAAGGTTTTTGATGTCTCCCCACTTAGTCTTCTTTCAAAAATTAGTTTGGGTGAGCCTGTAGTCCTCGGTAGTGACCTCTAAATAGTCTTTATCTATAGATGTAATGGTGGCCTCTATAACTATCTAACCTTGGGTGTTCTTTCTGGTGACAAAAAAGTTCTTAACTTTCTTTGCCTTCTTTAGAGGCGTGATCTTGACCATCAGATCTTAGAGGAGAGTGTTTCGATTAATGGGAAGTAGTACTAAGAGGGGAGGGGTGAATCAGTACCTCTAAAACTTTTAACACTTTTCACCTTTCATCATTAGTAAACAATCTTTATTGTATTACCGACCATATCTGATGTTCTTTCTTATGCATGCAGTATTAATTCATAAACTTAATTATATGCAACATTCATAGAAACATTCGTGAAAGTAATAAACACATAACACAAGATATGATATCACAGAAAACTCCTGTTAGGAAGTAAAAACTACTGTGGGGATGGCACCCACAAAACTTCACTATCTGCAAAATGGAAGGGAGCCGATAAAGGCTCACAATTGATCACTTCTGATGATCTACCATGTTAGGAGTATTAAAGTGGAGACCTATTAAGATCTACTCTGTTAAGAGCTTTAGCAACACTAATGAAGTGTGCACTCGGTTAAGAGATTTACAATAGGACTGTTAAGTCCACCTTCCTTGAAAGGATTTCTTAAGTGTACTACACTTGTTAGAATGAGTAAAATATGTTTGACCTAACTGTATGCAATCTATAATTGTTGATTAAAGATCCTTTAAAGCTCTCAGAATATGAATATCACCTATAGTGATTGATTAATACCTTTTTCTGCTCGTCGGTAGCTTGTGTTCTATTCTTGACAATTGATTTGATCTTTTTTGTGTTGTTGCATGAATTCTCTTGTCTAATCCTTAGATGCTCTCAATGGCTACAATCATCATCGAACAACATGTTCACAATAGATTGAGCATCTATTTATACAAGTATTTGACATATTCTAGAATCACGCATTACAATGTTAACTCTTGATCCAAGGTATACAACTTGACCTTGATCCTTTAGTTTGCATG
>MU224128.1:1162876-1176823 GCA_018584345.1 Thuja plicata | reverse complement strand
AAGGCAATAATTTGGCCTTATCATCTGCCCCTTGGTTAATCAAATGCTTGTCCTCAAGCATTGCATCTTCTGGAAATTGACCTAAAGTCACCAACTTCAGTTCTTCCTCACCTCTGGCTCTTGAAGGGGTAGTAGAATCCTCTTATTCTTTCCCAAACTTCCCTTTTGTGATCCTCCTGCAGCCTGTCAAGTCTGGCAGTGTTGATGTCATACAAGGGCCAAAGGAGCATGGGCGGTTGCATTGTGAGTGGACACCAAAGCTCCTGCCTAATTTTCCTACCCAGCCCTATGTATTTTGGTGCTCAGTGTATAGCTGCTTCAAGGTTAATGGGGCTGTGTGGTTCTAACCTTTTGAATGCCTCTGATAATCTGCCCCATCTACTTCTGGCACCGGTTAAGGCTCTTTGGAAGACAAAATAAGTAATGTTGTCATATTCTGCATACACATCTTCTCTAAGTTTAAAATTTTATCTCTGATTTCCTTTTTAATATTCCCATATGTCAGTTTGAACCAATCCCTCAGTAATACTTCTGGTTGACTGCTCTCTGCTCTTAATGGCAGGGTTTCCTTTTTCTCAAGTTCTCTGTAATTTTCCAATTGTCTATCATAGTTAGCCTCATTGTGCATCCATGACATCAGGGCCCTTAGGTGTATATCCCCTATGTAAAGTAGGGGATTCCATTCAGTCTCTATAGGGATGATGAAATTATGCACATACAACTCACAGAGTAGGTTTTGTTGCCAAGATGGAAGTGTCTGGTATAAACCATAGAATTCCTGGGCTGATTTGAACTCTGTGTTTACATCTTTGAGGGTCATCATCAACTAGAATAGGAGGAATTTTTATTTTAGATAGATGGTATAGACCCTAGGTGGTGGTCTATAATCAATTATCTGGTCAGTCAGGTTAACGGCATGTTCCATTCTCTGTTTCTGTCTTGCCAACTGATCTTTTAATTCTACAATTTCCTCTCCTTGTTTTGTTATTACTTTCTGTAATTTCCTTTTCTCTTCTCCCCATAGAGTGGTTTCCAGCACATTCTTATTATATAACTGGAAGAGAAGCATTTGCAAAGTAATCAGACCACTATTTTCATTTTGGTTATTCTTCTTCCTTTGTTCCCTCCATAACCGCTCTAAGAAATTTATTAACCAAGTTCGCTTATAGGAAGCTAGGGCATTTCTTGTGCAAGCTAGTTGGTGAGCTATAGGGGTTTATTTCTCATGGGTTGGAACATCCTAATGACTAACTCCTGGGTCATTTTCACATACATTTGGCTCACCTTCACACTCCTCATCCATATTTTGAGGAATGTTTGGAATCTCAAACTGGCTAGGAAAATCATCCGGAACAATATGAATAGGAGTTTCCTCCTCAAATTATTTGGGGGAAGCAGACTAGCTTTCAGTGGGTGCTTTATAAGGAGTCTTCCCTCTCATCCTAAAACTTCTTCTTATAGGGATTTCCTCAACCTCTACGGCCTTTTTCCTACTAACCCTCTTTATTTTCTCTGCTGCAGGAGTAGTGGCTGCAGGAACTGACTTTATTTTCTTCTTTCTCGAGACTTGAGGGTTTCGTGGCTTAGCTGCAGGAACCGAAGTTTCTCCCACTAACTTTATTTTTCCTTTTGTTTAGGCAGACATAGGTATATTACTCATGTGAGCGGGTAAAGGCACATTTTCTTGTAAATTTTCAGTTTCTACCCCTTGGGTACTTTGCTCAACAACTTGGTTCGGGGAAACTGCATTATCTTGGCTAATTTGCACATTAGGGGCAATTTGAGGCTGCAGGGTTTTATGATGGACAAACTCTGCCCATGCCATAGGGGAGACATCCCTAAGATATCTTTCTATGATTAATTTAATCAGGGCATGGTGAGTAACAGAGTTGTCTTTCCCTTTCTGGGTTTCTTCGGCACTAATGCACAGCATCTTAAATAAAAAATTGGGGGCATTCATTAGGATATTATGTCGTACATAACTCAGCAGCTTAAAATTATGTACATGTAAATTAGGGAATCATTCTTCACAGGTGAAATACCTGATAATGTGCATGGCCAACTCCTGATATGGTGGAGGAATGGACATTCTTTTGCACCCCTGTTTAGTGATCTCCAATGGAGGGTCTCCTGGTAGGGTGAACTGAGCCCTGGCTGACCTGGCATCATGCGCATTGGGTTAGTGTTCCCCTAATGCTGGAAAACCAGTTACTTCCACTATTTTCTCCTCTGTTGCAACAACTGTCAACCCCCATACCATTTCTTGGCCTTCATCAAATGTGTTTGCAAATTTTGTTGTTGCTTCCTCATCAAACTCTGTCAATTTTAAGAAATATCCCAGCCATCCACAAGCATTAAATCTTCTTACTGACTCAACATCAGATAGTAAAATACCATGAACCACGGGTTCATGCCGCTGCAATTGGCCCCCCATTTGTGCTTACCAAATTCAACCTCTGCTCTGATCTTGATACTTACCTTCTTCTCTTTTGAATTTTAGACTACTTCTTGTAAAACCACAAACCCTCTTTCACATTCTTCTAGTATTCTTGGTATGAAAAATAATAATGTACTTTAAAAGAATGAATCATAGATATTCATGCGATAGTTATGTCATGGTTTTAATACTGGGTCACATCTAGTTTGACAGTTAGGGGTTTATTCAGAATAAAGATACGACACTTGACACTTGTGTGATGCGGTAGCTGTATTTTAATTAAGACAATGCTGAAGTACAGATTTGAGGATCTTAACAAGTAAATAGAAATGAAATTTTAATTATTGGCACACTTTCCTGCCCCCTACAAAATATTGACAAGTGTCCTCACTTGTCAGACTTGGCAGAAGGTATAGAACTGGATTAAGGCAACAACAATACATTTATTGCAGTATTCGATATAACCAACGAAATCTTATGCGCTAAAAATGGAAATAAATTTGAAAAGCTCGTACCTGTTAATTGATCATCGCATGTGCCAGGAAAGGTTGGAAAGAGTGGAATGATGGTGTCGGTGGTTGGCATGTGTTAGTGCATGATCTCTTTATTGAAAGCATAGAAATATGATGACGTGGGAGGTGGGTGGATGGAAGATTAAGAAATGAAATGGGTTGAAAAAGAAGAATGTAGAAAGTGAATGCAGAATTTGAACTTTATGTAAACATAAAGTTTTTATTATGGTGATGCTTCAAAGGAATTCTTATTGAAGAGTTGCAGGAAGAAGGTTGATACCCTCTGCTGCAGGAAGTGTTACCTGTTGATCCTTTAAAATTGGCTGGTTGAATTGCTGCAGGAAGCCATCTTTCATCTATGGCTGGTGATACAACTTTAGCCTATGTCCATTGACTAGTAGCTTGAAGTGTATAGGGTCAATTGTGGTCAACTAGACTGCTCCATTTGTAAATACATGGCTTATTTCATATGGGCCCAGCCATCGTGTCTGCAGCTTGCCTGGTATCTCTTGGAATCTGAAATCATATAGCAATGCGCAATCTCCAACTTTGAACTGCTTACTCTTAATGTGGGAGTCATGCCACTATTTTCTTTGCTTTTGGACAATTTCCGTGTGCTGCAAGGTAGACTTGCACATTTCATCCAAAGAATTGAGATGCAGCAAGCGCTCTCTGTGCTGCAGAAAGATCAATATTTAACTCCAGCGTTGTTCTTAATGTTTTGTTTTCAAATTCAATCGGTAGCATTGTTGTTTTACCATATAACAGTTTGAACAGAGTGAACCCTATGGTGGTCCTCCATGTTGTTCTATACGCCCAGATGGCTTCTGATAGTCTGCTACTCCAATCTCAGTGATGCAAATGAACTATCTTTGTTAAGATTACTTCTATTTCCCGATTTTTAACTTCTGCTTGTCCATTGGCTTGAGGGTGATAGGGGCTTGATTTCCGATGTCTGATATTATATTCCTTCATGAGCTTGGTTATCAGATTGGAAGTGAATTGAGTACCTTGATCAGTAGCAAGTTCTCTTGGCACTCCATATCTGGTAAAAATTTCTTTATATAGAAATTCAGCAACTTTATGATCTCTGGCATGCTTTGTTGCTCTGACTTTGAGCCATTTGGTTAGGTAATTTGTGTACACCAGAATGTATGACTTCCCATTGGATGGAGGGTCTATTGGACCAATAAATTCCATGCCCCATTTATCAAATGGTGTTACCACCACCTGTGGGTTTAAGGGAATTTCATCTGATCTTGTTGTTCGGCCCATTCTTTGACATTTGTCACACTTTCTTGTATAACTAGCTGCATCTTTGTGAAGTGTAGGCCAAGAGTAGCCAGTTGTTAAAATATTTTGTGTTGTTCTTTTGGCTACAAATTTTCCTCCACATGGTTCATTATGACAAGCATGAAGAATGTCATATGTCTCATCTTCTCTCACACATCTCCTCATGACTTGGTCAGGTCAATTGTAAAATAATGTGTTATCAATCCAAGAGAAATGGAAGATTTTCTCTACAAGTAGCTTCTTATCCTTGTAAGAGAAATGTGTGGGCACTTTGTTAGCTGCTAGATAATTAGCTATATCAGCATACCATGGATTCTGGACAGCAATATGAAATAAATTCTCATCTGGAAATGCATCATCTATCAAAGTAGTATCTTCTTCAGCATGATGAATTCTAGATAGATTATCAGCTACCACATTTTCTTTCCCTGTCTTGTCAATGATTGTTATATCAAATTCCTGCAAAAGAAGAAGTCATCTTGCTAACCTGCCTGTGATAGCAGGTTTGTTCATGAGATATTTAATTGTTGAATGGTCAGTATGAACAAAGATAGGATAACCAGTTACATAATGGCAGAATTTGTTCAGAGCATAAACTACTGCTAGCAATTCTTTCTCAGTCACTATATAGTTTAACTCTGGTCCATGTAGACTCTTACTGATATAATAGATTACATTTTCAAGGTTTTTAGACTTTTGTCCTAAGACAGCACCTACGACATAGTCTGAAGCATCTGTATGTATGTGAAATGGCAAAGTCCAGTCAGGACCCCTAAGTACTAGTGCAGTTGTAAAAAATGACTTGAGCTGTAGGAAGGATTCATCACATTCTTTTGTCTAAGAAAATTCAGCTTCTTTGGTAAGTAAGTTGTACAGAGGACTAGCTATTTGACTAAAGTTCTAGATAAACCTCCTATAATAGCCAGTGTGACCTAGGAAAGATCTGACATCTTTTTTCTTAGTAGGAATAGGTAGTGTGAGAATTACCTCTATCTTCGTAGGGTCTACCTGGATTCCAGCTTCAGAGATAAAACGTCCCAACACCACTCCTTCCTGCATCATCCGAAAGCACTTTTCACTGTTGAGAGACAGGTTATGTTCCTCACATCTGATTAGTACTTTCTCCAAGTTCTTTAGAGCTTCCTCAAATGTGACACCAAATTTAGTGAAGTCGTCCATGTAGATTTCCATGCAATCATGTGATATATCAGCAAAGATGTTGATCACAGCTCTCTGAAAGGTAGCAGGTGCATTGCATAATCCAAATGGTAATACTGAATAGGCATATGTGCCCCAAGGGCATGTGAACGTGGTATTTTCCTAATCTTTGGGGGAAATGCTTATCTGATTGTAACCACTGTATCCATCCAGAAAGGAAAAATATTTCTTTCCAGCCAAATTATCCAAGACCTGGTCAATAAAAGGTAAAGGAAAGTGGTCCTTCTTTGTAGCATTATTTAATTCCCTGTAATCCACACATATCCACCACTTACCTCCTTTCTTAGGTATAATGACCAATGGTGATACCCACTTGCTATCAGAGATTGGATAGATGAATCCAGCATCCAACAACATCTGCAACTCAGTTTTAACTATTTCTCTTAGTGCTAGATTTATTCTCCTCTATGGTTGACGAAGTGGCAAGCTTCCATCACTGATGTAGATTCTGTGGGTGCAAATTTTAGGGTTTACTCCCTCCATATCCCCATAATCCCATGCAAATGCTTTTTCATGCTGACTGAGAAGCTTGGTTAACAATGCCAACTGTGATTGGGACAGCTTGTTGTTCACATGAAGGTTACGACCAGAGGAAAGTTCCACTATTTTTGTTAGCTCTGCCATTAACACTTGGGCACTGGAATTCTAGCTATTTCACTTGTCAATAATTGATCAATTATTTTAGGGGTTACTGGAGACATATAGTCCTCATAGGTACATAGCTATAAAACAAAAATTTCGGAAACATCTTTAGCCACAATACATTCATTGGTAAGAATGCTCTGTATCACATCATCTTCCTCTTGAATCTTTAGAAAAGATTTCATATGTAACATCATGAGTTGGGCTACTGAATTCAGCTCTTCCTCCTCATCTCCTAAGTCTGGCCAAATAGGTTCTCCCAAGTCTGGCTGGGGTTGGGCAGGAGGATATAGGGCTAGCTTCCTTATAGCTTGACCATTTGAAATTTTCATACTTCCTGATCTGTAATTAATTTTGGCATCAGTGGTGGCTAACCAGGGTCTTCCCAAGATTACAAGATAGCCAGCAAAGTTTACTTTAGGTGGTAGAATAAGAAAATCAGCAAGATACTCCCATGAGTCTAAGGTTACTATCACGTCTTCTATGAGACCCTTTGGAGTAACAGTTGAACTATCAGCAAGTTGTAACACTGTGGCTGTTGTTCTTAAGCCTTCTATGCTTAGCCTATGCATTGTATCTTTAGTCATTACATTTATTGCTGCTCCCAAATCAACTAAAGTATTTTTCACAGTCTATCCATTTATTATCAGGTCAACTACTGGACTGCCAGGATTTGAATACTTTGGTATTACCACCTTTCCTAACATGATATCTACTAATTTCCCTACAACATGTACTATTTGAGGGTCTTTCTTCTTCTGTCCTGGCTTTTTAAGGCATGCTTCCTTAATAGCCTTTCCATAAAGAGGTATATCTTTGATAGCTTGGAATAGAGGGATTTGAATGCTCATATTTTTCAGCTACTTAATAATATCAAATGTTTCTTCCTCTTGGGGTATAGGTTTTTCTTTGTTTAACCTATGTGGAAAGGGTGGATTTGGAGTGTGGACAATAGTTCTACTGGGTATATCAGTTAGCTGGCTGGTATTTGGCAGTGTGGCTTTTGGAAGTAGTGCTACAGGAGTGTCTACAACTTCCATGATAATAGGATATTCAGGTGTAGGCAGGGTGGTACCATACCTCAAATAGATATCAGCTATCTCTAATGAATAAGTAGGGCACTGCTGAGTGTCAGTAGTATGCATTTGTTGCTACTGCTATTTGTTGTTTGGATTTGGCTGTGGTTGAGTAGGCAATTGGGTTGGCTTTGGATTAGCATTAGGTGCTATAGGAGGTGGCATTATTGCAGGTGGTTGCATTGGAGGTGGTAATTTTGGACAGCCAAAATTTTGGTTAGGCCACTATGGAGGGCCCCTCTATTGATTAGTTTGCTGCCAATTTCCTTGCGGTGGTTGCCATTGATACTGCTGATTAGGCCACTGATTATTTTGTTGATTTTGCCATTGGTTATTTTGCTGATTTGGCCACTGATTATTTTGTAGGTTTTGCCATAGGTTATTTTTCTAGTTAGGCCATTGGTTATTCTATTGGTTTTTCCATTGGTTATTTTGCTGGTTAGGCCATTGGTTATTCTACTGGTTTGGCCACTGAGGTTGAGAATACTGAGAAGTGTTCTGATAATTTTGGTTTTGCCACTGATTATTGTTAAAATTTGAAAATTGTAGAGGATCTTGTGGCATACCTTGTCGTGAAGCCCATGGTCAACATTGAGCAATGAAGAACACTTGATCATTGTCTCCTTCTATCTTCATGTAGTCAGTTGGCAAATGTTGATTTTCCAGGTTTGCTACCAGCTTACATCCGCAGTCTTTCTTTTGTTTGCGGTAGTGTGGATAGTACTAAGCCAATTGTGATTCAACTTCTGCATGCTTCCTCTTAGCAGTCATTATGTCAATATGTGTAGCTACATCATTTATAATATCTTGCTTGAAATCTGTGAGTAAATTAGATATCTCCAGCTTTGAAATGCTCGAACCAATCCCTTTTGTGACAATGGGCTGGTATCCTCTGCCTTTCTTCATAGTTGACCTTGAGTAGTTGAGACAGATTTTCTTGAGGTCATCCCAAGAGGATTGGGATATGTCTCCATCAGCCATCAAGTCTAATGCTTCCAGATAGTTGTCGTTTACCCCCCTCAAGAAGACTGGTTTTTGTGAATCCTCTACTAGTACATGCTGGAGATTCTTCTACATTGTGTACAAAAAATGTGAAACATAGTCCTCCAATGTTTCATCTTCCTTTTGAGACATCCTAAAGATATCATCTCCTTTTGGGTCACTACCTTTGCAATAATCTTTATATTTCTGCAGAAACAACGTCTGCATCTCATCCTAGGTACCTGCTGCATTGGCTCCTAAGCCCATGAACCATCGTAAGGCTGACTCTTTCAGTGTTGCAGGAAACAAATTGAGCTTATGGGCATTGGTATTATAGTCAAAGCTTCGATGGAGTATGAAAAACTCAAACAAGAAAGTGTCAGGATCCTCCATTATAAGACCATAAAACTTTGGAAGAGCAGCTGTGGGTATATTTTTGAGATTAGCATTGTTTGTAAGGCTTGGGAGAGGAAATGGGAAAGTAGGGTGTGCCATTAATGGAGGTATTTGATTGTGGGGTTGTTGTTGGAAAGGAGCATTAGCTACTGGATTGTTAACAATAGGTGGATTTGGGCTGGAATTATCTAGAAAGTTGGCCAAGATTTTTGCAAAAGTTCAGAAGCTGCTTATATCAAGTGGTTCTTCTCTAGAGGAAGATGCTGCAGGAAAGTTGAGGCTTGTGTCCTCAAAGGGTAACTCAACTTCTTCAACTTCCTTGTTCAAATTAGCAAACTCTACAGGAAGAAATCTGTCATATTCATCTCATCGCCTTTCTCTTCGATGCATGCAATTGAATTCTTCATGCTTGTGAAGCAATTTTTAGGAATACAAACCTAAAAACTAACTAGCAATGAAAAAAATGACTCAAAAATGTTCCTAGCTTGACACCATCCCCAGCAGCGGTGCAAAAAATGAACCGCCTCACAATAGGTGTGGAATAATCATGCTCAAGGCCTTTCTTAGGAATGGTTTATTCAATCTAAGGACCACTTCTTCCTTTATGAGGTGCATTTAACTTGTCAACCCAGGGACATATACTTGAAATGGTTGGCATGATATGTGCACTAGGTTCCTTAAGGAGTCATCATGCTTAGGCTGCAGGAAGGTAAAAATGCATAAAAGAACCCTACACTAGTGCTGCAGGAAAAGAATACATTTATCTCCTTACTGAAATGAATGCTATAAATTGCAACTCTACTTAACCCTATGCTTTCAACCTAGAACATCCATTATAACTATTCTTGTAGATGTTGCAGGAACATTTACAAGGTACGATGTTGTAGGAAGAAATTGTAACTTCTATCTGAAATACTAGAAATGCTGGAAATGTTGGAAGGAAATATATTCTATTCTAACCTATTCCACCTCCCAAGTGGGCCCCCTTGGTTGGTTTCTGCTAATCTATTAACACAGAATGTAAACCAAGAATTACTTCATTGTATTTCAAAAACTCATTACATAAAAACAATACATGAAACTTGAAATAGATTGCTGTAAGATACAACATATTTCTTCCAAAAACTTCTTTCTCTAACTTTCCCATCTAACTTCAAACTATCGGTCCAATCCCTATACATAGAGGATCAAACACTTATTACAAAATAGAAAAGAAACAATCTTGCTAAAAACATGCCGGAGAAGAAGATGGAAATGCAACAGCCCGCGGTGTGGGTAATAAAGTTTGGGTGACCAGTTCAACATAATAAAGTGCAGAGGGAATATAGCGACACTACATCCCCACATCCTAGAATAATGGTTTCTCCATTGTAGCAACTGTGTTTCCTGGTGCTGTGATGATCACTCCGCTATAGTTGGTCCTCAACAGTCTTCCTTGAATGTTTTCGACCACTCTCCAGCCGCTTTCTCTCCTGTCAAGTTAGTTGTGATGCGGAAATATTCATGCAACAAGCTTAATCAAATTAAATCCATATATTAGAACATATATTCTAATGGTTATATGAAATAGTGCACTATATGTATAATATTAGCAAAATATGTCACAAACATCTACCCATGGTTTATCAGTTCTATCTGGACTTTATCACAAGTTTTAACTGCCTAGGTTCTCAAATGTTTTGTCAGAAACTTACAACAAAGTATTTAAAATTATACAAAATAAAGGCAATAATTTGGCCTTATCAATGCTCACTTGTGCTACATCTAGAGTTGTGCCCTGCTCATCAGTTTGATCCTATTGAGCAGTGACATTTTCATCTTTTTGTAGTTGATCGGCAGGGTCCAGTCCTGTGATGCCAATAATTGAAGTGTCTAGCCATATTTCATCAGCAACATCCATGTCATTATTTCTTTTTGTTTCCAATTCTTGTTGCTTGGTTTGATCCTTAAGAGATATGAAAATTGCATCATCTTCTTTCTGGGAATCTTTACCTGAATCATACTGAGTGATGTCTTGAATGTCAAGATCATCCATGACTTTTTCTAAGTCAATGGGCTCATTATTATCTACATTTTCCAAAGCAATGTGCTTAGGACTTTCCTTATATTTCTCCTCCTCTACATGAGGTGTGTCAGTGAGAAGTAATTGATTCTCACAACTTGTTGACTCTGCAAGTAGATCTAGGAGTTGTCTCCATTTGGCCTCGGTCATGCTGTCCAGCTCTATGAATTTATCTTCTAGCACTTTGTAAGCTCTAATCTTTTCTAAAAATTTACTTGAGTTCTTTTTCATTATCTCTTTGATTTCTTCCATCTTTGATTCGGGAGGCATGAGTGTGGCAAGTACCCTCTCCCTTGCTTCCTTTCTTGTATGTAGAGCATATGACCATTGTTGTGAAATTCTATCACCCATTTCTTTGGGTATTTGGCCTATAAATTCTATTGGTACATATTTTAACTTGATCATTGCCCTAATTATTGCATCTTGTATCTTGTGTTGGTCCTCTGGCTTAATTTTACCCCACTATCTGATTTTCCTATCACTCATTGTACCGATAGTAGAAATTAACTCAATAATTTCATCAAATGTTCTAGTGAGAAAAATTTTCTTATTTACATCAGGCTCATCCTCTTTGGAATCTTCAATGTCAACTTTGGTCTTGACCATTCTATTCCTCCTTTTTGTAGGTGTTGGTTTCACAGTTTGTTTCTCTGTTTGCTACTTCCTCTTGTAGGTCCTCACTTGACCTTTGTTAAGAGGTGTAGTATCTTTTTTTGTTTGGCTCCTTGTTCTTTGTTTCTTTGTAGGAGGTGGAGGTGTATCAGACTCAATTGCCTCAGAATCTGATTTTTTCTCATCTTGCCCTTCACCGATGGCACCCTTATACTTGGTTTCCTCTATTTGCTCTTTTTCCTCCTCATTAATCGATAGAATATTTTCAAGATTTTTTACCATTTTGTTCTTCTTGTTGATAGTCTCTTGATTACTAGGCCTTTTTTTATCTTGGACTTGGCCTCTTCATAAGTTCCAAATATTGGTTGTTTACTGTCAAGTGGTTCATTGATCAATGCATCAATTGCATTTGTAGCTTGATCTATGTTAATTTCATATTCAAGAGGTACTAACCAGGTTGTTCTTGGTACAACCAATTTTATGTGAGTGAAATCTGTATCTACCATAAAACATATCTCATCCCTATGTTTCTCAATCAATTTCTCAAGGATCCTCACTCTTTCCATCATCTTTTCCTTGAAGTCAAGGAAGTATGCGGTCATCATTGAATCAAAATTGTCATCTAGTGACTTGATAATGTCACTAATCTGTAGTGTGACTGGTTTGGTAGTATCCCACTTTACTTTTCCTACTGAAGGTAATTATTCTTGAAAGTAAAAGCATATACACATGATGAGTGAACCAAACTTACATGTGTTAGTCTTTATTGACCTGATTGTTGTCATGTTATTATCAAGTTACTTCAACAAGATCTCACATAGATCCATCTATATTCCTTTAGTTACTATCTTATAAGTTGTGCTTACTATTGTTGATACAATGTTGTTTAGCCTACTTGCCTAGAAGATCTTGTACCCTATCACACATGCGTCAAACCTCAATTCCTTGTTGGTGATGGTGTTCACCTTGATACCTCTGTTATCCCACATAGCTTTTGTGAGTTTTTCAACTTATGGATGGGAGGGATGCTTGTGTGCCTTAGGTTTGTCGATTATTGGGTAACCACTTACAACATGTAACACATCCTTAGTGATTTTCTTAGGTTCATCTAACCACAAATTCTAATCATGCATTCTTCTCAAAACTAATCTAATCCAGTCGGTTTTGAAAACCCTTGGGAAATATAGGGCATTTGTTATCCCCTTCACTTGCATATGCTTGTGTTCTTCTTTCAGGTTTCCTTCTACATCACCCAACTTCTTGTAAGCTTGGTCTATCTCTAGATCACCTATTTCAGCGATCTTGCAATGAATGTAGGACCTTACATCCTCTATCAGCAAAACCCTAGGTGGAATTTTCAAAAATGTGCCAGAATCATCAGGTTGCGATGTGATCTCTGGGACTATCTTGTACTTAGGTTCCACATACTTTTGTTCTTTATTAGCTTAACCACATTCTTCTTATCATTCTTAATCTTTACGGTTCTTGAAGTGGTTGTCATCGTATTTCAAATTTAGGGCTTTCTTAAAAATAATAACAGAGTTCTTTGTTGCACTTAGTACTTACTTCAATTCATGAAACTTGTGAATGATTTGTTTGGAGTGCTCTAGATTGAGTCGAGGTCTCTCTTCTGAATGCTTTCTTTTCGCTCTTCTATTTCTTCTCAAATTGTGTGTGATAAATGAAGTGCTCCCATCAAGTATTTATAGATGTTTTCCCTAAGTTTGTCATAAATGCTCAATGACTCGTCAGGTCATGAAAACGGAGTTTGTCAAGAAGACTTCTCAATTAACATTTTCGGTGTTGATAGGATGCTCGGGATAGCTGTTAAGATTTTTGCTTTCACTGACGAATATCGGTGTTGTGTCAAGACAACTTTATAGCTTTTCTTCCTTACCAACGGGTGTCGAGATACATTAGCAACTTAGCCTTTTTATGTGTTGACCGACAATTCTCGGTAAGTGTAAACATCTCATCCTTTATGTTCACTAATGATTTTTGGTATGTGTTTACCAGCGGGGTTGATTTCTCAAAATTGTAACAAGTAACATAATATGCATCTTTATTCATGCAGATTTTGACTATCTATCAATTGTATAATGGAATTGATGTAAAATATGACTTGGTGTAGTGTAGTTCTATACTTACTTGTTCATCTTTAGGTGGGGGTGATGATGTCACTAGATCCATTGGATGGGGTGTCACCATTTTCTTTGCTTGGTCCAGCTTCATCATTGCTTGAAGCTTTTCTCCACATTTTGTTTCTAGCCCACTGGATATCTTCAATGGTGTTTCCATTGGGATATATGCTTGTCTCTGTCATTTGGTCTCTGTAGTCTTTCTTGAGATGACCAACTTTATGACAGTGTAAGCATGTCATTCCAGGGTTTTTCCATCCTCTAGACCTTTTGGTCCATGCTCTCATGCAGTTTGTAGAAATGTGACCATATCTACCACATGTTTTACAATTTGTCCATGTATTTTAGTCCCATACATATTGATTACCGATTCTCTTTGGTTGATAGGGAGTTTCTTGACCTTTAGGCTTCCATGCTTGCCTTTTCTTTTTCCAGCATTCAAGGCTTGTGTTTCCATTCATTTTGCATGTAGGACAATATTTTTCCATGTAGGTTTCCTTCTTTGGTTGATCCATTTTAGACTTACATTCATATGCTTTATGTCCTTTCTTGTTACATTTATAACAGAATCCTATGAATG
>MU224128.1:1152432-1162826 GCA_018584345.1 Thuja plicata | reverse complement strand
TTCTTTGGTTGATCCATTTTAGACTTACATTCATATGCTTTATGTCCTTTCTTGTTACATTTATAACAGAATCCTATGAATGAAGATGTAGATTTAGGAATACCTTTCATTTTTCCTCTGCATACATCTGATGTGTCGCCTTTCTTTCCACATTGCTTTCATGCAAGATTTCTTGATCTTGGATTTTCATAGACATTCTTTGGATTGGCTTGATTTGATGATTCTCCATTTTCGGTAAAACCTAGATTGTTGTTGTTGGTAACTCTTCATTTTCATTCAAGAAAATCATCCATTCTTTTATTTCTTTCTTCATCATTTTTGATAATTTCATTATGATGTTGTTGAACTCTAACCTCATGCTTTAGTTTTTCATTCTCTTCTCTTAGTTCACCAATAATCTGTATTCTTTCAATGAGTTCCATATTCATTTTGTTTTCTTCTTCACTCATAAGAATAATTTTATTTGTAATGTTATGGTGATGCTCAACATGTCTTTGAATTTCTAACTCCTTTTCTTGTAGCTTCTCTGTGATCTTCCTCCTGTCATCAATAGCTAGTGTTCTTTTTGTTTCAGGCTGTCTAGAAGAACTCATCACATCAATCATTCTTACCATCTAGGTCTCTTGACCAATTTGCAACATCTTTATTTTCTCTGTTAGATGTTGATTGATCTCCTTTAGATTTGTGATGTTCTCTTTTGATGTGTCTGATGCTTTACTTGTATTTGATCCTGGAGGCTCAAAGAAATATAGAATCTCTTCCTCAAGATAATATTTTTCATTTCTTCGAGTTTCCATACCTTTTCTCTCATCCAACAGCTCTCTCATCTTGATTCTCACTTCTTTATACTGTTCATTGAACATCTGAATTTCAAGATTTTTATTCTCGATATTTTTATCAAGTTTGTACTTCTCCATTGTTTGATCTTTTCTCTTAAGCCATTAAGCTTTCCAAGAAGAGACTTAGCTCTAATACCAATTTTTTGGATTAATGGGAAGTAGTATTGAGAGGGGAGGGGTGAATTAGTATCTCTAAAATTTTTAACACTTTTCACCTTTCATCATTAGTAAACAATATTTATTGTATTACCAACCATATCTAATGTTCTTTCTTATGCATGCAGTATTAATTCATAAACTTAATTATATGAAACATTCATGAAATTAATAAACACATAACACAAGATATGATGTCACAGAAAACTCTTGTTAGGAAGTAAAAACTTTGGTGGGGATGACACCCACAAAACTTCACTATCTGCAAAATGGAAGGGAGCCGGTAAAGGCTTACAATTGATCACTTCTAATGATGTACCCTGTTAGGATTATTAAAGTGGAGACCTGTCAAGATCTACTCTGTTAAGAGCTTTAGCAACACTAATGAAGTGTGCACTCAGTTAAGAGATTTATAATAGGACTGTTAAGTCTACCTTCCTTGAAAGGATATCTTAAGTGTACTACACTTGTTAGAATGAGTACAATATGTTTGACTTGACTGTATGCAATCTATAATTTCTAATTACAGATCCTTTAAAGCTCTCAAAATATTAATATCACCTATAATGATTGATTAATACCTTTTTCTTCTCGTTGGTAGCCTATGTTCTGTTCTTGACAACTGATTTGATCTTTGTCTGTGTTGTTGCATGAATTCTCTTGTATGATCCTTAGATGCTCTCAGTGGCTATAATCATCATCGAACAACATGTTCACAATAGATTGAGCATCTATTTATACAAGTATTTGACCTATTCTAGAATCACGCATTACAATGTTAACTCTTGATCCAAGGTATACAAATTGACCTTGATCCTTTAGTTTGCATGTTTTAAAATAGTTAAACTGATTAAAATAATAATAATTACATTTCTTTCTCCACACATAATGGATTTAAAACAAATCAAGAAGCTAAATATAAAACTTCAGTGATTTATCTGATGTGGAAAGTCAGATGCACTTTTTGCGGGATGTAACTGACTTTCGGTTCTTGATCGTCGATGTGAACTGAAAGTCTGTTGGTGTTCCTTCATTGAACTGATTGTCGGGTTCCCTTCATTTGTCAGGTTCCACTCTTTGTTGTTTCATTGGGTTGCACTATTGGTTACTCGTTGGGTTCCCTTGTCCTTTTTGTCACCAGGTAACACTAAATAGTGTTCATCAGGATGCTTTGTACTTTGCAGTATTGGGTAACCTTGGCGTTGGGTAGTGTTGTGCCCTGTCTGTCGGTGTAGTGTAAATCGATGGTGTAGATCATGTTTTTCCTTGCATATACTAATGGAAAAATTTAATGTCTTCAAAGAGATCTC
Source organism: Thuja plicata (assembly GCA_018584345.1). Lineage (NCBI taxonomy): Eukaryota > Viridiplantae > Streptophyta > Pinopsida > Cupressales > Cupressaceae > Thuja > Thuja plicata. The sequence continues at coordinate 1,160,521 of MU224128.1, read as the reverse complement.
AAGATTCTCTGAGGCCTAATGTTGAGGAGGGTATTTTTATGGAGGCGGTGTCAAAATGGCTAAGGGAGGGGTTAAATTTTCTCCCATGAGTCCTTTTTTTTCTGTGCTTTTGTCTTCTCCTCCATCCTTCTTCATTTTTCTTCCTCTTGGTTTTGGAGTTCTTCTTTATTTGCAAGATCTTCTCACATTCTCTTCTCTATCGCCTCCACTATTTTCTAGTGAGCGTATTCCTTTATCTTCTTTCCTTCCTCTTATTTCTAGAGGGCCTCTTGTGCTCTCTATCTCTTTTCCTCTTTGAGGCATATTTTCTCTTCTTCGACTCTCTTCTATTCTTCAGCCCATTTATGCTCTTTGGCCTACTTAGTCACTTGTTATTCTACTTCTAAGTCAGATTCATACACCTGGGCCAGTTGTTCATTATAAAGGCACACCTTCTCTGGTTCAGGCCATTCTTGATTCTTGACCCCTTATTTTTCCTTGGCTTGTATGAGAGCTTCTTTTTTGATCTGCCTCTAACACTCATACTCCTGTGTACATTTCTCATTTTTGAGGCAGGATTATTTTCTATTTTTATCTTCTTCTTCCTTCTAGGTGTTCTCTTCCTCCTCCTCCCACTATATTTTCTCTATTTTTATGCTTCTTTGATGAGGGAAGGTTGTTCTTCTGGGGTAAGCAGCATGTTAGTATCCCCATCTTATACAAAATTGAGCTATGGGTAAACTTGCACCTGCTCAAGTATGGGACTTTTGTGAGGGTGGAGGATCTAGCATCTCTGGAGAGGGGAATGGTTGTGGTAGGTATGGGATATTTTCACTTGATGGCTTTGGGGGGAAACTAAGCTCTGAATATCTTCATCTGAGAGAAGATGAATAGGACATCATCATCTATCGGCACCCCTTCATTGTCCTCATCTATTTTGATTGGTTTTATGGTTGGCTGGGATGATGAGCCTTCTCCGGCCAAAGAAATCATCTTGAGATCTATGTGTGGAGGAGCCACAGATGCCAAGGGTGTTGCAGACATACCATATCTTACACCTTTCACATCAGATGATAAATTCTAATACTATTGTATTTTCTCCCCCAATTTTTGCATCACAGCTTGAGGGGGAGTATCCACTAGGGGATATGTCTACCTAGTGGATTTATCACATTTTTATTTTCTCCTTTGTCTTTCCTCCACTCATACTTCTATGGAGCCTACTTTCCTTTCATGTTGGTTCTCTACGAACCCTTCGGAAGCTAGAGGTCAAGGATTTGGTAGTTGTAGGAAATTACTTCTGTGGAGAGGGCCATTATTTTTTTATTTTTTTCCTCATCCCATATGAATAGTAGAGGTTTCATCGGCTTACATGTTCTTCTTCATAAGCTAGATTGAGAATGTCTAAATCATCCTTGAAATTCTCTAGAATGTTCATTCAGAGGCCAAAGTCCCTAATTTGGATGAATTTCATCCTATAATAGACATGTCACCTCTTATCAAAATCATCTTTTAGGCCCACCCAAAAGTATTTTACTATGGGCTTATCTCTAGGGTAGGCATTAGGAATGATTCTCTTGATCTTTCTCTTCAGGTCATAAGGATCCCGCTCATAGGTTTGGCTCCCGGAGGTTTAAACTCTTCAGCTTAAAAAATGTATCCTTGAGAATGGTGGTGGAGACACACTTTTAATGCCCCAAGGAGAAGGGGAAACCTACTTCAAGCTTACCCTTTCTTGTCATTAGTGTCTATGCATCCAAGATATGCCTGCAAAACTCTAACAAAATTATGGGTTTTCACTATAATGTCAGGGAAGGAGATAAGAATTTCTAACAAATATGCTAATCTACAAATATATATATATATTGGATTGGATAAACTAACTCCCCCACTCTTCTACTAGGGCTATGGCATCCTTGGAGAGTTGGAATTTGATGTCTCTGGTCAACATGTTTGTTCTATCAAAAATAAAGGCATCATTAATGCGGTGAAAATTGGCTGCAAAGTTCTCAATGTGCAGTTGTGGGTAGAAGTCCCATAGAACGATGTACTTTGCATCATCACCATGCTATTCTTGAGTCTCAAGACATGTGGTGAAGGTCTTCAATCTAGCCACCAACTAGATATAAATTGATGTCATGTAGAACTTATGGTTGGTGCGGACCTAAAGGAGCTATTTGTGAATAACATCTAAAATCATTTGGGCCCAATCAAAATACCTAGTCCCTCCAAACATACCTTCTATGAAGTAATACATCCACAACTGGTATTCTTTGCATTTTATTTCTTGAAGATGCAACATAGCATTGTGATGATGGCCTGGATGGGTGGGAGGAAGTTGAAGTGCATGATAGTATTTTCCATTTTGGATTTGTTCTTGATTGGATATGTGAGCCAATTTTCATTAAAGTACCTCTTATGAACTACCTCCTTCAACGTGTACTGATAAAATGCTTCCTCCTCAGTAGCAACATAAGGATTCTCCCTGTACAAGAGATGGAAGACAATATGGATGGTATCCAGAGTGAAGTTTATTATAGTCTTCCCCTTTGTGTTCACACACATCCTCATGACCTCTGAGTAGTGATTGACCAGGGTCAAAATCAACTCTGGTGTTTGGAATAATTGTGAAGAGGAAGTTGTACAGAAGAGAGTGGAATCGCCAAGCTCCTTTTAGAAGTGGGACCCCTCATTTGGTTTCTCTGTAGTGGTTCTAATGGAACTCAAATTGGCATCCTTGATGTCAATGTCCATGATATTTTGCATCTTAATCTCAATCTTGGAGACTTTAACGTGTCCTCAAAACACATACTTCACTATAATGGAGGTTCTTTCCATGATCAATTTCTCTTTGGTCTTCCTATTGGGAGGGGTCGATGGTGTTGGCTCTAGACACAGATTTGGTGCTTGAGCTGGTTTTTTCATTTTGTATCAACCTGTTTCCTACAATTGTATCAAAATGTCATTCAATATTATGTAAAAATAATTTATTCTTCTATAGAAAAACTCTAGGGACAAGGTCTGGGACAATGGGTTCAAACATCGTGTAGTAAGCCTTCTTAAGAATAGGGTATGATCAGGAAGGGGTATTTGGACTACCAAGTCCAAAGGCTTTCTTTTAAGTATCAACATCATGTTTTAGGAAAGAAAGACTGCGCATATAGGTTCAAGGATCTAGGAAGATGCTTCACGATGAAATGAGGTAAACCGAAGGTAAGGATCCAATACCTGTACATTTGAGCCATAATTTTCAGGAAAGAGTAGAAATGTACCAACAAAGGGGGACGTGACTTATGAGGCCTCTTGTGGCACAAAAATCACTTAAGACAAGGAGAAACCATAGCAATTAATGCACTTGCAAAGTCACAGATGGGTGCCCCAGCTTTCCATGTACAACATAGGACAAACAAGAAAAACACTAAAAAGCCCTAATTCAAAAAAATTCACAACAATTATGACTCAAAATATACCACATTTCATTCCATGATATGAGAAAGAATAAAAAATATAGAATTGAGGAACCTTAAAGCAATTAGGGTACAGATTTCTCAAGGAAATCACTTGTTTCTAAGATAATAATAGAAACCCTAATTTACGGAACAAAAAACACAAAAGAATCACACAAAAACTTCAAAAAAGCAATAGAGAAAACCTACCTCCTTGAAGTAGAAATGAATAAATATAGAAATCCATCTAAAAATAGCTTGAAATGCAACACTAGCCTCAGAAATCATAGAAATTTGGTTTTCAGGGAAAGCTAGGTCACACTCAAAGCTTACTTCTCACTTTAGACATTTGGTGAGCAAAAATGAGCTTCAAACAGGTCTTTTATAACTCGTCGAGCTAGGTGCATTAAGTGTACTTTATACTTTTCTTCTTACAAGGGACTCGAACACGCTGGAGACTGGGACTCCAAGATCTCAAACACCTTGAAGGGTTCAAACAACTCTCTAGCCATTATGAAACCTCAAGGTCTGAGAATCCAACCAAGGAACCAAAGAAAAAAGGGAACGACTCTGAGGTCTCAGACCCTAAAGTACCAAAAGGAAAATAAGAAAAAAAAACAAAGGAATAAAGGAAGAAAGGGGGACCCAACATTTTCCAAGAAAAATGTTGAGATGGGTATGGATGGTATAAGAAGACCTTGATTTCTCTTTTATAGAACAAGGGAGCGAATAAGCTTCAAGTCTTTCACAAATATTTCATTGGCAGTAGGTCACCACCATTTTTCTAGAAGACAAAAAATGTAATTAACCTACTAACAACCTTTTAGACATTCCTTCACTCTCTCCAGAGAAGTAGTTGTAGCAAAAAATCTTAATCTGGCATTCAAATGTTCCTCCAACATTCTAATCCTCACCTCCAAAGCTATAATATTCTATTTTTCTCTTATTGTGACCTTATGTTGCATTTTGGAAACATCCACCACTAAGCCAGATGCTTATGGTCCTATAAAATTAGTGGACCTTTTTAGAAGTAATTGTCCATGCAATTTATTATGTTGGTAAACCATGGAATGTTTCTTGGTTGTAGGATAAAGAGACCAAACAATTAGTTTATCTAGCTTATCATCAAAAGATGACCCAAAGAGTACACTTTGTTCTTGCTTTGGGCTTAAATTTATAAGGTCAATATTTTGTCTCCTAATCTGACTATCAAATGTACTAGTAGAGGGTATATCCCATCCTTTTAAAAGAAGCACCCCACTATCTCTAACCATTTATCTTCCTTTTTGGGGTCATAGTTGCTAATTATTCATCAACCTTTTGAATAGCTTCATCTTTTATTTTCATATGTTCTTCTTCACTTAAACTTTTAAAATAAATTTCTTTTTCTTTCACCAATTCTACAGCCTTTTGTTGAATTATAAACTGCTTGAACTCCTTTTGAATGAAACCATCATCACTTAACAATTCCCTTCAGGCTTGAATCCTTACATCATATATTAATCCTCCCCCTAATTTAAAAACTGTAAGATTCCTCTCTGTAGATTGATCTTCAATTTGCATTATTTTTTTAATATCAAATTTATGAGGGGGAACGGGCTTCTCAATTTGAGTATGAAATCCCTCATAAAGATTATAAGGAATGGGATTACCTGGAGCTAACATTTGTAAAGGAACAATTGACAAAGGGTTCTCCAAAGTACCACAAGGTTGTCACTCTAATGATGAAGGGGCTCACATAGTCTCTTTAGAGGATGATGCAATAAAACCTCTAGGTGGGGGTAGTGAGACTTGAGGGGTTGGTTATGGAGCATCAAGAGCATGAGGTGAGGAAGAAGATGGTTACTCAAAACTAGGTGGGAGACACAAAATTGAACACTAAAGTGGGGAGGTTGATCCAATAGGAGAACCTATTGATGGGGTGAATACTTGGATTCCACATTAATAGGAGTGGGCCTAAGCTCCTCAAAATTTGAAGTTATTGTGTAAGGGAGGGGAATGTTATCAATATCCCTATAAAGAGAAAAAATCATTCTCATTTTAAGTTATACAGTTGGTGTCATCTTATAGGCCGGTGAATATTTACCTTCCTTCTCTTTCTTGTGCTCAACATGTTGGATCTTATACCATCTCTCCCTCATCTCCAAGACTTCTTCATAATAACTTTCATTCTTGATCCAATATTCAAGTGCGGCCTCTTGATGGGGAGGAGCATTATTATAAATATTTTTACTGAATCTCTCTGGATCATAGTTCCTATGAACTTCATTGGACAAGTGGTACCCATTCAACTTAGTTGGTATAACTTAAAATCCATTTATAGTTATAAAATAGTAAAGATCATGAATCACTATTTCAGCAGGGGGGATTGATTATTTTTTTCAGGATACCTTCACAATAGTAGCCTCCACATAAACCATTTGATGCATAATATCAATAAAATTGATTCTATTTAGCATAGTTATGGATAAGGTCTTTGGTACTACAACACTCCCAAAAACTCTTATTATTGTATGATCCTTGCAATAAAACCATGACCCCAAATTATGGTCGACTTTAGTATCATGATCTAGATCCTTTGGCCTTAAAAAAATTTTGGCTCTATTTGACAATCCCCATGGGATAAATCCATTCAATTATCTCATTAGTCTTCTCACAAAATTATTTTTAAATAAGACATAAGAGGAGCCTCCGGTATGCCTATCCCATATGTAAGTCCATTCTTGGACTAGTACATTATCATGATCAAATATATGCCAGACCTAAAGTTCTTGGTCTCATACTTTAAGTCCATTCTATAAAAAAACATGCATCAAAATAGACTAACACCTTATGTTAGAAGTCATATTTTTATTCATGTTAATTAAGGCCCTATGAATCATGTAAGTGAGTACTTCAGCATAATCAAAATTTATGTGTGTCAGACACCTGTATATATAAACAAATCAATAACTTCTAATTAGGGATATTACTCCTTGCAAATTCTCCATACAATTGACATAAATCATAATATGTATCCTTGAGATATGGGGAAAACAAGTCAATATGGTATGTGGGTGTATCTTTAGGGCTTAAGGCCTTCTCTATTTTTGACAGATGCTTTAAACTATAAAGAGTAATTTTGCCCTTGTATAACTCTGTATGCTTATCAAAATCAAAGTGCAACTATTTTTTATCAAATTCCCACCACTCCTTATCTGTCTCTAGCATGAAAGTTTCTTAAATTCTTTCCTTAATGATCTACTTGCTTCTAGGGTTATACCTGCTGACTAGTACAATCATCAAATCCACATTCACTAAAATATTAGAAATAATCAACCTAGATAAATTGGAAGCCCAGATATTTCTAGCTGGTATCCCCTATATTATTTTATTATAATTCCTTCTCCACAGATCGAATCCAATGACCCCAACCACAAGGATAGGGTCTCTGCAACCCATATGAAGATCAATCAAGTATTCATCTGGAAAAATGCCATCTCAAGCTCTTTTATGTTCCTCTAAGGATCCTAGCAATTGATCAATGACGTTAGATAGGAACTTCCTTTTATCACCAATAGAAGAGGATGTCGTATGTAGTGCACACCCATAATTTACTTTTCAATATTGATACCAAAATATTTTGGTTATTTTGATGATGATTATGCATATGTTAGGATGATTTTACTGACCCCATACTTGCATGTGTATGGTTACCATATATATTTTATATTGATGTGTGGCCGGTCTATCTTACTTTTTTGTATGATGTGTCTGATGTGGTAGAGGACGGAGACGTAGTTACTTGCATTGCGAGATCCACATGATCGACCGATCCCTATCATTGTTTTTTATTTATATTATGAACATGCTCAACTTTGTGATGCAGGTTTGCAGGTATCAGGCATCGACTTCCCTGAATTGTCAGGATGAGTGTGCCTTATCGCATTATCTCAATGCTAAGAGAGGGGAGATAACATTCATGCCTAAATACTAACATAAGCCCTCATTTGTCCTGAAATAGTGGACAAGTGTCTGATTAACTACCTTCTGCGAATTCGTCGAGGTGACGTGAATTCGTGAACCTTGTTTGAACATGCTTATGTTGTTGCATCTTTTCTGCATTTTGATTTTGTCAAATTTCAATATGCATGCATGAAGGTCAATGTGGTATTTTGTCGTGATGTAAGTAAAAGAGTAATTAAAGGTTAATTATAAAGTTTAAATAATTAAACCTTATAAGAATAATACAATATTAAATATATAGATATTTAATTAATAGAGATTTATTAAATACATGTATTTATTAAAAGGGATTTAATTAAAAGTCTAAAGATAAAGTTTGAAGATTTAAATAAATATTATGTCTAAATGGAAATTAAAAGGCATATTTAAAATAAATTAATTATTAATATGCTACAAATACTATTCCTAATTAAAAATAATAATATGCAATGTAATTGCATATAAATAATAAAAATAATAATAATAATAAATTGAGTTTTAATTCTAATTAAAAATAGAGCTTTGTGGAGAATTAATTATTTAATTAGAAAAAAAAATAAATAAATAAAAGAAAACAAAAAAAGAAGAAGAAAAGAAAGAAAGGATATATATATATATATATATATATATATATATATATATATAGTGTAGACACCTAAAATTGTCCATTCACACTAATA
>MU224128.1:1130129-1151356 GCA_018584345.1 Thuja plicata | reverse complement strand
TATATATATAAATTAATTTGGGAAAAGAAAATAAATAAATAAATAATATTTATTTATTTAATATTAAAAGAAGAAAGAAAAAAGAAATTGTGTATTTCTTTCTTTTAAAAATATGTAAATAAGTAAATTGATTTTATAAAAAAAATAAGAAGAAAAAAAGAAAATAATTCTTTTATCTTTTTTTCTCAGGGTTAAGTTTTTTAGGAAGTTGTCCAGAAACCCTAGTTGAATAGTTTTTATTTTAATAGAGTTTTTTTGGCCATTTGAAAAGAGAGGACAGAGAATTTTTAGAACATAAGTTTTAGGAGACAGAATTACAGGTTTTGCATCGATATTTTAAAGTTAAAGAATATATTTTTAAAACTTGGGAGTAAAGTCTGTTTTTTTGTTCTTCTTCTTAGCAAGTCTACCTGGTGTTTTCAAGGTAGGAGTTTCTGAGTTTTTTTGCAGTTTTTGTTGGAAAGATTATTTTCTCTGTGCTTGCTTAGTTTTGATTTGATTTTAAATTAAGGTTATTTTGATTTCTAAAAAAATTATACAGATGATTAGGGTGTTCTTTTGAGCTATGTTTATGACATGTCTGGTATTCTGTGAGAATTTGTATGGAAACTCTAAGAGAATGATTTAAAAATGATACATTTTTGTTGTATATCCATTAAGGTTTTACCAAATTATAAAAATTTAATTGCTTAACTATCAAATGTATAGATTAATCCTTGATTATAAATTATGTGTATTATAGATACCTGTATGTAAGGATATGGGTTTGAAAATATACGTTTTTGGATTAGAGTTGTGAAGAGTTAGTGTAGGGAATAATTTTCATTTTATGTCACCTTAAAAATATAAAGACAATTTAAGATACTCATTGGATTTTTATTTAACATATATTAAAATCAAATAGGGCTCATTTGTATGGAAATGGTCAAATATTGGTTGTTATAGTGAAATTAGGCCTATTTGAGCTTGATTTTTCAATCAAAGTCTGACAAAAATTCATCCATGACTTTTGATTATTACATAATTAGGAAAATCGTTTCGGTAAAATTTTACATAATACATTTATAAATGTTTTCAATAATTTGTATGACGATCCAACGGTTCACAACAAACTTATGGTCTTTCTACCAAACTAGTAACCTTCATTCCCGAACAGGGCTATTATAGAGATTTACTTTTTCTACCATTTAAATGAACTTATATTTAGGACTGGAAAGAATGAAAAATATGTGAAATTAAATTATATTTCCATAGATATAAGTTTCAGGTCCATATCATTTTATATTAGATTACACCGTTCAAATTACCAACTGATCTCCATAGAGGAAACACACAAACATTTACTGTTATAAAGTTAAATTGTTAATAAGACTTATTAATTGAAAAATAATCAATTTAAAATTATTAAATAATTATGATGACTAATCTAATCAATTTATAATTTAATTTTAAAGATGATAGGGATTCACTAAAACACCATATATGTTCCATGTGCGTACCTTATGTTAATAACTAAGTCATTTATGACTTAAGAGTATTTTAATAAATATAATGATGTTATATAAATGAGGTTAAATAATATGTCAAATGCATGCATGTCTTCTCTCATGTGATCTTGGTGTTGTTAAGTGTCAGTGTGGGTAGGTTGTTACCCTAGGTGGATTTTGTCTTCGGACTTGTCCTATCTTATGATTTTATGCCTTTTGCTCTTTTTGGGTTTCATATTGTGGAAAGTTCATAACCTATTTATGTCATGATTGGTTCATGTGTTGTCTCAGGTACATCTGTTTCTTATGTTGTGTGGTCTCAAAGTCTCTGATCATTATGTTATTTAACCATGAAAAGGTGACGACCACTTTTGTGTTGAGTCCTAATTATCTTGGTCACTTGTTTTCTAATGTTATGGTGGTTCAGTGTTCTGAATGATTATCTTGTGGATTATGTTACTCCATGTTTGGAGATGGGTTCTTGTGATGTTTTGATGATCATTGATCTTGTGATGTGATATGTGAATTTTTATTATTCTGTTGAGATGTCTAGTATGGGATGGACAACTTGGATCCTTGTGATGACATGTTATTTGTTATGCTTCGACATTTTCCTTGGTGATTATCTTAATTTATGATTTATGAGAAGTCCTCATGGTTTTGGTTTTTTTCTTTCTTTGGGTTCTGTTGGTTGGATCATTACGTTGGGTTATCTAGCTGTGTAGTAGGGGGTGGCTTGCAATAAGTGTCGGGGCCCACAAGTGGTAGTCAAAATCACTTATTGTAAGTTTTCTTAATCAAGTGATAACATAACACATAATTGGGGGGTTTAAAATGAATTAATAAGATATGGTACCTCACCCATGCTTGAGCGCTTGTATACACTAAGATGGAGGATGAGAGGTATGGTTCTGGTATAGTTAATGACTTTGTCTGTTTGAGGATTCATTGATACCGTATATGGTCACTTAAGTACGGGGTCTAGAGAAACTACTAGGATGAGACTTAAGGGTTAGACATATATGATGACACATTCTTATACACAATCTAGGTTTACTACATGTGTCAGTTTCCCTTGAGTTAGAGAGATATCAAGATTCACTTGCTTAGTTGTCACTGTCTTCTTTGGTTTTGTTATCTAAGTGGGGTCTATTGTTATCTGCTCAACACAGTGGGAGTGGACCTTTGGTCCCACGAGGTCGGGTAGTAGTGATTCTTATTACCATTGAGATCTGAAGTTTGTTACTTTATGCTTGGATGATCCTTGATGCTATTGTACCTCCTTGTTCTTCATTGTTGGAGACTTTATCTTATCTTTCTTATTTTGTATTTTGTATCATTGTGTAATTTGTGACATTCTTTGATTATTGTATTGTACTTTATATTGAGTTTTGTCACATACCCTGCGACTAGTAGAATGGATGTTGGTTCATTATGATATCAGTTGTATCTAGGTTTCATTTATGAGATGATGTTATTGTTATTCATTTGCATTATGTGAAGATGTATACTGTTTAATTTATTTTAGTAGATTAGTTAACTTACGTAGTTCTACGTCATGCAACCCTCAAGATTTATAATATGTAAATGAGTTGCATTAATGAGTATGTATGCCTTATGTTTTATTGCTTTCACACTGTTAATTCTTTACCAATTGTAAACTCTAAAAAAAATCAATATGTAAACTTAGTAACATGTTTAAGGTTAACTTCTCATGGGTTCCTTGGTGAGGCGTTACACTTGGTATCAGAGCCTGAGTTTCTACACTAGGAACTATGGGGTTTTGTATGCCCACTAGGTGTTTAGTTGTTGACGATTGTAACTCATAATATGTAGGTAACAATTTGTATGTTGTTTAGTTTATTGTGTTTGATGCATCTTACCTTAGTGATTGTCTATTGTGTTTAAGTACATTCTCTAACACATCTAGGATGTTGTATTCTTAGGTGTTGTGAAGCGATTACTCCCTTGAGTGTGGCTAACACTAGTCACTTTGTTATGTGAAATATTTTATGATTCACTATTTATTTTGGGTTTTGATGATTTGTTTGTATTGTGTTTGGGCTAGCATTAAATTTTTGAACTTTCTTTTGCTTGGACTAGTCATCTGATTCTCTTTTCGCTATCTATTTTGTGACACTGGTCACACTTGATTTACTATTGACACTACGTGCTTTTATTATTTAATGTTGAGCTAATTATTCCCTCACTAGGGAGTTTTCTTTTTGTTTTGTGATGACTACACTGAATGTTTGATACTACTAGCCCAGTTTGTGAAAAGTTTTGTTTCTATCAATTTCGTTTGGACCCTTGATAGTATGTGTAAGGGAGGATATTGCAGAGAATGGTACTAGGGTGTTTATCATAGTAAGTCAATTGGTTCAAGGACCTAATTCACCAATTGAATTATGTATTGTATTCATAAGAGAACCATTGTAGCACCTTTATGTAAACCTTGTAATCTCTATTTGTTTGTCGGCTTCTAGGAGTAAGCCTAATTTTAGGTGGGGTGAATGTAGTGCCCACCCATAATTTACTTTTCAATCTTGGTACCAGAATATTTTGGTTATTTTCATGATGATTATGCATATGTTAGGATGATTTACTGACCCCATACTTGCATGTGTATGGTTACCATATATTTTTTATATTGATGTGTGGCATATCTATCTTACATTTCTGTATGATGTGTCTGATTTGGTAGAGGACGAAGACATAGTTACATGCATTGCGAGGTTCACACGATCGATCAATCCCTATCATTTTCTATTATTTCTAGTATGAACATGCTTGACTTTGTGATGTAGGTTTGCAGGTACCAGGCATAGAATTCCCCGAATTGTTAAGAGGAGAGTGCCCTATCGCATTATCTCAATGGTAAGAGAGGGGAGATAACATTCAGGCCTAAATCCTAACATAAGCCCTCATTTGTCCTGAAATAGTGGACAAGTATCTGATTAACTACCTGTGTGTGCTTGAATTATGGCCTCTAAATCAGGCACAAACTCAGCATAGTCTTTACTCAATTATTCAATTCACAAAGACAAACATTAATTATTTATCCTGCAAATTCAATTGAAGCGACTTGCTGCCTCCTAATCAGTTGGGGATGTCGAATTTACTCTCAGAACGAGAGCCAACAACCTGACCATTGCTAACATGGAGGATTTCTAAAGCATGAGAGAAGATGAAATTGCCATTAATCCATGAATGCACTACAATTAATCTATGAAATGAGATTGCTCTTAATNNNNAAATGAATTGCAATTAATCTATGGAATCAAATGCAACTAGTCTAGAATTGAAATTGCAACTACTCTATGGAATGAAATTGCAATTAATCTAAGAAATGAAATACTCTTAATCTAGAATTCAAATGCTCTTGATCTAGAATTGGAATTGCATTTAAACTAGAAAGCTTGAGAGATGCAATTGAGATGTTAGATATGAAAATGAATTGCAAATAAGATCAACATATCTTTACTCCAAATTGAAATTAATCTAATTATGCAATTTAAACTCAAAAGCATGTAATAATCAATGCAAATTTCACTATAAGTTTGATGCTCTCAAAAATCATCCTCTCAAATGAAGAAAAAGGGGTCCAATTTATAGAAAAGCCATGGAAAGAGGGTGAAGAGTTTCTTGAAAAGAAACGGTTGCCTCTTCATTTCCATTTGAGACAAAAAGGCATGAATTATTTAATTAAAATGATGGATTATTGCCACATGAGTGACCTTTCATATAGAATTATGAAATTATTTTGAGGATAATCCATTCAATCAATTAAAAAACTATTCAATTCCTTTTTATGTATATTAGCTAAAGGGGGTGGAATTAATTTAATTTAAAAGCACTTAGGACTTTAGAATTAAATCAATTAATCGTAGGGATTTTTAGCTAATAAACCTTGATAATTTAGGAATTAAATATAATGTCAGATTTATGCAAATTTGGGTTTTCTGCATTTGAGACTTAGTCAATTAAAGTCAATTAGGAGGAGAATTTGCCTAGTAGAATAGGACTTCAATGATGAGAAAATTGAAGGAATGCACCAAAATTGATTAGGATTATAAGGTGCCAATTTTAGGGTGTTACATTTTGCCCCTCTTTGAATTGATGTGCAAGCAGCGCATTGATTCAAAGAACAGTCTGATGTGAAGATGAAGATTTTGAAAGTCTAGGTTAGGTTTCCAAGACACCGATCAGATTGAGAAGTAGAATCATCTAAGAGAAGATCAAAATTGGGGTTAGATTGCCCCAATGTCCACTAATAGCTAATGAAGATCTAGGACTATCTTCAGAATCAGGGTTAGATTGCCCTAATACGAAGGTTAGCCCTCTGAGATCTAGGTTAGATTGCCTAGATAACGGTCTAAAGATTTTTTGAGAGCCATCTTCAGAACGAACGTAACTTTCAGGAATTAGGGTTAGATTGCCCCAATACCTAATGAGATTTCAAGAATCATCTCCAGAAAGAAGCTTGATCCTTGAGGATTTGAGTTAGATTGCTCAGATGCCTAGAAAGATAAATGACAAGATGAGAGACATCAAGATGCCCCTAGATATTCAAGATCATGGAATATCCAATTTTGACCATAAGGTACAAAAAATTGAATATGCCCCAAGTGATGAGATGCCCCTAGCGATGGGGACTTTTGATTCAAATCAGACTGATTCAAGAATAATGTGAAAGATTTAATGATGCAATCATCCTGCCCCCTCGGGAGCGAAATCGAAAGATGACACATCATAATGATGAGAGCGAGAAATTTCAGATAGAAGCAAGATCAAAGATCCAGAGAAATCCAGAGATAGATCAAGAGAAGAATCAATTTGGAGCGATCAGGGAGTCCTACTAACTAGGTTTGACCACAGTTGGCCAGAATTGACTAGAGTTGACTTTGATGAAAAGATTACAGAATCCGAGAAAATGATGACTAGAGATAATTCTGACAAGAAAGCAACGTCAGAAAATTGACTGCACAAGCGTCCGATCGCGTCGGTCCCAAAATTTTAAAATGCAATTTCGAGCTTCGTAGGAGTGTCAGATTTTGATTTCGATCACGAAAATGGATTCAGAATGGTCCATTTAGCCAAGGGTGCAATTTTCGCGGAAAACAGAGCACTTTGAAAAATTAGGTCAAAGGCTATATAAGGCCCGGAGGGGTCATTTTTAAATCATTATTCACCTTTTGACTTTAGCGATGGCGAGGGCTCCAGCCGATATTGAGAGCATTCCTGTGTACACACATCAATTTGAGCGCTCCCGATGACACAACCGACCACTTGAGTATGATGCACCTGTGAGTAATCACAACTTGATCCTGCATATTGTGCTTGCATAGCACCCTTGTACATTTTGACTGATCGATATATATATATGAGCTCAATTTTTGGCATCATTGTAAATGTTTATATATTGTTTTAGAGGTGTATGTTTTATGAGATGATTTACTATATGATTAGATGTATGGATTAGAGATGTATGCCATGGATGAATATGCAAATGCACATGTTTTATTGATGTATGAAAATGCTATGATAGATGTTAGATGGATAAATGCTATGTATGATTTGATTTATGCTTATAATGGATACACATGTTTGTGGATATATAAATGCAAATAAATGTATGGAAATGCACTTTTGGAAATGAATGTAATGCAATGAATGCAATGGTACTAATCATCTCATGCAGGATATTGCAATATATGACAGGTACTAACCAAAAGAACATGAATGAAGATTGAGAGCGAGGACCGGACACTCGTGCAGTCAAGAAGAAACCATGATGAAAGATGAGGACCTTTGAAGAATGAGAAGATAATGAAGAGAGCACCAAAAAAACTACCAAAATGCAAGCCTAAAATGCGAATGCAAATGCAAGCCTACAATGCAAAGTGCAAGCCTAAGCTAAATGCAATCCTAGGACTTGGTTGTTGGACTCATCATATTTATCATCATCGAGTGCTTTTGGATCATCGGAGTCAATACAATCCTTACTGGTGCCGTTGCAACCATAAGAATCTGAATATGACTTTTGTCGGATAAAATGTAGGAAATGAACATAAGCACCAAGGCACAAAATCCAAGGTGACCTGAACATTGTTTCCAATTTGATGTAGTAAAAGTTCACAAGTAAACAAATCAAGTAATAACAGTCAAGGAGATAGTTTCGACCTCCCCTTGGCGTACAAATAAACAATATCGAGGGATGTGAGGCTTTTCTACCTTAATGAAGAAGCTCTTATCACATACACCCTGTGTATTTGACGTTGTTGGATCATCGAAACCACACCAACAAGCAGTAAACAAAGAAAACATCAGTCAAATTCATAAGAACAGACAACATACAAAGAAAGAGTCAATCATATCTCAGCATGTTTCAAGGCTTACAAATGTGTCTATGTTTAGGGTGTTAAAAAAACACAATCGTGCTTGTGAGTGCAATGTGTCTGATAGCTATTGAGAGATGTTTACGTCGCGAGATATCCGAAGTGTGTTGAAAAACACAGATGTGTCCAAAAAGAGTGTTAAAAAAACACTGTATGATTAAGGTGTTGAGAAACACCAGTTCGTGCTAGTATAAATTTGTCCTTTGACAAGATTACTGACTCAAGTGTAAACCGAAGAGCGATCAAAATGGGGAGCCATGCCCCCAAGTAACGAATGGATCAAAGCCAAACAAACAAATAGCGAAATGATGGGAGAAATCTCAGAAGTAGTGACAGTAGGCAGACTCAGTGAGAACCACTAGTGACTATCTTGAGAGAGATTCTCAAGCAAAAAGATCGATAACAAGATCAAGGCATCAGCAGGAAGATGCAATGAGAACCACTGGTGACTGATGCAAAGAGAGTCTCAAGGAGAAATGAAGTGCCATGAAGCATCCGCAGGAAGACGCAGTGAGATCCACTGGTGACCGATGCAAAAGGAAAAAAGACTCTAAAAAGATAAGACAATGCCCCCTAGACCAAGAACATGCCCCCAGGTGGGACCAATTTCAATCCATGTGAATTCGAGAAAAATCTTGAAAATGAATGAAAGCAAAAGCATGAGCACACTAAAGTAGGAAAGTGAACTAAAGCAGGAAAAGCAGGAAAGCAGACTGAAGAATCTGCGAGAAAACCAAGAGATGTTGTGATAGATAAAGCATTGCGAAACAAGAGGCGTCTATTTACCAGGTTTTCACCATCTTGGCAAAAATTCTATTTTTGCTACCATGACGCCTGTTTACTAGGTTTTCATCAATGGCACATTTTTCTCTTTTTCTCTTTTTTTGTATTTTCAATTTTTTCAATTTTTTTTGTACTTTTCTTTTTTTTTTTTTCATTTTTTTTTTTATATTATCAAGGTGCCTGTTTGCTAGGTTTTCACTAAGATGATCATTTTTTTAGGATATTTTTCAATTTTTAGGATTTTCTCAGAATAAAATATGTACATGAGCATGCAAAAGATATCTCAACTATAGAATCTCTTTAGGTGAAGAGCGTTGATGGGCTCTTTGAGTTGTTCACCTTCTGTAGTGGAGAGCTGATAGGCACCAAACCCAAATACTACAGTAATAATATAAGGACCAAGCCAGTTTGGCTCAAACTTTCCCTTCTGAGTCCGCTATTGCTAATTCTTAGGATTCTCTCTCAGGACAAGATCACCCATTTGGAAGTCTCTTGATCTAACTTTCTTGTTATAGCTCTTTGATATCCTCTTTTGATATGCTCTGAGATGATCGAACGCCACCTTCCGACGTTCATCCAGTAATTCAAGCTCTTGTAGCCGAGATATTCTAATGTCGTCATCAGTAATGAGGCCTTTTAGAGAGACTCGCAAGGTAGGAATCTCAACCTCAATAGGTAGTACTGCATCTACACCATAGACTAAAGCAAAGGGCATGGCCCCTGTTGGAGTTCTTATACTGGTATGATAGGCCCATAAAGCCGGATTGATCTGGAGATGCCAATCTCATCCATATTTGTGTACCGTAAGGTGTAGGATCTTGAGAATTGTCTTGTTGGAAGCTTCAGCCTGCCCATTACCCTGGGGGTAATAAATAGAAGACCAATGTTGAATGATCTTGAACTTAGTGCACAAGTTTGTCAGATCTTTTTTCTTGAATTTTCCTCCATTGTCAATGATAATAGAGGAAGGTACACCATAGCTATAGATAATGTAGTTTAGTATAAACATAGCTACAGATTTTCCATCAGCTACACTGAGAGGTACTGCCTCAACCCATTTAGTAAAATAATTCATAGCAGTAATGATGTACTTATGTCCTCTCGAAGAAGATGGATATATCTAACCCACTAAGTCGAAAGCCCATTGTTAAAATGGCCAGAAAGTGATGAAGGGAATAAGCTCCTTGGCTGGAGCATGAATCAAATTACCATGGAGTTGACATTGTTTGCAAGACTTGGCAAACTGTGTAGCTTCCTTCTCCATATCAGGCCAATAATAACCAGCTCTAATAAGTTTACGAGCCAGTGTCAGACCATTCGAGTGAGAACCACAAATGCCTTCATGTACCTCTTCTAACGCGTGTTTGGACTCATTAGGTTCTAGACACCTAAGGAGGATACCATCTAGACCTTGTCTATACAAGTCATTTGCTACGATGACATACCGTGAAGCACTACGAATTAGGTGACATTTTTCATTTCTAGTATATGTGTCAGGAATAATTTGGTCAAGGAGATAAGAGTAGATGTGGTGGTAGCGAGATGAATCATGTCCAATGACTGAACAGATCATCCGAGAGTCAGGGGATTCATAGGTAGGGTAGCATAACGTCTCCACTAGGAACACATGTCTGAAATTATTCTCTAGCATTTGTAACATAGAAACTAGAGTGGCCATAGCATCAGCCTCTTTATTTTCCACCCTCGGAATTTGCTAAAAAGTAACATGTGCAAATTATTTCTTAAGACTGTCAACCATCTTTTTATAGGGTACTAGCTTTTCATCTTTCATCTAATAGATTTCGTTCACTTGATTGATAACCAGTTGTGAGTCTCCAAAGACTTTTAATTCATCCACTCGTCATTCAATAGTGATCTTTAGCCCATTGATCAAAGCTTCATATTCAGCGGTGTTATTGGTACAAGGAAACATCATTTTGTATGCCTTTGGTAAGGAATACCGCTGAGGTGTGATAAATAGAATTCCAGCTCCTAACCCCTGTTGGGTGAATGAACCATCAAAGAACATTGTCCATGTCTGATGTGTGAGAAGCATGATGGACTCATCTGGGAATTCCATCCTTAATGGTTGATGATCTGTAATGGGTGCTTCAGCCAACTGATCCACGATCGCTTGTCCTTTGATGGCTTTCCTCTCAACATATTCAATATCAAACCCACTAAGGAGCATAACCCATTTAGCTAGTCTACCTGTGAGGGTAGCTTTACTGAGTAAGTATTTCAATGGATCAATTTTTGCGATTAACCTTGTAGTGTGAGCCAACATGTAGTGTCGTAGCTTCTGGGAAGAAAACACCACTACTAAGCAAACCTTCTCAATTACAGAATAATTCATTTCGTAAGAGACCAATGTTCTGATGATGTAGTAAATGGCTCTTTCTTTATGTTTTTGATCTTCTTGGGCCAAGAGAGCACCCAGAGATGTTTCTATTGCTGAGATATATAAGATCAAAGGCTTCCCTTGAATAGGAGGCATCAATATGGGTGGATTGGATAGATACTATTTAATCTGTTGAAAGCCTTATTCACATTCTTTGTTCCAGTCCTAAGTCACACTTTTATGCAGAGTTTTGGTGAATGGTTGTGACTTGTCAGCTAGTTGCGATATGAAACACCTAATAGATTGGAGCCGACCTTGGAGACCTCTTATTTGTTTGATGTTACGAGGTGGAGGCATTTCCATTATAGCTTGTACCTTTGCTGGATCCACCTCGATTCCTTTAGCAGAGATGATATAGCCCAATAATTTTCCTGAAGTAACCCCAAATGCACATTTCTTAGGGTTAAGACGCAACCTGAATTTTTCCATACAATCTAGTATGGGACCTAGATCAGTGAGATGTGTCTTTTTATCCATACTTTTAGCAAGTGTGTCATCCACGTAGTCCTCCATTGTCCTATGCATCAGGTCATGAAAGATGGTAGTGACAGCTCTTTGATAAGTAGCTCCATCATTTTTTAGACCAAAGGGCATAATGTTCCAGCAGAATGTACCCCATGCACAAGTAAAAGCAGTCTTCTCTTGGTCCTTTGGTGATATTTTGATTTGATTATAGCTAGAGAAACCGTCCATTAGCGAATACATCTCATATCCTGTTGTCATGTCCATGATCATGTCAATATTGGGAAGCGGAAAATCATCTTTGGGACATGCCAAATTTAAATCTCTAAAGTCTGTGCAGACCTGATAGATTTGTCATGTTTAGTCACTGGGACTATATTAGAGATCCACTCTACATAATCAATCACTCAGATGAACCCAGCTTTTAGAAGTTTTTTCAATTCTACCTTGATCAATAAAGCCACATGCGAATGCATCTTTCTAAGTTTTTGTTTAACAGGTTCCACACCTGGAGCTATTGATAAGTGATGCATAATGAGATCAGGATCCACACTCGGCATGTCAGAATACATCCATGCAAAATTGATCTTTTTCTCTTGGAAGAATTCTGTGAATTCCTTAAGTTCTTCTATAGATAATGACTTGGCCACATGAATAATGTGTGGATGTTCTTCTGTTCCCAGATTTATCAGCTAAGTTGGCTCAATTAACACTGATGAACGTTCCTGAAAGTGACTTAGAAGCACATCAACTATCTCATCCTCAGGCACCTCAGAGAGGTTTTCACCTTTGGATATGTCTTTTCTTTTTACTTTTTTTGGCTCTGATACTGCCACAATATGGTTTTCACCATCAGAGTGCCTATTTTTTCTTCTTTTAATTTTCTGACTAAGATACTTGATGTCAGCCTCAGTCATGTTGACACTTTCTTCACTAGTGGAGGACATCACAGGTTCCACAGCATGAAGGTAGCAGGCTAGGGTGTAATCATTCTGGAATGTAAGGACTTCACTAGATGAAGAAGGGGAATTCTAGTCTATTAATTCAGGATGTTGGAGGGAAAGAGATGTGACAGGTTCAAGTGTGTTCATAGTATAGTCATCAAAAGCATTAAATAGCAAGTTGAGAGCTAAAATTATCTCATCCAAAGGTGTGTTTGAATCCTTTTGATCCCTAACGACCAAAGTAGAAGACATGTTAACATTTATAGACTCGAACTTGTTAGACCTTTCACTAGACCCCTCACTTACGTCGAGAAGTTTTTCATAAGATCCTTCTGACAAACTATCAAACTCATATTCGTGAGAGTCTGTATCTGAACTCTGACTTAGGTGCTTGCACCATGAAGGTTTAGGAGTTCGTGCAATACCAGCCAATTCTCGTGCCAACTATTCTTGAAACTCTGGTGGTACGTATCTTTCACCTTGGAAGTTAGGATCTTGCAACACTTTCCATTGTTCATAGGTTAGTGCATCAAGTGTAGTAGTTTTATCAGAATCATTGTCACTCTCAGTTGTACTGATGCATGATACAAATTTATCTGGCTCAGCAAAGAATGCTGCTAGGTCTAGAGGAATGGGATAAGGAAAGCAATCCTCATCAGAGCTATCTTCTATGGTGTCAACTGTAGTTGTACCTTTAGGTTTTGATGCAGGTTCTACTTTTGGCACAAATTTATTGATCCCCAGATGGAATGGGATCTTTTTGAAACCTAAACTAGATGGAATGGGATCTTTTTGAAACCTAAACCCATTACCATTCACCCCTATTAAACCACTCCCTTTGTACCCAAAACATTTCATAATCTTAAGACCTTCATTGTTGAGGTTTAGTTCTCGAGCCGGGGTAGTCTGTTCAGCTATGTTCTTTCCTTTGTAAAGCCAAGCCTTAATATCTCTTTCCTCATCTTCATCTTCTAATTGTGTAGAGGACCAAACAAAGACACCGTCATAAACTACCTCAGGAGTAGTAGAAGATCTATTTTTCTCAGGTCTCCCATAAGAATGGGGAGACGGAGGTAGAGCTGCTAAAGATAGCACAAGTTCTATTTGATATCCACCCATGCCTATGTCTATGATTTTTAGGGTCTGTTCCATATCTCTGAGCTTGGCATCACAGAGTTCTGTGTATTCTCTATTAGTTGGAACAAGACTATCAGCTGATTGAGTGAGGGCATTACAAGAAGAGCCCATACTAGCAGGAACTGTCACCTCTGCACCTTGAAAAGAAAAATTGATACACTGATGGTATGTAGAAGGAATCCCTTACATCTCATGAATCCATGGTCTCCCTTGCAAGATATTATATGCAAGAGGAAGGTCTAGCACCTGACATGTGACGTCTCTTTCAATTAGACCAACCTGAATGGGTAGCACAACTAGACCTTTAGATTTTCTCTCTTCTTCATCGTAGGCCTTAATGGTAATTCTTTTGTGAGAATCTATGTGATCTTCGCCATACCCTAGCTGAGCAAGAAAATGAGCAGAGCAAATATTAAGACCAGCACCATTGTCAATGAGGACGCGGCGGACTAGCTATTTTCCTATCATGACTTCTATGTGCAGAGGAGCATTGTGTGGGTGACTAATTGAGTGATCATCTTCTTCAGAGAAGGACAAATAATGTGGTGAAGTCAGGTGACCCACCATGGATTGAAACTGATCTAAATTGATATCTTTGGGGAAATTAGCTTCTATGAGAGCTATGTCCAGAATCTGCCTATGAGCAGGTGAGATCTTCAATAGCTCAAAAATAGTTATCTGAGCATTGGTCCTTTGAAGCTGGTCAAGAATGCTATAACCAGAAGTAGGAGGCATAGGGACCACCTTTGTGGTCTTGTTGGCAGAGCCAACAACAGTCTTATCCGCAGTTTGTTTTGGCACAGACGTAGCAGCAGAAGGGTTAGGACCCTTTATAGTAATTTTAGCCTGAGATCTAGTAACAACGTTTGCACAATCTTGAGATGTTTCAAATTCTGATAATCGAGACCCAGGGCCTCTCAAGACAAATGAGGTTCTGGGTTTAGAAGCATTCCCACTTCCCTTTCTAGTAAACATATTGCAATATTCCACTTCCACTAGTTCAATCATGTTGATAACATTATCATAAGTGGTATGTGCATAAATAAATTTGGCATTATTATTCTGAGTATTGGAGGACTCGCCTTTCTCGTGATGAGGAAAGGGATCTTTAAAATCTTGATGATCTAAATTCTTGTTATGATTTTCCACAACGATAACCTTGTTGTCAATCAAATCTTGGACTTTATGACGCAATTGGAGACATGTACTAGTCTTATGACCTTTGTTTTGATGGTAGTCATAGTAAACATTCTCATTCCACAAATGAGGTCATGGTTGCAGATCGTATAGACATTTATCCAAAGGAGCAAGAATCTGATTTTGCACCAAAGTTTTGAAAATCACATCAAGTGGTTCTCCCAAAGAGGTAAATTCACGCTTGGGTCGCGCTACCCAAGGTTTGTTGCCAGAAACTCTAGAAGGCTGTTGAGTATTGGTTGCATCCTTTTCAACAACTTTGGTTTCTTGTATACCGAAGGTGAGATTGAAGACAGGTTTCGAAGAAGTTGAAGTCACATTATCGACCACCCCATCATTCACAACATCCTTATTTTTGTTGGAATATTTCCCTTTATCTTTGTTGGAAGATGAGGGGTTTTGTTTCTTATCTTTATTCAAGGTCAATTCACCTTTTTAACCATGATTGCTTCTATTCTCAAAGCTTGTTTTATCATACTATAAAAATTAAGAGGACCCTGGAGTTGTACTTGATACCCGAAATCAGGGGTGAGATTATCCAAGAATATATCAAATTTCTTAGACTTGGGTATTTTGCGAGGGTACTTTGTACAAAGTTGTCTCCATCTTTGGAGAAATGTTAAGAATGGTTCCCCTTGCCTTTGCTTAAGGTTGGAAATGTCCCTTATATTGACAAGATGTTGAATATTGTGAGAATAATGTTGTATAAAGAGGTTGGTAATCTCATCAAAAGTCTTGATACCAGTGGGTAGTCGTGAGAACCACTCCATGGCGGGACCACCCAAACTTCACGGAAAAAGATGCATCAAATATGTTTGATCATGTATAAAATCCATCGATAAGGCACCAAATTCTCTTAAATTGTCCTAAGGATCAGTGGTACCTAGATACTTGTCATATTTGGGGAGTTCTACACCTTTGGGAAAAGGTGGCATAACAATACTCTTGTCAAACGGAAAAGGACATATACTTTCAATTGTAAACTGTTGCGTTGGTTTGTCCTTATCTTTCATAAGTTGGCTGATTTGACCTTGCATATCTTGAATTATCTTATGCAACTTGGAGGTTTCAGTTTCCTCTTCTTTAGCTACAAGTGTTTCCACTTGGAAGTTTGCGGGTAACTTGACCCCTTGTTTTTCCAAATCTAGGAAGTATTTTTCTTTGTCTTCCGCAAGGAGTATTTCCATCATTTTGATGAGATCTTTATTAGACTTTGTTGCGTCTATGTCATTTTGAGTTATTGTCTCATCATCATTGCCAAGGATTTCATAAATACTATAAGTTTGATCTTGACCTTGGTGATGTTCTTCTTCTTAATGACCTTGTTCATGTTGGGATTGGTGGTGACCTGGCGTGTAATCAAAAGGAGATGTCATCTTGTCAATGTGAGATTGTTCTGTGTGCACTCCTTCAATATGAGTGCGAGTATCACATTGAGGACTCATAACCAATGTGCTCTTCAAAAAATCAAAAGGATTGAAGTGTTGAAAAGGATCACTAAGGTAGTGAGGATCGTTAATAGGATCAACCCAAATGGGTGATTTTTTGAAGCCTAGTTGATCTGAAAGAAATGGATTATGCTGATTTTGAAACAATGGATTAGAACACACTTGGAACACTGGTTTCTGATTAGGACTCAGATCTATACTAAATGGGGAAGAGGAATGTGAGAATCCCTCTTGATTATCAACTTGAATAACAGGTTCAGAATTACCTTTTCCTTGATTGTGAGGTTTACTTCTACCTACTCTGAAATCGCGTATGGGAAAAATATTACCGCTCCTAGTCATAACAGGCATAGTCAAAGCTGAAAAAAGAGGAAACTTAAGATCTGACTCAGAACTCTGTCTCTAGAGATATCAAAAAAAGAGGTAATAGGCTGAGACAACCAAGGTGTGAGAAGCACCCAGCACGAATCATTGAGAGTATTGCTAAAACAGCCAAGATATGACGATCGTGTCGTAAGGTACGAAAACACAAAAAAGATAGGATGGAGACAAAGAGACAAGACAAGTAAGAATCAGTCAATTCACAACTTGAAGCAACTAGTTTCAAACTGTAGACAATGAGGAAATAAGCAATCAGACCCCAGACAAAGGGCAAATCAGGTAGAAAGTTCACCAGTTAATGGGAAAAAGGTCACTGTTTTGGACACCAGGCTACAGATCCACGTGAGGAAATGCCTCACCGCGTGAGAAAGTGCTAAAATTTGTGTGAGAAAATGCTAGCTCGCGTGAGTAAGTGCTATATTTTTGAAAGTTCACGCGAGAAAAGACCAAATTTTGGTAAATGGACTCAGTTTTCGAGGTAAAAACCAGATTTCAAGACATGGCAGGAACTGTTCTCTAAAAAAATTTCTAGGTTCAGGATATTTTTATGATGATACAAATCAGAAATCTTCGTTTCAAGGTAACAAGCACTCATTTATAGACACGAAGTTTCAGTCAAGCAGTAGTGACACAAACAGTAGTCGTAAATAGTTCTGCCAAGGACAAAGCAACTTGGCAGAATAATGGGAGTCTTTTTTTAATGATAATTCAGACAGTTTAAGACTCAAGAACAAACACTCAATTATCCCTACAAATAAAATTGGTTGAGAAGACAAAATCTATGCCTCGCTGTCTTATGCATATGCATGTACCTCACACAGTAGTGTCACCCTCGAAAGAGTGCCTGTGTTTTTGGTGTTTCCAAGGACTAAGTATATATGTTCAAAGGTTACCATTAAATAGGGGCCAGCGTCATATACCACTTCAAGCATCTAGGTGCATACCTATGTCGAGAATCTAGGGGAGAGATTCTTCCCTCTCCCTGCACACAGATTATGTCTCATTTCAGAGGTGAACCAAGTAGGCATCTAACTAAGAGAGTGTTTAATAGGCTTTCGTTCACAATAACCTTCGGTGCCTCTGATACAGAGCTAGGGCCTCACAGCCACACCAACACTTGTAAGTTATACACCCTTGCAAGCAAGGCTGGGAGTGGCGCCACTCAGTATGACAAACAAGGCTTTCTCACAATGATAGTCGAAATCATGAGAAAGAAGTTACCATGGCTTTGGAGTCTTTAGACTACAACAAAGAAGACTTTATTAAAGTGAGGTGGAATCATCGGCGATAGGTGTATACTCACTTGGGTCATTCCCAGAGGTTCAACTTCCAATAGGCCCTCTAAAGGTGACACAACTTTAGCTACAAGTGTTTCCACTTGGAAGTTTGCGGGCAACTTGACCCCTTGTTTTTCCAAATCTAGGAAGTATTTTTCTTTGTCTTCTGCAAGGAGTATTTCCATCATTTTGTGAGATCTTTATTAGACTTTGTTGCATCTATGTCATTTTGAGTTATTGGCTCATCATCATTGCCAAGGATTTCATAAATACTATAAGTCTAATCTTGACCTTGGTGATGTTCTTCTTCTTGATGACCTTGTTCATGTTGGGATTGGTGGTGATCTGGCGTGTAATAAAAAGGAGATGTCATCTTGTCAATGTGAGATTGTTCTATGTGCACTCCTTCAGTATGAGTGCAAGTATCACATTGAGGACTCGTAACCAATGTGCTCTTCGACAAATCAAAAGAATTGAAGTGTTGAAAAGGATCACTAAGGCAGCGAGGATTGTTAATAGGATCAACCCAAACAGGTGATTTTTTTAAGCCTAGTTGATCTGAAAGAAATGGATTATGTTGATTTTAAAACAATGGATTAGAACACACTTGCAACACTGGTTTTTTATTAGGACTCAGATCTATACTGAATAGGGAAGAGGAATGTGAGGATCCCTCTTGATTATCAACTTGAATAACAGGTTCAGAATGACCTTTTCCTTGATTGTGAGGTTTACTTCTACCTACTCTGAAATCGCATATGGGAAAAATATTACCGCTCCTAGTCATAACAGGCATAGACAAAGCTGAAACAAGAGGAAACTTAAGATCAGACTCAGAACTCTGTCTCTAGAGATATCAAAAAAAGAGGTAATAGGCTGAGACAACCAAGGTGTGAGAAGCACCCGACACGAATTATTGAGAGTATTGCTAGAACAGCCGAGATATGACGATCGTGTCGTAAGGTACGAAAACACAAAAAAGATAGGACGGAGACAAAGAGACAAGACAAGTAAGAATCAGTCAGTTCACAACTCAAAGCAACTAGTTTCAGACTGTAGACAATGAGGAAATAAGCAATCAGACCCTAGACAAAAGGCAGATCAGGTAGAAAGTTCACCAGTTAATGGGAAAAAGGTCACTATTTTGGACACCAGGCTACAGATCCACGTGAGGAAATGCCTCACCATGCAAGAAAGTGCTAAACTTTGTGTGAGAAAATTATAGCTCGTGTGAGTAAGTGCTATATTTCTAAAAGTCACGCGAGAAAAGACCAAATTTTGGTAAATGGATTCAGTTTTCGAGGTAAAAACTAGATTTTGAGACATGGCAGGAACTGTTCTCTAAAAAAATTTGTAGGTTCAGGATATTTTTATGATGATACAAATCAGAAATCTTTGTTTCAAGGTGACAAGCACTCGTTTATAGACATGAAGTTTCAATCAAGCAGTAGTGACACAAACAGTAGTCGTAAATAGTTCTGCCAAGGACAAAGCAACTTGGCAGAATAATGGGATTCTTTTTTTTATGATAATTTGGACAGTTTAAGACTCAATAACAAACACTCAATTATCCCTACAAAGGAAATTGGTTGAGAAGACAAAATTTGTGCCCCGCTGTCTTATGCGTATGCGTGCACCTCACACAGTAGTGTCACCCTCGAAAGAGCGCCCGTGTTTTTGGTGTTTCCAAGGACTAAGTATATATGTTCAAAGGTTACCATTAAATAGGGGCCAGTTTCATATACCACTTCAAGCATCTAGGTGCATACCTATGTCGAGAATCTAGGGGAGAGATTCTTCCCCCTCCCTGCGCACAGATTATGTCTCATTTCAGAGGTGAACCAAGTAGGCATCTAACTAAGAGAGTGTTTAATAGGCTTTCATTCACAATAACATTTGGTGCCTTTGATACAGATCTGGGGCCTCGTAGCCACACCAACACTTGTAAGTCATACACCCTTGCAAGCAAGGCTGGGAGCGGCACCGCTCAGTACGACAAACAAGGCTTTCTCACAATGATAGTCAAAATCATGAGAAATAAGTTACCATGGCTTTGGAGTCTTAAGAATACAACAAAGAAGACTTTATTAGAGTGAGGTGAAATCATCGGTGATAGGTGTGTACGCACTTGGGTCATTCCCAGAGGTTCAACTTCCAACAGGCCCTCTAAAGGTGACACAACTTGGTTCGGATTCAAGGGTTTGATTTTCTGATTCTCTCAAAGAGAGAAAATCATACTTCTCTACCTTTGCAACTCACCCAAACACATCAAGCATATTCATCACTGAGATAGTTTCACTCCACCAAATCCACAAGCCTTTGGGTTTCTGATTCTCTCAAAGAGAGAAGAGCATAATCCCCTAACAAGTAGAAGTGCTAAAGATTCACTATCTTGCTTTGCTTCCCCAAGTATCCGTCATGCTAGCAACATCTAGGTCTCGGTTTCATCCATGGGCATCACTTCTATGTAATGAAGAGCCTATTCCCCTACTTTGCTATCAGGATCCTTACGAAATTTTAACAAAGCCCTATTTAAACTATGTGAAAGAAAAACAGTAAACAAACATGACGTTTTGATTATGCCTTTGACAATCATCCTACAAGAAAACTGTTAGAAAGTATTTTTGATCTTTGACAAGTGAACCTACAAACCACTGTTATGCTACAGCAGAAATCAGAAACAGAAAAATCACAGCAGAAAATAGATGTCAGAAAAGAAAAGCAGCAAATTACAAATTTTGGAAATTAAGTGTCTGTCTGCTAAACTTCGCACGAGAAAGTACTTCGCTGCACGCGAGAAAGTACTTCAAGGTGCGCGAGCTTTCTGTTTCTTCGCACGATAGAGTAATACAGAGAGAAAAACTTCGCATGGCTCGACCTGAATCTTCGTGAGAGACTCCATACCAGTGCAGTATGGACGTACGGCAGAGTTCCCAAATCATTATCAAAAAATTCAAAAATGAGGCTAGAAATCATTTTTTCTGCCACACGGTGGGCACCAAAATGTGTGTGCTTGAATTGTGGCCTCTAAATCAGGCACAAACTCAGCATAGTCTTTACTCAATTGTTCAATTCACAAACACAAACATTAATTGTTTATCCTGCAAATTCAATTGAAGCGACTTGCTGCCTCCTAATAAGTTGGGGATATCGAATTTACTCTCAGATTGAGAGCCAACAACTTAACCATTGCTAACATGGAGGATTTCTAAAGCATGAGAGAAGATGAAATTGCCATTAATCCATGAATGCACTACAATTAATCTATGAAATGAGATTTCTCTTAATCTAGAAATGAATTGCAATTAATCT
>MU224128.1:1110074-1129923 GCA_018584345.1 Thuja plicata | reverse complement strand
TAATAATCAATGCAAATTTCACTATAAGTTTGATGCTCTCAAAAATCATCCTCTCAAATGAAGAAAAAGGGGTCCAATTTATAGAAAAGCCATGGAAAGAGGGTGAAGAGTTTCTTGAAAAGAAACGCTTGCCTCTTCATTTCCATTTGAGACAAAAAGGCATGAATTATTTAATTAAAATGATGGATTATTGCCACATGAGTGACCTTTCATATAGAATTATGGAATTCTTTTGAGGATAATCCATTCAATCAATTAAATAACTATTCAATTCCTTTTTATGTATATTAGCTAAAGGGAGTGGAATTAATTTAATTTAAAAGCACTTAGGACTTTAGAATTAAATCAATTAATCAAAGGGATTTTTAGCTAATAAACCTTGATAATTTAGGAATTAAATATAATGTCAGATTTATGCAAATTTGGGTTTTCTGCATTTGAGACTTAGTCAATTAAAGTCAATTAGGAGGAGAATTTGCCTAGTACAATAGGACTTCGATGATGAGAAAATTGAAGGAACGCACCAAAATTGATTAGGATTATAAGGTGCCAATTTTGGGGTGTTACACTACCTTCTGTGAATTCGTCGAGGTGACGTGAATTCGTGAACCCTTGATTGAGCATGCTTATGTTGTTGCATATTTTCTACATTTTGATTTTGTCAGATTTGAATATGCATGCATGAAGGTCAATGTGGTATTTTGTCGTGATGTAAGTAAAGAAGTAATTAAAGGTTAATTATAAAGTTTAAATAATTGAACCTATAAGAATAATAAAATATTAAATATATAGATATTTAATTAATAGAAATTAATTAAATACATTTATTTATTAAAAGGGATTTAATTAAGAGTCTAAAGATAAAGTTTGAAGATTTAATTAAATATTATGTCTAAATGGAAATTAAAGGGCATATTTAATATAAATAAATTATTAATACCTACAAATATTATTCCTAATTAAAAATAAAAATATGCAATATAATGCATTTAAAAATTATAATTTGAGTTTTAATTCTAATTAAAAATTGAGTTTTGAGGAGAATTAATTATTTAAATTAAAAAAATAAAGAAAATAAAATAAAACAAAAAAGAAAAGAAAAGAAAGAAATGGTGTATATATATATATATATATATATATATATATATAATACTTAATTTGGGATAAGAAAATAAATAAATAAATAAATAATATTTATTTAATATTAAAATAAGAAAGAGAAAGGAAATTGTGTATTTCTTTCTTTTATAAATAAATAAATAAACAAGTAAATTGATTTTATATATAAAAAAAAAAAAGAACATAATTATTTTACCTTTTTATTTCAGGGTTAAGTTTTTTAGGAAGTTGTCCTAGAAACCCTAGTTGAATAGTTTTTATTTTATTAGAGTTTTTTTGGCCATTTGAAAAGGGAGGACAGAGAATTTTCAGAACATAAGTTTTAGGAGACAGATTATAGGTTTTGCATCAAGAATTTGAAGTTAAAGAATATATTTTTAAAGCTTGGGAGTGAAGTCTATTTTTGGGTTCTTCTTCTTCTTCTTCTTCTTCTTCTTAGCAAGTCTACCTGGCATTTTCAAGGTAGGAGTTTCTGAATTTTTTTGCAGTTTCTATTGGAAGGATTGTTCTCTCAGTGCTTGCTTAATTGTGATTTGATTTTGAATTAAAGTTATTTTGATTTCTAAAATAATTATACATATGATTAGGGTGTTCTTTTCAGTTATGTTTATGACATGTCTAGTATTCTGTGAGAATTTGTATGGAAACCCTAGGAGAGAATGATTTAAAAATGATACATTTTTGTTGTATATCCATTAAGGTTTTACCAAATTGTAAAAAATTAATTGCATAAGTTTCAATTGTATGGAGTAATCCTTGATTATGAACTATGTGTATTATAGATACATTTATGTAAGGATATGGGTTTGAAAACATAGGTTTTGGGATTAGGGTTGTGAAGAGTTAGGGTAGGGAATAATTTTCATTTTAGATGTCACCTTAAAGATATAAAGACACTTTAAGATACCCATTTGATTTTTATTTAACATATATTAAAATCAAATAGGGTTCATTTGTATGAAAAGGGTCAAATATTGGTTGTTATAGTGAAATTAGGCCTATTTGAGCTTGATTTTTCAATCGGAGTCTGACAAAAATTCATCCATGTCTTTTGCTAATTACATAAATAGGAAAATCGCTTCGGTGAGATTTTACATAATGTATTTATAAATTTTTTCACTGATTTGTATGATGATCCAATGGTTCACAACAAAGTTCTGGTATTTGTACGAAACTACTAACCTTCATTCCCAAACAGGGCTATTACAGAGATTTAGTTTTTTACACCATTTAAATGACCTTATATTTAGGATTAGAAATAATGAAAAATATGTGAAATTAAATTATCTTTCCATAGATATAAGTTTCAGGTCCATATCATTTCATATGAGATTATACCATTCAAATTACGGACTAATATGCATAGAGGAAACACACAAAAATTCACTGTTATAAAGTTAAAATTGTTAATAAGTCTTATTAATTGAAAAATAATCAATTTTAAAATTATTAAATAAATAATACGACTAATCTAATCAATTTATAATTTAATTATAAAGATCATATGGATACACTAAAATACCATATATGTTCCATGTGTGTACCTTATGTTACTAAGTCATTTATGACTTAAGAGTATTTTAATAAATATAACGATGTTATATAAATAAGGTTAAATAATATGTCAAATGCATGCATGTCTTCTCTCATGTGATGTTGGTGTTGTTAAGTGTCAGTGTCGGTAGGTTGTTACCCTAGGTGGATTTTGTCTTCGGACTTGTATTATCTTATGATTTTATGCCTTTTGCTCTTTGTGTTTCATATTGTCAAAATTTCATAACCTATTTATGTCACGATTGGTCCATGTGTTGTCTTGGGTACATCTATTTCTTATGTTGTGTGGTCTCTGAGTCTCTGATCATTATGGTATTTAACTGCCAAAAGGTGAGGACCACTTTTGTGTTGAGTCCTAATTATCTTGGTCACCTTGTTTTCTACTGTTATGGTGGTTCAGTGTTTTGAATGATTATCTTGTGGATTATATTACTCCATGTTTGGAGATGGGTTCTTGTGATGTTTTGATGATCATTGATCTTGTGATGTGATACGTGAATTTTTATTGTTCTTTTGAGATGTCAAGTATGGGATGGACAATGTGGATCCTTGTATAGGATGATATGTTATTTGTTATGCTCAGACATTTTCCTTGGTGATTATCTTAATTTATGATTTATGAGAAGTCTTCATGGTTTTGGTTTTTTTCTTTCTTTGGGTTCTTTTGGTTGGAGCATTAGGGTAGGTTATCTAGCTGTGTAGTAGGAGGTGGCTTGCAATAAGTGTCGAGGCCCACAAGTGGCAGCCAGGATTGCTTATTGTAAGTTTTCTTAATCAAGTGATAACATAATACATAATTGGGGGGTTTTAAATGAATTAATAAGATATGTTACCTCACACATGCTTGAGAACTTGTATAGGCTAAGATGGAGGATGAGAGGTATGGTTCTGGCATACTTAATGAATTCATCTATTCGAGGAGTCATTGATACAATATATGGTCACTTAAGTGTCGGGGTCCAGAGAGACTACCAGGATGAGACTTAAGGGTTAGACGTATATGATGACACCTTCCTATACACTGTCTAGGTTTCCTACATGTTTCAGTTTCCCTTGAGTTAGAGAGATATCAGGATTCCCTTGCTTAGTTTTCATTGTCTTCTTTGGTTCTGTTATCCAAGTGGGGTCTGTTGTTATCTCCTCAACACAGTAGGAGTGGACCTTTGGTTCCATGAGGTCGGGTGGTACTGATTCTTATTACCATTGAGATCCGACGTTTGTGACTTTATGCTTGGATGATCCTTGATGCTTTTGTACCTCCTTGTTCTTCATTTTTGGAGACTTTATCTCATCTTTCTTATTTTGTATTTTGTATCATTGTATCAGTTGTAGAATTCTTGGATTATTGTATTGTAATTTATATTGAGTTTTGTCACATACCCTATAACTTGTGCAGTGGATGTTGGTTCATTATGATAACAGTGGTATATAGGTTTCATTTATGAGATAATGGTATTATTATTCATTTTCATAATGTGAAGATGTATATTATTTAATTACTTTTAGTAGATTAGTTAACTTATGTAATTCTACATCATGGAACCCTTGGGATTTGTAATCTGTAAATGAGTTGCATTTATGAATATGTGTGTCTTATGTTATATTGCTTCCACACTATTAATTCTTTACCAATTGTAAACTCTTTAAAAAAAAAATTATGTAAACTTAGTAACATGTTTAAAGTTAACTTCTCCTGGGTTCCCTGGTGGGGCGTTACAACGTCATACTTAAAATCTATAGAGTAGATCTTGACAAGAAACAGGTTTTTAAATTATAAGCCCAATTATTCTTCCTAGGCTCAGAAATAGATTTTAATACAAAAAACCAACCTTAACACGTGATTATACACAATTACAATTGATTAGAACATTCAAGATAGGGAGATAAGTAGCAACCCTAATTATAGAGGTTTTGAGAATGGGCATAGTAGAATGCAATTTATAAGTTTGGAGAATTTCTTACAATCATGAAAGAGTTCTAATAAGGTCGATGGGTCACTCTAAATGACACAATTGGAGTTTTAAATGCGAGAACATATGCACACTATTTGTGTGAACTAATCATTGGCATTTGAATTCTAAAGTTGGGCATATAACAATTATTTATCCATTTAGAGTTTTAGACAATTAGATGTTGCCACGTTGACAAGGTTCTTAAAACTTTAAGAATGATAACCACTGGCATGTTGCACCCTTACTCCCTTAGATTTACGATAAAAAAAAATTTAATCATGCAAGTGCGAATACATATCGGTCATAGATCTTGGTCAAAGTGATCAGCAATTACATCACTTATGTTTGAGAGTCACCGGGGACCCACAGACACAACTATTGACAATTGAACACATGTCTTCATATGATTCCCCCAAAGGGGATGGGTTGTAAAAGGTTTGGTTGACCATTGACCATTTAACTTCATGGCTACATGCTTATAATTTCTTGTAATTTACTTTTAATCATGCACATATGAAGCATCTTGGATTGTTGATCTTATCATAGTTGATGAAAAAATATATAATGCTATTCACCCTTTGAAAATCTCCCTTGTGCTCTTAACATTTGGTTCATCTTAGAGTTAATTATGTAAGTGAGACATGTTCATAGTCATCATAGATATGATTGAAGATTAATTTCTTTGTATTTGAGTGGGCCCATGAACCACATCACCGCAAGTCAAACACTTGGAAAATTCTGATTTGCCAAAGAAGATAGGATGAAAAGTGGGGTCAGGGTAGATTCCTTGACTAATTGACATCATCATTGTGCCCTTATTGTGGGTGATCATGTTCAATTAATCATGCAAGCACGAAGCAATGTGATTTGTTCATGTGTTCTGATGAAGAAGGAACATAAGGTCAAGAAGATTGTTAAGGATGCAATTGACTCAGCAAGCCATCACGCCAGTAGGGACCGGTGAAAAACATGACTTAATGGCCTCAAGATGGTAAAGGTTAATATGTATAATAGGTTGACAAAAAATATATGTAAGAAATGGCCACAAAATATTTAGCTAGTTAAAATAGGAGAGCAAGGCCAAGGGGTTGCTTACCCTAATGCCAAGATGGACTCAAAACTTAACCTAAGTAACTGGGAACCTTACATTGACAATCAACAACCAAACTTTTCAATTTATAGTGTTTAGGGTTTTAAGACTTTGTTAAAACCTCAAAGAGTTTTAAGGGGTATAAAAAGGTCTAAACTATACTATCAAGCCAAAATAATCTGCAAAATTGACCACCCCTAACACTCTCGAAAGGGTTTTCCCAATGTAAATCATTATGTTGTGGTATGCATGCTATTTTATGTTATTTTTGTAATGTTTATGTAACTATTGTAAACATGTATTAAAGTTTTTACATAACCATCCTCTTAAGGTTAGTCTATTAAGTTGTTCCGCTACTTAACTTCCTTACAAGTGGTATCAAAACCTGATCACATTAAATTTCAGCTGTGGGTTGTTGGGTTTGCTGAACTAACCTAGATTTGAGTGGGAGATTATGTAAAAGATACTTTGTGATCTTGTTGTAGGAAATTTAAAATGGTTGGTTTTTCAGGGAGAATAGAGGCGGAGAAATTTACTATAAATAATTTTGAAATGTGGAAGTTGAAGATGGAGGATTTGTTAATAGATCAAGATTTGTGGGAGGCTATTGATGAGACTGTCATGAGATATAGAGATCTTAATCCAGTTGTTAAATATATTTTTATGGATTGTAAATCCAAGGTATAATTATATTATGCCTTACAAACTCTATTTTAATCAATGTTGGTGAGAGGTATAAGGAAAAATCTTTAGTAAATAAGATTTTATTAAGGAATAAACTATTCCTTAAGAATGGGGGAGGGTGGAAAAATTATAGACAACTTGGAAGCATTCATTACATTTGTGGCTCAATTGGCATCAGTTTGTTTCAAGTTGGATGAGGAGGAGAAAAGTTGGATCTTGCTTTGTTCTTTGCCCAACTCATTGGATTCTCTTGTTATGGTAATTGGTAGTGCTTCTATTATTTTGAGGATGGAAGATGTGGCAGGTTATTACATTTTAAACGGATTAGGAGGAAAGTATCCATCAGTGCCAAGGAATCTCTAGTTGTTTCTAGAAGACTTGAGGAAAAAGATAAGAAGGATGAGAAGCGTAATCAATCCAAATCTCAGGGGAGATCTCAATCTCTTGGAAAGCCCAAATTTATTTGTTGCAATTATGGTAAACATGGAAACTTCCAAAAGGAATGAAAAGAAGAAAAAGAAGAATTTTGAATCTGAGTTTGAGAACGAAGATGGTGATGTGTTCATTGCAGCTTTGGCCACTCATGTGTGCGATGATGCATGGTTGATTGACTCAGGTTCATATTTTCATATGACTTATAATAAAGATTGATTTTTTGAATATAAAGAACTTGATGGAGGTAAGGTGTACTTGGGTGATAATTCTCATTTAAATATTATTGGTTATGGTAAAGTTAAAATTAGGTTTCCTGATGGTAGAAGAAGAAAGGTTAATGGTGTGTTGCATCTCCCTAGTTTTAAATAAAATTTGTTTTCTAGTGAGAAAAATAAAAGATTTGAGTATAACAGTAGTGTTTTGTGATGCAAGATGCAAGATGTAAATAGTGATATGTGCAATGGTGATTGCTAGAGGTGTCAGAATTAATACATTGTATAAGTTGGATTCTTACACTATTGAGTGTAATAATACTTCTGTGAAAACCAAATATATTGATACTTTGTAGGAAAAGGTGAGTATTTCCCCTATAAAAGATGGTCATGGATTTTGGGTACCTAAGGGTATTTTTCTTTTCATTCAAAGTTACTTGCATATAAGACTATGTTATCGCACCAAATACTTGAGAAGGGTCTAAGGACCTTGAAAAAGAAAAACCTTGTTGAAGGTTTGAATGATTTTTATCTTGATTTTGATTTTTGTGAGCATTGCATTTATGGATAACAAAACCATGTTTAGTTTTACTCAAGTTCTCATAAATATTGTGGTGTGTTGGATCTTATTCATCCATGTGTTTGGTCTTGTAGATGTTCCTTCCATTGGAAAATCCACATATTAATGATCCATTTACTGATGATTATAGTAGGACATGGGTATATTTTTTAAAGAGTAAATTTGATGTTTTTAGTTGATTTAAATAATTTAAAGAAATGGTTTAATTATAGACTAGAGGGAAAATAAAATCTATAAGGATTGATAGTGGGGGTGAATTTTATCTAATGATTTTGATAGATTTTCTAAAAATTGTGGCATTTATAGGAAAAAGACAACCCCATATTCTCCACAACAAAATAGAGTTGTAGAAAAGATGATCAAGGTGTTGATGGAGAAGGTTGGGAGTATGTTTAGTGGTTTTGGCCAAGAACAAAATTTTTGGGTTGAAGTTTTTGCCACCACTTGCTACCTAATTAATAGGTCTCCTACATCGGCTCTTGTTGATAAAACACTTATGGAGGCATGGTTAGGTTAAAATCCTTCATCGGGACATCTTAGATTTTTTGGCTGTGAGGCATATACATATGTACCAAAGGAGAAGCGAACAACGTTGGAGAACAAGCCTATGAAATTTATCTCCATTGATTGCAGTCTTAGTGTGAAACGATGCAACCTTTGGAACCCTATTCCATAGAATGTAATACATAGTAGAAGTGTTATTTTTAGATAAAAATAAACCTACTTATATTACATTACAGCTTGAACATTCTAAAAAGGAATATGTGATCCAACTACCTTTTGCACCTGAGAATTTGAATCAGGGCCCCTAGATAGACAATAAGTTGAGGAGAGATCACCAAGTTTTTAATTGTCAGAAGAGCAGGAAGAACCTCCAAGTTAAACCTACAAGGAAGAGATAGCCACTTGAAAGGTATTATCTATTGGCATAACTGATGATGTGATGGTAAGTGTTATGGTATAGATTTTTTATTTTCATGATCACTTATTGTGTTGTCATTGATGTCAAGTATTGACCTAGTGTTCTTAGTATGTTGTCATATATGTGAGAAGGATGAATAGTGTGTTCCAAGTGGTTTCAGTGGTTGTGATTCTTAAGAGATACCTAAGAGTGTCTTTAGAGGATAAATATATAATCACAAATATTGAAGGTATTATTTGAGTAAGTTATGTTTGTTTGAAGTATGACAAGGAAACTTCTAAAAACAATCTATGACTAGCAATGAGTATTTGATCGGTTTATAAAATCTATGATGAATTAGGTGGCATGATCACAAGATTATGTTTCTAATGCAGTTTCAAGTTCATGGTTTCGACTAAAAATGATTTAGATGATCAATAATCATGTTTTGAGGTTTCAGAAGTTGCTTTAGTGAATGGTGACAGTGTTCTTGAATTACCGATGGTAGATCTTCATTTGACAATTGATGATCGAGTTGCGATGATTCATGTGTGTTCTAGTTGTCATGCTAACTTGTCCCAATTTATTTGAGGTTGTGTGTTGGCTTTTTCATTGATCAAGGTAGACATTTTATCAATATTAAGGATGAGTTGGTCGAAACATGTTTGACTATTCTTGACAAAATTAATTGTATGAGTCTATCATGTAGCCGACAGATTTGGTAGAGAATTTTGTTATATTGGGATGTGTGTTTTGGCATGATCTCTCTGAGAGTGAAGATAGAAAGGTGTTTTCAATTTTTTTTTGTAAGGATTAAGGCGGTGGTCATCTTAGGGCTTGAGTAGTAATATTTATATCATCAAATTGAATATTTGTGTGTAGATCATCGATGTGAAGGTGCGATCTAGCCAGAGTATTCCAAAGGAATCTAATGAATGAATGAATGTTTTACAGAGGATCTAATCAGGCAAAGGAGTTGTTATTCTCCAAATCAAAAGACCCTAACAAGTTTCTTATTATAAATCCCTTAACCAGGTAGATCCTAACAGATCTTATTTGTAAATCTCTTAATAGAGTGGCTCATTAATTTGAGTTTGAAATCTCCTAACAAAGTTACTCCTAGCATGGTAAAGCTCCTAACAAGGCTAGAGGTAAATCCCATAACTAGGTGGCACCTAACAGTATCTTTGTAAACTCCTAATAGGGTTAAGCTCCTAACAGGGTGTACTTCAAAAGAGTACTTTATTTGTGGGTCTTCGTTCCCACCATGGTTTTCACCCATTTGGGTTTCCACGTAAAAATCTTTGTGTTATGTGTTGCATGCTTTGTGGTGGTTGTGTTTATTGGTTAAGTTTCATTTTCTTATCTATTGATGAACTTCTGAATGTTGTTTTTGAGTTAAAGGAAAGAAAAGAGGCGGATATATTAGTATAATGATTCACCCCCCCCCCCCCCCCCCCCCCCTCACTATTATTGGACCTTTAGGACTAAAAATTGGTACTAGAGCCCTATTCCTCTTTGTGGTGAAGTTTAACAGCTTGAGGTCAAGATGTGAGAATGATGAGGAAAGAAGGTCCTAAGTTCACAATGGGAGAACTACTCAGTGTGGAGTGGTAGAATGAAGATTTATGTAAAAGGTATGGGAAACAAGTATTGGAATCATGTTTT
Organism: Thuja plicata; assembly: GCA_018584345.1. Classification (NCBI taxonomy): domain Eukaryota; kingdom Viridiplantae; phylum Streptophyta; class Pinopsida; order Cupressales; family Cupressaceae; genus Thuja; species Thuja plicata. Next base: position 1,119,728 of record MU224128.1, on the reverse strand, counting down.
TACTAGATATGTTACACCTACAAGAATTATTAATGCAGATCAGCTAAGGGAACAACAATAAAATACTATAACTATGGAAGCCATTGAAAGTACATTATCTGATGCAGAGTTTGTTGATATCCAAGATCTTGAAACCACCTATGATATGTGGGATAAATTTAAGTAGTATATGGTGGTGATGCACATGTATAGAAAGCTAAGGTTGACAGCTTGAAAGTAAAGTTTGATGACATGTGCATGGTTGAAGGTGAAAACATTGAGTAGTATGGTAAGAGAATAAAAGAACTAGTTGCTACTATCAAAAGTGTTGGTGGTACCATTGAAGATGATGATGTGGTAATTAAATTTTTGATAACCTTGTTACCTCTTTATGCTATTAGGGTTTTTGATATTCAGGAATTAAGATCTATAGGAACTGGAGTTGTTACACTTGATGCATTGATTGGAAAGTTGACTGCTTTTGTGCTTAGTAATTATGATAATAGTATTCCCAGGGTTGAAGCCTCATTTAGGACATCTATGTCTCTTTCACTTGCAAGGAAAGGAAAGGAAGATAGTTATGAATCTTCTTCTATGTCAAGTTACTCTAGTGATTATAATTCTACCATGTCTGAGGAAAGGAAACAAGAAGAGTTGGAAACATTGCTTTCTAGGAGGTTACCAAGAGGAACCGGTAAGTACAAAGGAAAGTTACCTCTTAAATGCTTCTCATGTAACAAGATTGGAAACTTTGCTTCTAGATTTCCTGATGGTGATAAGAAATAAAATTCTAAGAGATTCTAGGATAAGAACAAGAAGAATTGCTTTGTTGTTAAAGATAGTGCTACCCATGAGGAATTTGAGGGTAATGAAGAAGATGAATTTACCTTTGTTGTTGTTAAAGAGGATTCCCCTATAGATGGTGGAAAAGCCTTGATTTCTAACATGGATCATGGTGGTGATTGGGTCATAGACAATAGATGTACACATCATATGACCAGTGACAGAAGTGAGTTTACAAAATTGAAAGAATGTGATGGTGGAGCAGTAAGGTTTGGTAATAACCCTTCTTACTTAGTAAAAGAGATAGGATCTATTGCACTTAATAGAAAAATATATTGTGATAATGTTTACTGGGTTGAAAGCCTAGGATATAATTTGCTTACTGTAGTACAATTTAATAACAAAGGTTATCTTGTAGAGCTCACTGGAGGTGTGTGAAAAATACTTGGAAGATCTGGTGATCTAATTTCTACTGGTATGCATACTAAAGGTAACTTATTCCATTTGAATACTACAGTAAAGAAATGTCTAATTGCAAAACTTGATGATAGTTAGTTGTGGCATAGGAGATCTTTCCATGTTAACATTGATAGTTTGGTCAAAGTCAGTTAGATGAATATTTTTAGAGGTTTTCCACAAATAGTAAAACTAGACAATGTCATGTGCAAGGAATGTCAGTTGGGAAAGCTAACTAGTTCTATTTTTATCAGTAAGTCATTTTCATCTAAAGGTATTTTGGATTTAGTACATACTAATTTGTGTGGTTCTATGAGAACAAGAAGCTATTATGGAGATAAGTACTTTATGCTTTTTGTTGATGATTACTCTAGAATGATGTGGGTTACTTTTCTAAAAGATAAATCAGATGCATTCTATATGTTTAAGGTGTTCAAAGCATGAGTTGAAAAGGAAATAGGTAAGAGTCTGAAGTGTTTGAGATCTGACAGAGGTGGTGAGTTCACATGTATGGAATTCACCGAGTTTTTTGAGAACATGGAGTTAAGAGGAAAATGTCAGCTCCTAAAACTCCTCAACAAAATGGGGTTGTTGAGAAAAAGAACGAATCTATTATTGATGTTGCAAGAACCATGATGTTTCAAAGAGATTTGTCTCGAATGCTTTGGAGAGAAGATTTTTTCACTTCTATTTATACATTGAACCAGGTATAGATGAAGAAGGGCACAAATAAGACTCCATATGAGTTATGGTTTGGTCACACACCTAGTGTGAAATACTTCAAAGTTTTAGGGAGCGGGTTCTATATAAAGAGAGATGAATATTCAGGGAAATTTGATCTTGCGAGTGATGAAACAATATTCCTAGGTTATTCTATAAAGAGAAAAGCATAGAAGTGTCTAAACAAAAGAACCAACAAGTTGATAGAAAGTGCAAATGTAAAGATTGATGTTCTCAAAACTGAATGATGGTTACAGCAAGAATAAATCAGGAGATGATCAGGGGATTGTGTATGTTCATCTGGTGGAGCAAGAATTTGAAATTTAGAACAATGAAGATGTACTTGTTCAATCGGTAGAAGAGGCTCCTAGACCTGAACCAGTGTTACCAAGGTATGTGAAGTTGAATCATTATGTCGATCAAATTATTGGTGATAAGGAGGTTGGTGTTCAAACTAGAAGAAATATTAGAGAAAGTAGTTGTTTGATTTCTAAACATGAACCTAAATCTATTAAAGAGGCATTGAAGAATTAATATTGGGTTAAGGTCATGGAAGAATAATTAGACCAAATAAAGAAGAACAATACTTTGGTACTTTTTCCCAGACCTATTGATAAGAATGTGATAGGAACTAAGTGGGTATTCAAGAATAAACTCAATGAATTTGGTGAAGTTGTCAGAAATAAGGCAAGACTAGTGGTTAAGGGTTATGCATAAGAAGAAGGCTTGGACTATGGACAGACTTTTGCACCAGTGGAAAGAATTCAAGGAGTAAGGATTCTGATAGCATATGCTTCTTACAAAGGATTTAAAGTTTTCCAAATGGATATCAAATTTGCATTATTGAATGGAATTCTAGGAGAGGAATTTTACATAGAACGGCCTGATGGTTTTTTACTATCAAAAGATGAAGACAAGGTATGCAAGTTGCAGAAGGAACTTTATGGTTTGAAGCAGGAACCAAGGGCATGGTATGAGAGACTCCACTCATATCTGGTCAAGATCAATTTCATCAGAGCAAGTGAGGACAATAATGTTTACTTGAAGATAGAAAATGATGACCGATTGTTGATTGCTAAATTCTTTCTGGATGACATCATTTTTGGTGGAAATGATGAGATGAGCATTGCTTTGGCTGATGAAATGAGGATAGAATTTGAGATGTCTATGTTTGGAGAGATAAAATTATTTGTTGGATTGCAGATATCTCAGCTCAGTGATGGAATCTACATCATCCAAGGAAAGTATGTAAGGGAAGTGTTAAAGACTTTTGGGTTAGAAGATTCTAAACCGGTTGGAACTCCAACGGTGACCAGTTGTAAGCTATCCAGAGAAGATGATTCTAAAGAAGTGAATAAAAATTTATACATATCCATGATAGGTAAGTTGCAATATGTTGTTCACAGTAGACCTAATATAACACATGCAATTGAGATTGTTGCAATATTTCAATCTAATCTTAAGGAATCTGATATGGTGGCAGTGAAGAGAATCTTTAGATACTTAAAAGGGACTGAAGACTATGGTCTTTGATATGCTCACAAAGGAGGTTTACTTTGAGTGTATTCGCTGATACAGATTGGGTAGGTAATGTGGATGATAGGAAGAGCACAAGTGCAAGAGCTTTATTTATTGTAGAAAGACTTGTGTCATGTACAAGAAAGAAGCAAAATTGTATTTATCAATCTACTGTAGATGTTGAATATGTTGTTGTTTCTATTAATTACAATCAAGTTGCTTGGATGAAACATATATTGGAATGTGTCAAGGAGAAGGTAACTAAAGTAGTGGTTATCTATTATGATAATTCTGGTGCTATTAACATATCTAAGAACCCTGTGATGCACTCTAAGACCAAGCATATTAATGCAATTAAGTACCATTTTCTTAGAGAGTAAGAGAAAGAGAAAGAGGTATAGTTAGAGTATGTGCCAACTAAGGAGCAGGTAGCATATATTTTTACAAAGCCACTACCTAAGGATACGTTTGAGTATCTAAGAGGTAATTTGGGGGTTATTCCCCTATCTAAGAAGAATTAAAGTGGTGATATTGCATCAGTTCAATGTTTTGTATTGGAAATATTTGATTGGATTGATGTAATAATGGGATATTCCTTAGGGGGGAGCATTCAATGGTAAAGGTATTGATTACTTGATTGTGATCAATGGTATGGCTTCTTTTGCATTGTTTTCAAAGGGGGAGAGAAGTGATGAGAAGTGACGAGCTATCAGTTGAGACAAATCAGTGAGTAAGAGGGGGACACTTAATAGTTGGACAGAGCATAACACAAGAAGGGAAGATTATCTGATTGACAAGATGTTGAGTTTCCATCAATGCCGAATGGGGAGATTTTTGGCATAATTGATGATGTGGTGGTAAGTGTTATGGTACAGATTTGGTATTGTGTTTTCATTGATGTCAAGTATTGACCTAGTGTTCTTAGTATGTTTCCATATATGTGAGAAGGATGAAAAGTGTGTTTCAAGTGGTTTTAGTGGTCACGATTCTTAAGAGAGGCCTGAGAGTATCTTTAGAGGATAATTGTATGATCGCAATTGTTGAATGTATTATTTGAGTAAGTTATGTTTGATTGAAGTATGACAGGGAAAATGCTAAAATAGTGTGTGACTGGCAATGAGTGATTTGATCATTTTATCAAATCTATGATGAGTTATGTGGCATGATCATAGGATTTTGTTGTTGATAAAGTCTTGAGTTCATGGTTTTGACCACAATTGATTTGAATGATCGGTAAGCATCTTTTTAGGTTTCAGAAGTTGTTTTAGTGAATAGTGATAGTGTTCTTGAGTTACCAATGGTAGATCTTCATTTGGTGATCGGTGGTTGAGTTGTGACGATTCATATGTGTTCCATATGTCATGCTGATGTGTCCTAATTTTTTTGAGGTGATGTGTTGTCTTTACATTGATTGAGGTAGAATTTTTATCAGGATGAAGGCTGAGTTGGTCAAAATGTATATGACTATTCTTGACAAAATTAATTGTATGAGTTTATCATGTGGGCGACCGATTTGGTAGAGAATTTCATTATATTGGGATGTGTTTTTTGGAGTGATCTCTTTGAGAGTGAAGATAGAAAGGTGTTTTCAATTGTGCTTTGTAAGGATTAAGGTGGTGGTCATCTTAGTGCTTGAGCAATAATATTTATTTCATCAAATCAAAGATTTGTGTGTGTAGATCGTCGGTGTGAAGGTGTAATCAAGCCAGAGTATTCCAGAGCAATCTAATGAATGAATGAATGTGTTACCGAGGATCTGATCAGGCAAAGGAGTTTTTATTTCCCAAATCAAAAGACCCTAACATGTTTCTTATTCTAAATCCATTAATCGGGTATATCCTAATAGATTTTAATTGTAAATCTCTTAACAAAGTGGCTCATTAATTTGAGTCTGAAATCTCCTAACATAGTTACTCCTAATAGGTTAAATCTCTTAATAGGGCTAGAGGTAAATCCCATAACAGGACGACACCTAATAGTGTCTTTGTAAACTCCTAACAAGGTTAAGCTCCTAATAGGGCGTACTTCAGAAGAGTACTTTATTTGTAGGTCTTCATTCCCACCGTTGTTTTCACCCATTTGGGTTTCCACATGAAAATATCCATGTTATGTGTTGCATTCTTTGTGGTGGTTGTGTTTATTGGTTAAGTCTCATTTTCTTATCTATCAGTGAGCTTGTGAATGTTATTTTTGAGTTAAAGGAGGGAAAAGTTGCAGATATATTAGTATATTGATTCACCCCCCTCCCTCTTAGTATTCTTGGACCTTTAGGACTAACATTATCCCGATGATTGGAGATGTATATTTTCCTTGAATACTAGTATTGATGAACCTAGATCTATAGAAGAGACATTAGGTATGAATGATGCAAAATCCTAAAAAATTTCCATCAATGAAGAAATGACATCTTTGAAAAAGAATGATACATGTGATCTTGTACCATTGCCTAAATAAAAAAAACTTGTTGGTTGCAAATGAGTGCTCAAGAAAAAATTGATTCAGATGGGAGCATTGAGAAGTACAAAGAAAAGTCAGTTGCAAAAAGGCTACTCTCAAGTTTAGGGTGTTGATTATGGTGAGATATTCTCTCCTATTATAAAAAAAGTCATCCATTTGATTTTTTTATTTCTATTACTATTGCTTATGATTTAGAGGTTGAGAAAATGGATGTTAAAATTGCTTTCCTTCATGGTGATTTGTAGGAGGATAATTACATGGCTCAACTAGAGCACTATGTGGTAAATGGTAAAAACAATTTGGTCGAATAAAATTGAAGAAATATTTGTATGGCCTCAAGTAGAGTCCTCGGATGTGGAACCATATATTTGACACATATATATTGAGTTTGGGATTTAAGCATTCTAAATCAAATCATTGTGTTTATTATAAATTTTATAGTAGTCATTTGCTATACATTGCATTATATGTTGATGATATATTGTTCATTGATAAAGAAAAAGTTATGATTGTATAAATGAAGTCACGGATTGTTGTTGAATTTGAAATGAAAGACCTTGGTGCAGAAAAAAATATTCTTGCGATGGGAATTAGAAGAGATTGAGTGAATAGAAAGCTATGGCTAGGACAGAGTAAGTATGTGAACTCATTTTTACAAAGGTTTAACATACAAGATTGTAAATCATTATGTGTTCCTTTTATAGCTAGAACAATTTTGTCTATTTTAGATTTTCCTACATCCCTATTAGAGATGGAAGACATGGGAAAAGTACCTTGCCATAGTACAATGGGAAGTTTAATGTATATTGTGGTCTTTACTAGACCAGACCTTTCCCAAGTAGTGGGAGATCTTTCTAGATATATGTTTAATCCCAACAGAGTTCATTGGGATGTAGTGAAAAGAGTCTTAAGATATATGAAAGGGTACTATAGAGTATTCTTTGTGTTATAATGGTAAGATGATAAGAGACAAAATTTACTTGGATATTTATGGTTGTGTGGATTCAGATTGTGTAGGTGATGTTGATAGTAGAAGATACACCAGTGCTTGTGTATTTATTTTATTTGGTGGTTCAATCAGTTGGATGAGTAAGAAAAAAATTGGGGTTACTTTGTCCACTACCGAGGAAAATTATATGGTAGCTACTCATGCTTGTAAGGAATCCATTTGGCTAAAGAGACTATGTTAAGATATTGGAATAAATTAGGGAGGAATAATAGTTTATTGTGATAGTCAGAGTGTGATCTGCCTAGAAAAGAACCCAAATTTTCATTCTAGGACCAAGCACATTGATGTTTATTATAATTTTGTCAGAGATATGGTCAATGATGGTAGAGTGAAGGTGGTCAACTTAGAGACTTTGATGAATGTTGTAGACTCTTTAACTAAAGCTATTAGCATAGAGAAGTTTAGATGGTGTTTGGAGTATATGGACCTCTTTTCCCTAGTGACTAAATAATGACGTTGGAACACCTCTTATTTCTCTCTCAAGGTGTTTGAAAAGTGGGAGATTTGTTGGGAAAAATAATTTCACTTATAATTGGTGAATTTTGACTATTTTTCATTAGGTTTAATTCCAACAATGAATATTTTGTGAACTATTTTTGGGTGGGTTTATCCCATGGTTTTGTAATACCATTTGATAGTTCCATGTTTTATATCTCCTCTATATTAGGTACATGAGAGACATTGTGATGTATTGTAAAATTTTGATCGCTATCGAGTTACCTATAGATCTCTTTTGGTGATACTCTTGTGAGAAGCTTTCTCAGCAAGTATACTGTAATATATTATTGATTTCGAAATAATATATTGGGATACTTTTAGAGTGTGGATTTTTTCTCCGAAAGGGTTTTCCCCATGTAAATCATTGTGTTGTGATATGCATGCTATTTTATGTTATTTTGTAAAGTTTCTATAACTATTGTAAATATTTGAGATTTTTTTACATGAATGTCCTCTCAAGGTTAGTGTAGGAAGTTTTTCCACTACTTAGATTCCTTACATTATGAAGATGACAAACAAGTGAAGGATCTTGAATGAACCACTATTGTTAGTCCATGTATATTTCCTCTTGAATGTCATTGTGAATAAATACACTCTTCCCATCCATCTGATGAACTTACCATCTATGAGCTATAATCATAGCTAAAATTGTTGGTGCAGAGCACCCTAGGGTTTTAGCTCCGAAACCCTAGCAGGTTTAATAGAGGTGGCCCGGGAGCAGATCACAGTGAACGACAAAGTTTTGTTTGGTTGGCAGTTTCTGTTATTTTCCAAAACCTTAACAGTTCTTAGCTCTTGTCGCAAAGTCGCAGATGCTCAGCAGTCAACAGAAAATAGTGAATCGCAAACTCGCGAGCTGATCGGCGGTTAAGTTCTTAAGTGCGTGAGTGAGGGACAACCAATGCATCGCAGAGTCGCACGAGAATCATCAGCTCATTTAAAAGAGTGTGCGAGTGAGCGATGAGAGCTCATCGCACAGTCGCGAGGTGAATTGGCAATTAGGCTATGAGGGTCGCAACAACGCGATGAGAAGGTATCGTAGACTCACGAGTAGATCGGCGGCTAGTGGAAGACGGCTACGACAAGGCGACAATAGCTCATCGCACAGTCGGTGGTCTATCGGCGGTCAGCTTGAAATGGGCGTGACAGTGCGATGACCGTGTATCGCGAAGTCGCCAAGTACTCAGCACTTAAGAGAAGATAGTGGAGAGAACGCGACGATGATGCATCGCTAAGTTGCAGAGTAACCATCAGCTCGGTTCAAGGCATTGCGAGTGTGCGACTAAAATGCATTGCACACTCGCAGAGTAATCATCAGCTCATGTACAAGCATTGCGAGTGCGCGACGATGATGCATCGCCCAGTCACAGATGAATAGGCAGCTCATCCAGAAGTGTTGCAAGCGCGCGACAACAGCGCAGCGCAAGGTCGCAGAGGAATCGATAGTGCGGTTAGAAGTACTGCGAGGACGCGACAAGAGCTCATCACTTAGTCACAAGGGAATCAGCAGCTCGGGTATAAGGGTTGCGAGCACGCGACTGCAATGAATCGCAAGGTCGTAGACTAAAGCATGCACAGTTGTTATGACTTGCGACTATGCGATTAAACATCTGAAGTAAGACAAACGTCTGATCGAGCTGAGAAAGAGTTGAAAAGTCAGATACGACAAAAGAAAAGAGAGAACACCATGGAGGAAAACATTGTCCACGTCGACAACCATGCAAAGGATGATTTGATGACAGTTACAGGAAGAAGGTGAAGAGCCGAGGCAGTTAGGATCCTCAGGCGGACAGGTAACCTAAAAACAGTTACGAATCAAGAAGAAGCCGATACTTATAATCGGGAAAAACCCATGGAGGGGTTGTTGTTGAAGAACTGTAATTGTAAAGGCTAGCAGAAGTAGTTTTTCTGTGTGTGTGCATTGTAAACTTTCTGATTTTCAATAAAGAAGTGTTCTTGGTGTGTTCTGTGTAAACTTGTATTGTGTGCCAATTTTTGTAGAGTAGTATTCTGAGTTCAATTCAGTTCAATGGATACCTTTTGACTCTCATGATCAGGCTTATAGGATGTGACTGAAAAAAGGTACCCATTATTTATTTCTATTCTATTTTTGTGTTTGTGTCTGAGAAGTGGCTAGTCAAAGTTGGAAACAAGTCCTAGGCGAGCTAAATGGTCCGGCTAGGGAACTTGTAGGAGAGAGATAGAAGGAGAAGGTGCATGACTGACTTTATTCA
>MU224128.1:1094278-1106810 GCA_018584345.1 Thuja plicata | reverse complement strand
TTTAAAGATTTGTATGCAGGGGATGAAGATTTTGCAGAAGCATACAAGGTATGCTCTGATTTTGAAAATCATTTTCACAGTGAATTTGCTAACTACACTCTACAGAATGGTTTTTTGTTTAGGGACAATCAATTATGTGTTCCAAGGGGTTCCATGAGAGAGAACCTGATACAAGAAAAACACAATGGATGTTTGAGTGGGCATTTTGGATTGAATAAGACTCTGGAATTAGTAAGTAGATACTATTACTGGCCAAAGATGCAGAAAGATGTAAGGAGATATGTAGAGCAATGCACAGTTTGTCAGAAGGCAAAGGGGACCTCTACAAATGCTGGTTTGTATCAACCACTGCCCATACCTGATAGGCCTTGGGAATTTTTGAGTATGGATTTTATTTTGGGGTTACCTAGGACAAAGACCGGTTATGACAGCATTTTTGTTGTAGTAGACAGGTTCAGTAAAATGAGTCATTTTATACCTTGTAAGACCACTAATGATGCCAGTCATATTGCTCATTTATTTTTTAAGGAAATAGTTAGAATTCATGGTTTGCCAGTAAACATAGTGTCTAACAGAGATGTCAAATTCATGGGTCATTTTTGGAAGACCTTATGGAGAAGATTGGGAGCTAATTTGTCCCACAGTTCTGCCTACCATCCTCAAACAGATGGTCAGACAGAAGTTATCAATAGAGTGCTGGGAAACTTGCTTAGATTCTTAACAAAGGAGTATGGAAAATCCTGGGATCAAGTGTTACCACAGGCAGAATTTGCTTATAATGATAGTGTTAACAGAACTACAGGGAAAAGCCCATTTCAGATTGTGTATGGGATACATCCACGTGGAGTTTGTGAACTCAGAGAGTTGAAAGGACAGGGAGTGATAAGTGGACATGTTGATGACTTTGCACAGTCTATGAAGGAGATACATGATCAGGTGAAGAAGAATCTGATTGAGTCAAATCAGAGATTAAAAGAGAAAGTAGATGAAGGGAGGAGAGAAGTCCAATTTTAGATTGGAGATCTGGTAATGGTACATCTGAACAAAGCCAGATTACCAAAGGGGATTCCTACTAAGCTGCAAATGAGGAGAATAGGTTCCTACAAGATATTGGAGAAGTATGGGCAGAATGCCTATAAAATTGATTTACCTAACGATTTGGATATATCACCTATTTTTAATGTGCAGGATCTTATTCCATATAGAGGACCAGTGATACCTGAGGCTACTCAAAAGATGGAAGTAGGAAAAGATGTTCAAGGTATACAGGTGAAAGCTAAGTCCAAGTTGCAAGCAGAGAAAATCCTGGATTCACGAGTTCAGAAGACAACTCGACGAAGGGTATACAGAGAATACCTAGTCAAATGGTTAGGGTTACCAGAAGCAAAAGCTACATGGATGGACGAAGAAGACTACAGAAAACATGGAATTAGTTTGGCATTGTTGCCGACTAATTCAAACTAAATTCTTCCTTCGCAGAGGGGGGAGTATGGTGCAGAGCACCCTATGGTTTTAGCTCCGAAACCCTAGCAGGTTTAACAGAGGTGGTCTGGGAGCAGATCACAGTGAATGATGAAGTTTTGTTTGGCTAGCAGTTTCTGTTATTCTCCAAAACCTTAACAGTTCTTAGCTCTTGTCGCAAAGTCGCAGATGCTCAGCGGTCAATAGAAAATAGTGAATCGCAAACTCGCGAGCTGATCGGCGGTTAAGTTCTTAAGTGCGCAAGTGAGTGACAACCAATGTATCGCAGAGTCGCAAGAGAATCATCAGCTCATTTAAAAGAGTGTGCGAGTGAGCGACAAGAGCTCATCGCACAGTCGCGAGGTGAATTGGCAGTTAGGCTATGAGGGTCGCAACAACGCGATGAGAAGGTATCGCAGACTCGCGAGTAGATCAGTGGCTAGTGGAAGACGGCTACGACAAGGCAAAAATAGCTCATTGCATAGTCAGCGGTCAGCTTGAAATAGGCGCGACAGTGCGATGACCGTGTATCGCAAAGTTGCCGGGTACTCAGCAGTTAAGAGAAGATAGTGGCGAGAATGCGACGATGATGCATCACTCAGTCGCAGAGTAACCATCAGCTCAGTTCAAGGCATTGTGAGTGCACGACTACAATGCATCACACACTTGCAGAGTAATCATCAGCTCATGTACAAGCATTGCGAGCGCACGACGATGATGCATCGCCCAGTCGCAGATGAATAGGAAGCTCATCCAGAAGTGTTGCGAGCACGCGACAACAGTGCAGCGCAAGGTCACAGAGGAATCGGCAACGTGGTTAGAAGTATTGCGAGGACGCGACGAGAGCTCATCACTCAGTCGCAAGGGAATCGGCAGCTCGGGTATAAGGGTTGCGAGCGCGCGACCACAATGAATCACAAGGTCGCAGACTAAAGCATGCATAGTTGTTATGACTCATGACTATGTGATTAAACATCCGAAGTAAGACAAACATCTGATCGAGCTGAGAAAGAGTTGAAAAGTCAGATATGACAAGAGAAAAGAGAGAACGCCACGGAGGAAAATGTTGTCCACGTCGACAACCATGCAAAGGATGATTTGATGACAGTTACAGGAAGAAGGTGAAGAGCCGAGGCAGTTAGGATCCTCAGGCAGACAGGTAACCTAAAAACGGTTACAAATCAAGAAGAAGCTAATACTTATAATCGGGAAAAACCCATGGAGGGGTTGTTGTTGAAGAACTGTAATTGTAAAGGCTAGCAGAAGTAGTTTTTCTGTGTGTGTGCATTGTAAACTTTCTGATTTTCAATAAAGAAATGTTCCTGGTGTGTTCTGTGTAAACTTGTATTGTGTGCCAATTTTTGTAGAGTAGTATTCTGAGTTCAATTCAGTTCAATGGATACCTTTTGACTCTCATGATCAGGCTTATGGGATGTGACTGTCAAAAGGTACCCATTATGTATTTCTATTCTGTTTTTGTGTTTATGTCTGAGAAGTGGCTAGTCAAAGTTGGAAACAAGTCCTAGGCGAGCTAAATGGTCCGGCTAGGGAACTTGTAGTAGAGAGATAGAAGGAGAAGGTGCATGACTGACTTTATTCAGTCATGAAGAGAAGGAGGAGGTAAAGAGTGAAAATTTCGGTGGGTAGGAAACCTAGTTGAGAGGGAGAATAGAAATCCTTCTAGTTAGGGTCTGAGAGTAACCCTAAGAGACTCATGTGTGAGTCTAGAGGATCCTGAAGTGAATAGGATCCAAGGTGAGATTCCTAAGAGAGAGTGGGAGTCTAGGATAGTAAGGTGACCTCCCCATCAATTGTGACCATATTCCACTAACATGTGTCAAATCACCAACCAATCATCTGCTAACTCTAGTGTTCGATGAGCCCAAAGAGGTCTTGAGACTAAATAATCTAGATGAGAATAATCATCCTCTAAATGTTAACTATGGGAGGAATAGTAATCATCTTCATCAATATCACCAAATGAAGTGGAGAAAGACAACTTATCATCTAAAGCAGGATGATTAAGATTCTCAAAAGAATTATCATCATGATGCAATGGATCCAATGTGATAGAATATAAGGAAGTGTGAGAAGAAGAGCTAGCATGAATCTCCTCAAAATGAACACTCCTCTCAATGAAAAAATAATGAGTGGTAGCATCTATAAGACTATATCCTTTGCAATCATCTAGGTATCTGGTAAATATGTAAGGCTTTCTTTGTAGATCCACAACCTTGTGCTTTTCTACTGCAATATGGGCCCATGCATGAGAACCAAACACTCAAAAGTGTTTAACTGAGGGTTTTCAATAAGTCCAAGATTCAAAGGGAGTAAATCCCTTCACAAATTTGTGAGGGATTCAAATCTGGATATAACATGCATAGTTAATGGCTTCTATCCAATATAGTGGTGCCAAATATTTAGAGTGTATCATATAGCTAGCTATTTCTTTCAAGGACTTATTCTTCCATTCCATTACTCCATTCTTTTGAGGATTGTAGGGAATTGTATGCTAAAATTTAATGCTCTCTAAAGTACAAAACTACTAAAACTTGTTGTTGGAATTTTCCTCCATTATCTATACGTAGAACTTTGATACATTTCATCAAGTCACATAGAACTAGCATCTACTTCATGTAGACCTAATATCAAAAAATCCATTATATTGCATTTATATAATCCTCCACTAAGTCACATTGAATAACATCTACAAATCCATTATATTAAATTTACATAATCCTCCACTCAGAGGGTTCAATATACATATCATCAAGGATTACAATGCTTATTTCATATTGCATTCGGTTTACAACTTGCAAGAATGATAAGATTAGAAATAACATGAGAAGATGGAAGTGACGAAACTCTCCAAGGTTGATGTTGAATCAAGTTCACCAATTTCTAATTATGGTTTTCAATGCCACCCAATCACATGGAACCCTCAGTTCCACCCCACTATGCATGTGAAGATAGTCACATGACCCAAATAATCATACAAAAAGGCACATGTGGATAAGGTTTATACAAAAGCCAACGTGGAGTACAAACACCCAACACAACACCACATTCACAAGAATGAATCATAATGTAATGTAACACAAAGATGCCAACACCAATACATCACCATATCATACAGAAACAAAAAGAAGGAATGATGCCCAAGCAACAATAGTCATCATAAATATTAACACATCCTAGAATGGCTACAATAAAGATAAGAAGTAAATAACAAGAGAAACATCAAAATTGCCATACAACAAAAAGAACAACATAATAACCAAAATGACCAAATAATAATAAATTAATAGGGTGCTACTTAATCTCCCAGGCCCTAGGTACTATAATGTTAAGTGTATGGATTGTCATCATGTGTTCTCGCGAAGAGGCACCACACAAAAGTTGAGCCTTCTCTCATATGGATGTCAATGATGATCATGCAAGTCCCAATGCTACATGAGAAGGTGTGTCTCTCTGGACCAGTCCTAGTGCTCCATCTGCAAGAATGCCTTCTCAATTCATGCATAGCCTCATGATAGTGATCATGGTGCACTTGAGGGATCACAATTATCTTATTAATATTTTTATCCAATTTTATTATTATGTTATCATTTAATTACAAAACTCTCTAAACATGATTGCTAAGTGTACCACATATGGGCCGAGAAGGTGAGTGGGAGCCACTCCCTAAGCCCATTTTAGTACCTAGACATAAGCTCATCACACTCAATCAAATGAGGAATTAGAACAAACATAAGGCTTCATTTCACTTTTCCAATTTTAAATCTTTCCAACTCCATATTTACTTTTAATGGCAAAAGCCATTTTCTCATTATGGATCCACTTTGATCCCATAATGAAATTTCCATATATAATATCATATTCCACAATATAATATAATTTTAAAAACATCAAAATCTACTTTTCATAAAATGCCAATTTGGACCAAAAAATAGTCATGGAGGCCATCCACCATTGATGGACCTCCAAAATCTCAAATATTCAAACTTGATAAATCAAAAAGTTGGGAAACCCCATTGCCCCCCTACAACACATCACAAAAGATACTATAAAATTACCATTTCAACCATCTAATAAAATTTAGGTAGCATATTCCCATAGGAACACACATTTTAAAATCTAAAAGAATTCATTTAAACCAAGAATTTTTAAATTGAAAGATGTTTGAAATCGTCAAAAAATCATTTGCAACATACTAGAATTAACTAGATTGAAAAAAGAGAGAGAGAAATTGAGAGTCCTAGCTCAAAACCCGATGAAACTTCAACTTTTAAAAGCAAGCCACACATACAAAATAAAGCCAAATCCTTTGAGAAATCCAAAACACTCATCGAAACTCAAACCAATGCCCACAAAATTACCCTCAATAAATCTCTCAAAGTCTCCCTTCCAAATTTTACATGTAGGGTTTTGTTTAGAGCCAAGAGAGAAAAATAGACTAAGTGTTGAAATAATGAACCCTAATTACAAATTAAAACTCACCTTTGAGAGATAAATAAAATAATAATAAAATCAACTTAAAACCCAATTATAAAATAAACTTCCAAAAGAACCCCAAAGGTTAAATCGTGCAATTCCCATTAAATTGAATACATATAAGGTATATTTCACATTCTGATATTAAATTGCTTAAGCTATATTGAAATTTCATTGATATATGCATTTAAAGACTGACTGCGCACAAACAATCATTATGGGTCTTTCATAAACATACATTGGAGTAACTAGATGATTCAAAAATGGTAATTGGAGGTGTGAACACAATTAATTTGGGAAAACCATCCAAGTTAGGAATGATGGCTAGGGTTGGGTAAAATAAATGGTTGTTGTGCTATCTCCTGTAACCACCATCGTGGATATGGGCATGCTCAAACTTGTGAAGCTAGGTGAAGTTGATGTTGTGTACCCAAAGTCACTAAAACATTCACATGTCAAGTGTACCTACTCATGCATATAGATAAATATTTGAAGTAACTAAAATTATTTGAAGGGAATTTTAGCATTCTCATAATATTTAAATGATACAAAATCACCCTTTCACATCTAATCATCAATTAAAGCACAATAATAATTTCACCCAATTAACTACATTAAATAATGATATCAATATTGTTTTGTTACAATAACGAGAATACAAATATTCACTAAATGGAGTCAACATCATATTTTCATCATAATCCTAATAATCTAGTGAATCTAACATATATATCTAACTACATTGGTTAGCATTTAATATCATAAAAAACATAACTTCACTTCATTTTAATAATTAATTAGGTTTAACTTTACTTCATTTAATAATTAATCAAGTTTAATTTACATTTCCATATTAACATTGATATTTCAAATGACAAAAATATTCTATCCCAATGCATTTTCCAATGCTACAATCACAATTCAAAATATTTAGAATATTACATCGCAACCAACTCATAGTCATCATCACAATAGGACCACTGGGTTCTCTCAACTAAGCACCAAAAGCAAGCATGAATCCCAATGCAACAACATAAACCAGACCATAATAAAGTAAGCCAACACATCACGGGTCCAAAATGATCACAAGATATATATCAACAAAGCAGAAGGTAGGCACCAAAAATCACGTAGTGCAACAATGAAGCAACCAATACAATATCAAAGCACCATAAACGGTCTACATGCAACTGTAAAAAGGGCTAAACTACAGGCAAAATGCCAAGTCCACATCAAGAAGTAAGCAATGCAAAAGAGCAAAAGGGAGAGGCATTACAAAAACTTAAATGTCCATATATTTTGGAATTGTTTTAGAGAAATGACGAAATGTAATCTCATATTTAATCATTTGCCTATTTTTTTTTTATCATACTTTAAGATGGAAGGAAGCGATTTTTGGTTTTGGTCTTCATAAGAATGTGATTACAGATTCTATGAGGAAATGGATCTTGTCACATATTTGGAAAAGTAGATGTCGAGCATTACTTCCTAATTGTAGTTTGCATCAATAAGTAGACACTCTAATGTTTTACTTGAACATTATGTTCCAACTAGTTTTTTTTTACGTGCATAGCTAAAGATTGAGTATAAAGATGGGTCTAGATACTACAAACGATTGAATGATATAAAATATCAGTTTTTGCAACTTCAAGAGGGAGGTATGCAATGTTCCAAACAACTGCACATTCTCTTCAAGTTTCAATCTTAAGAGGTTACAAGTATATATTTTATGTCAATGACTTTTTGTTTAGCCTCCTTGATGTACATATTTTACTTTTATCTTGTTGTTATGATCAACAAGCTTATTGGATCAGCAGGCTTATACATCTCCGTGTTATATTATAGTCTTGGTAAATGTTGTAATTTGTTTCTTTGTAGTGTGTGCTCGTTGGAACAACTATAGTTATTGTTTTACCTGGATCAATACAAAAATTATCTAACTCAAGCAAAATTTTACTAACAATTCTTTTATCAATGTTGATTAAAATAGTGCAAATATTATATCATTTTTTAATATGTAAAATTGAACAAAATTGTATTGTAATAAAAAAAATTATCACATACCCATTAAACCCATAGATCCAACTGCTAGTTACGCCGTAGGCATTTCCCTCTGGGAAAGCCCCAGCCAATTTTTTTCGATCAACGGTTGGTAGTCTTCGAGAGGGGAATGACTACCATTCAAATCATCCCCATCGTTAATTTTAACACCTTAGGCTATTGGTTGAAACAGTTAGATTTTCATATTTACTTTATTTTCTGTCGTCCCCATTTTGTACGCATTTACTTTTTCAAGTGCACACTATCAAATCAGGTCATAAATACCAAATTTAATATCACCAATAATAAGTATGCATCCATAGTGTCCTTTTTTTTATCACGTGGCTGCTTTTTTCCTTACTTTATCAGAGCAATGGAGGAGGAAATACAGCAAGAAATCAATAATATAGTTAACCTTAGTATAGATTATATAATATAGATATATGTATAGTGAACCTTAGTTAAACATATTATTAAGGTTATATTAATTATATTATCTTAAGTTTATTATAATTAAGGTTATATTAATTATATTATCTTAAGTATATTATACGTAGATATTTATAATATATTACTAATAATTAACTATATTATCTTACCTTATTATATATCTTAATAAATATATATAATATCAGTATAAATATTACCTTAATATATTATTAATATAGTGTAATAATATATTATTAATATAACCTATCGTAACTGCTAGAGGATTGCTGAAGATATTTGATTAGGTTTGCTCTTATCCTGCATTTAATGTATTACGTTGGGAATGTTCTCTCGCTGTGAAGTCGTGGAGGGAGGCTTGCTGTTTGAAGATATTTGATTAGGTTTTCTATTATCCTGCATTTAATGTATTAGGTTAGAGCCTTCTGGAATGCTCTTTGCCTCGCCGCCCTCTTCTCCTATAAATTACAAATTACTATGTTAGAAAAAATTACCATTACCTACGAGAAGAAAGCTTAGAGCACTCACAAAAACAAACAGCAGACAACAGCTATTGAACTGCAGACGTTTGTTACTTCTACGGTACTTTTTACCCTTCTGTAGCCTTTTTAACTTTGGTAAATTATTTATGTCTTTCTGCATAAGTTGATATTTTAATCTCTACCAGCGATACTGTCAATATTTGTCAATTTTGATACTGTTAATAAATAAAATGTAGCCAAAGCTCAGCAATATAATTATAAACAAAGGGACAAATACTTAATATAATTGTAGGATTAGTGATAGGATTTTGATTATATCGCCGAATTATTTTTAAAATCCACCCACTATTATATATGTGTAACTTGCAAGGCATTCTTCACTTAAAACAATATAGCTTTGTAGCTTTTCTACGAAAGAAAGACATGCCCATTACTTTTACTTCAAACATACTGTACTGAAATTATGCCCAACAGTGTTTTTGCATTATGAATTTTTCATATTCGGTCCAGTAATCAATGGACACATTTACAGAGAGAAACTTTTAATTTTCTATACTTTGTTTAAAATAGGACGGATCTTTACAATAGGACGGATCTTTAGAATTGTAAAATGCTCTGTTTAAAATTAAATTTACATAGCAAAAACAAAAATTAAAAACCATTAACTTAAGTTTTTCTCCCAAAATTTAGCATGCGCAATAAATATCGCATTGTTTTTCAATTTCAAAAGATCAGTGGGACTAGAAAGACTAGCGTAGGAAACCCATCAGCTAAATCAAAAAAATATTTCTTCAAGTTAAAACTCAGCTGAATCATAAAATTCAAATGTCGAGAAGCAATATCGTATACCGTACATCAACCTACTACTCATGAAACTACGAAGATTCTAAATGAAATATTCTCCCAAAATCAGGTCTAGTCAAACAAGTTGAATCCCATATCATCGTCACTCTCCTCCTTGGGCTCCTCCTGTTGGTCACAGTTAAACAATTTTAATTACCAAATTAAAACCCATGGAACACATTTAGGAAAGTCAGACAAATCCTACATTAGATAATATGAAGCTAAATGAAGGGAAAAATAACGTCCAGGTAAACAAGATACCTTTTTCTCTTCTAGTGGAGGGGCAGCAGGAGTTGCACCACCACCACCACCACTAGGAGCTACCGCAATAGGGGCAGCACCACCACCACCACCTATCCAATGCAAAGTTCAAGTTATAGAAAAAACCAAATATTTAATGAACTATTCTTTCCTATGGGATAGTTTTTTACATTTTTTTGATTTTAGAGACAATTCAACATTTACCAAGTAACTATATAACTTTTAAATCAGTTGCACGTTTCTTCAAATATTAACCACCGACTGCAGTCAATGGCGATACCACCAATAATGATTTCCATAATTATACCAGTGCAGATTCCTCCTTCTAGCATTCTTTCTCTGATCTCAAAAATTATAATGGTATAGACTATATAAACCCAAATATCAATTGTAGCAATAAATGTGTTGAGGTGGGCAAAAATGTTGGAATCATAATGAATTCGAAAGGCACCCACAAATTTGTTGAAAGAAAAATGCGGAGAGACATGAAAACAATGTTTTCTGCCTTGGGATCCTTGCTACCGAAAGAATACGTTAGGTTTTTCTCTTTTCTTCTTCGTTATATTTTTTTATTAAAGCCGTTAGGCTTTACTCCATGCCCACTATTTTCATCTAATTGACTGTAGTGCTCTGGAATTCTAGGGAAAATGTTCAACAACAGAATAGCTATCAGAAAGCGCTAACTATATTAACTATTTGCATTAAAAGATTAAGAAGCTTACACAAAGAAGAGAGGAGATGAGAAAACAAAAATTGTACAGAAATCTATCTTTTTCTATTCCATCTAAGACTTGCCCTATTGTTAAAATAAGTTGTCACGACTACTTTAAAAATATTGTCTGCAACTGTTTCCAATAAAAACTTAAACCTCAACAAATGCCATGTGATAATTTTTCATACCTGAAAGTAAATTCTAATTATGAGTATCTGCAAAAAAATATTCAATCAAGCACAATCTCTTCTATACTCTTATCACAGCCTACAGCAAAAATGTTGCAATCAACATTCACCAAAGCTAACAAACCACAATTCTATTTTGTGTCTATTACCGGCTAAATGTACCATGCATTCTTTTTACTCAAAAGTCAACAAAAAAAATGTAACGTATTGCCAAGCCTGCATTTTCAGCTAGAACACAAGAATACTTCTCAAGTTTTATTCAGCTAAATCACAAAAATATTTCTTCAAGTTAAAAAATTAATGCTATTTCCTCTATATAGAAAAGTCTTGTGTCTTTTTCTCAATTGACATTAGACAGGTACTCAAAAATTAATGCTATTTCCAGCAAGAATTTTAATCAACCTACTACTCATGAAACTATTGGCGTGAGCAGTTTGATCAAGCGCTGCTCTAGGTCTCTAAATTCCCAAGGACCTGCTCATGTGTCTGTTGTTTCCTCTTTCAATTGCTCTTCTTCCACCATCTTAGATGTTGCATGTTGTCAAGCCTTGCACCTGCCAGTTGCTGCCATGCAATATACCACCTATATTTCTCTCCATGCATAAACACTACACTTGGCTTATATTTGCTTTCAAGTTTTATTAATAAAATATTTGTCTTGGACAGATGGCAACCAGCTTAGGGAGTTATCGTTTCTGCAGCTGTCAAAGAAGATGGTCAGATATAATGAATCGGGTTGTGTGTGTACTGATTTCATTCTTATTAACATATATATGTATTATAATATATGTAATGTATAATATATAAATATAGTACATCATATAAGGATTCTATATCCTTAATCTAATATTGAATATTAATACTTCTGAATTTTACATTTTGGGCTTCGTTGTTTAGTCATAGTGTTTTGACTATAATAGCTTTTCAATTTGGAAAGACTCCAATGTCCAATGTGTTTTGATCACAGACAAATTAGAATAATTGCTCTCTTACATTTAATATGGTGATGACAAAGTTCTTTAAAATGTCAATTATATCTTCCATACTTTTAAATATTCATATTTATTGTATTTCAAAGGCTGAAAATCGACCGTTGAGATCTGGTACTGCAATCTTTAATGTTTATTAATTTTTTCTCTAGCCCACAAATGTTTTTAATAGGCAATTTTCGAGAGTAGGCTTCAATAATTCTTAGATTACCCTACATAAAAACTCTGCAAGAGTGTGGACAAATTTTTGTCATTCATTTGTCGGCCAGCACAATCCAGATTTTAAAATAAACTGAAATTTCTTACTTGAATTTGATACATAAAATCATATACGTTAAGTGAAAATAAGTGGAAAGGGTTATATATAATTATAATTGCAAATAGTTATATATAATCATTGTCAGATTTTATATTTTTTAATTTAATAATATTTTAATGTTTATGCAAATAATTTTAATTGCAAATAGTGTTTGGCCTGTCTATGTTTGACTGTCAGTGTAGCTACTAAAATAAGATAAATATCATTTTATATATATGACAAAAGTGTCTATCTTGCAATTTAAGTTGACATTATTGTTTTTTATATCTTTCAAGAAAATAAATAGTTTGAAATTT